>CM076579.1:1061655519-1062255519 GCA_034641835.2 Pinus albicaulis
GCTCAGGATGGTACTTCTTCCTGTGAAGTGTCAATAAAATATGATCAGTAGCCTTGAGTATCCAAAGTTTGTAATGTCTACATTTGACTTCTTTTGTTGTTAAGGTACTAATGACAGCTTGTCAATCAGGGCTTAGCGCCTTCTCTATGAGCTTCAACTCTAATCAACAAGTTATCTAATCAAATCAATATAGACTGTGATATTTAAAATGATGTAAGAAAAATGTTTATGCCAAGAAAATTATTTCTTCAGCATACTACCATTAACAGGACCACCAGGCAACTCTGCTCCATCTAAGTCCTTGAGAAAAAATGCATTGGTTCCCCTGAAAGCATAAATAATGTATGGCCCTTTACAAATGTTATCAAATTTACCATGTTTACCTTTGTCTTCTGTCCTAGAATCCCACCTTAGAACTTTGTCTCCAAAGTTGAAATCATCTGCTTTAGTCCTCCTGTCAAAAATATTTTTGAAATTTTCCTGAATTACTTGAGTTTTGTTGAAGACCTCCTCCCTTGACTACTGCAACTGAATTGTTTGATTGATTATTCTTTGTACATCATTTGGCTCAACCTGTAATTCTTATATTACCTTTATGACTAGTACTCCTAAAGATGATGGGAATAGAGCATCCATTCCATAGGCCAATTGGTATGGGGACATATCAATTGACTTCTTTGTAGTAAGTTTGTCAGCCCAAAGTGCATTAACCAAATTATTGTGCCAAGATTCTTATTGTCTTCCAACAATATTTTAATGATATTTACCATAATCTTATTGGAGGATTCAACCAACCCATTACCATGATGGTAATAGGCTATTGAATGTCCCAAATTAATGTGGTATTTGTTCCAAAATTTAATCATTTATTTATATTTGAATGTCGTTTCATTGTCAGTAATAAGTTTTCTAGGACAACCAAATCTAGAAATGATATCGGTCTCAAGAAAATTAATAATAACAACATCAGTAGTAGATATGGAATGGGTGGCCTCTATCCATTTAGTAAAGTAATATGTGGTTGTGAGAATCCACTTATGTTGGCTAGAGGAAAGAGGATCAATTTCACCAATGAAATCCAATCCCCACTACTGAAAAAGACTATCAACTGAAATAGGTTTTAATGGAAGGGGTAAGATTTTTCTTTTTCAAAAAATTGGCATTTATGGCATGAATTCGCCCTCTTATGAATGCCAGGGAATAGAGTATGCGAGTAAAAACCATCTCTGAGGATTTTATTGGCAGTATTTTTCTAATAGAGGTGACCACCACAGTCACCTTCATGGAACTTTTGCACGATTTTCTCTGCATTATCCTTCAACAAGCACTTAAGTAAAATGCCACCAGCATATTTCCAATATAAAAATTTTTAATGATGCAAAATTTAACTCCTTCTAATTTTAGAAATATTTCCTTTGTTTTTTTTAGACCGGGAGGAGAATTTAAATTGAATAAAACATACAACAAGCCTGCATACCAGGGTGAGTTCAAAAATGCTTCATCGATCTATGGAGTCGCCTGTTCCTCTTGATCATCCAACGCAGCAACAAATTTGATGTCTAAAGCATGGAAAGTATATTCCACCATTTGTTTGGCCAGTCCTTGTCCTTTGATCAACTTGGTTGGTTTGGTCTCTAAGTCATACTCAAGGATGACAACAATCCATTTTCCTCATTTCTCATCAGTTCCATTCTATGTCAAAATTTCCTTTACAACTGAATTAGGTACATATGAAATAATATGTGAATGCAAAATGTATACTCTAAAATATTCTATTTCTTTAACCAATTCAAAGGCCTATTTTTCCATGATATTGTATTTTAAATGTGCATCTCTTAAAGCCTTACTAAAAAATGCAATGGCAACAAAATAACTACAACAATGTGTTTAGAAGTAAAAGAAAAGATAATAAAATCTTTGGTAGAATCTGGACTAATCAACACTAGTGATTTTTTTAATGTTTGTTTAACTAAATCAAAGGACTATCTAACCTCAATACTCCATCTAATTTGTGAATCCGTTTTAAGCATGTTTGTTATACTTCTAAGAATATCTGCAAGATTGGGAATGAATCTCCTTAGGAAATTAATTTTTCCAATAAAAACTGAAGCTCTTTGATATATCTAGGGTGACTCATTTTTAATATTTCTTCAATCCTACTGGGATCAATCCAAATTCCATCCTTTGAAATAATATGACCAATAACCTTACCTTCCTCAAGGCCAAACAATGTTTTCTAGGTATTTAATGAGATACCAAACCTTCTACACTTTTCAAAAACTCTTCTTAGATGTTTTAAATGTTCCTCATTAGATTTTGAATATAGAGTAATGTCATCAAGATAAATCAAAATAAAATGGCCAATCTCATCAGCAAAGGCAATGTCCATTTCTCTTTGAAATGTAGCCTCGACATTCATTAACCCAAAGGGCATCTTCACATACATGAAGGTCCCCCATGGAGTAGTGGAAGTTTTTTTATGCTGATCATCAGGATGTAATAGGACCTGGTTATAACATGAGAAACCATATTACAAGGATATCCTACTAGACCCTACTACCTTCTATAATATATGATCCATTTTTGGCAAAGGGTAGTTGTCTTTGAGGGAGACCTTGTTAACATTTCTAAAATTAATACATAATTGGATTTCTTCAGTTTTCTTCCTAGTAGGTGCTATATTAGATACCCATTTAGAGTATCTAAGAGGGAGAATAATTTTAGCATCGTACATATTTTTAACCTCTTTATCAATCAAAGGCATCAGAACAGGATTTATTCTACAGAGCTTTTGTTTGAATGGTTTATGATCTTCCTTGACTGGGATTTTGTGTTGTATGATACTAGTATCATATGCTTTAATATCCTCATAACTTCGAGCAAAGACATCAACAAACTCTTTGAATAAAGCTATGTATTCTTGTATTTTGACAATAGGCAGTGATTTTCAAAGTTTTATCATTTTAGGATTTTTTTCACTACCTATATTACATTCTTCTACATCTCAGTGCCCCCGTGGGCACCTTTTTTGGCATTTTTGCTACATCATTAAAATCAAAAAGTTCTTCTAATGGAACTAGACCTATAGGAAAAATATTATCTTTAAGTTGAAGTACTTCAAATTATTTTTTTCAGGATCAATTTCATGCAATTCAAATTTATGTACAAATTCATCTACAGGAATATTTACATATGATTCTTCAAATTGACCATCTACATTATTATGCACAACCATCTAATTTTCTACTTGACCATCTAAGTCTATGTTATTTTCCTCATACTTATCTTTGGAATGTAGAATTTTTTCTATTTGTTTATCATTTCCAAATACCTGCCAATACCTCATGTTGTCTGGTGTAGCTAGATGGTGTTTGAACTCTATTGTATATCATTTTTTGGGATGAGGCATTTTGCATGTGCTAGCTGAAAAATCCAGACTGTTAGCAAGGACATTTTGATTTCGGGGTATTACAGCAAGATCATATTCTGCAAAAGTGTGTAAGAAATCAAGAACAACATTTTTGTATGCTCTCAATCTAAGATTTTTTGTAGCATACTCTCCTTTAATCTGTTTAATAATTAGATCAAAGTCTCCATGAATAGAAATTATTTTAGCCCCTAATTTCTTGAATAATTGCAAGCCTAAAATAAGTGCTTCATATTTTTCTATGTTCTTGGTACATTGAAAATTCAGTTTATATGAATGACCTTCTGCGTGATTATTTCTTGAATTTGAGACCCACACACCTACTCCTAAGCCTGCTCTACTACAAGAACGATCAAAACTCATATTCCAAAAAGTTTCAATTTCAGTATTTTGTTGCACAATCTGTGTTTGATTTTCATCTGTTTCACAAATGTCATTTTCATCACTGGTGATGTGAGTGTCAATATCCCCATCATTATACAAAATGAAGGAATCTAAATCAAAGTGAATGGAGTAAATGGGGTATTTATGTGGCTTCTCCTTACTACTCACCATATATTTCATCAAGGTTTCCCTATACAATCTTATATTTTGACCAAACATTGGGATGGTTGCACAAGTCATATCCATTTGTACCTTGTATTTTTTCTCCCCAAGAGTGTAACAACAACATGCCATACTTTGGGGGAATTTCAGCGACTAATATGTCCATTACTAGACTCTTAGATGGGATTTGGGCTAAAGTGACACATAGATCCTTAATGAGACCTAAACATCTTACTTTTCTTGAATCAAATGAATACAAGTCTTTGTAAGGCCTAGTAATTTCAAGAACAAGTTTCTCCATAATTGCTCTTGGCATAAAATTGTGTGAGGCACCTGAATATAACATAGCATTGTGGATAAATTTATCATGAACATTAAGACTAACATAAAATGGAGGAACTCCTCCTTCTTGTGGTTTACCATCTACTTCTGGACCAAATAAAAATTCAGGTTGATCGTGATTGAAATTGACAATATCATTATTTTCTCCTATGTTCAAAGTCTTCATAACATGATTTCTGTACATATTTTTATTCATTAACACAGTCAAAGGGATAGAAATTTTCATCTTTGCTTGTTCATTTTCAATATTGAATGATGTTTGAAATTTATTTAAGTTCAGAAAGTTAGATTTATCATAAATTTATTTTGACACGTGTTCTTGTTGGTGACTGGTGGTAGGAAGGTCTGTTTGAGTAGTTTTGGAAGAACTCTCCACAATATTTTTAGCAGGAATGTCAACTATCTTTTTGCTAGAGCTATCAGAAGTTTTCTTAGAAACTGTTTCCGGAGTTTTCTTTGAAGTGGTGTCAAAAGTTTTCTTGATAGAGTTTTCATTGTTACTTTTTTTTGGAGTATGTAATGTTTTCTTACTCCTAATATTTTATTGTCTATGGACTTCCATGATAGCAGTTTTAAATCCCTTCTTATAGTCATATGATTCCTCAGAATAAAGTTTAGTTTGGGATAATTGAAACAACTCTTGTTCTTCCTGAGTAAGAAACACACTTTGATCATCATTGATACCCATTAGATTTATCTGATTGTCTTCTACTTCTTCCACTACCTCTCCATATTCATCAACATAGTTTTCCTGAAAAGGAGGTCCTATTTTCTGATCAGGACCCCTCTTCTCTCTTTTTTTTATTTGGGGAGGATTTCTCCTAGGATTTTTATTTCGATTTTGAGGTGCAGGTTCATTTTCCCTAGGTGCAGCTCTCTCATTCAAATTAATCCTCTCCTTCATTATTTTTATTGTTCTAACTAACGTTTTAATTTTAGCATCACCATAAGAAGTAGAGGGTTCCTCTTTTATGGTTACTCTTCTCTCACTCCTAATTCAAGCTCTCTTACCTAACATATTTTCTTCTCAACTTATTGCATCCCTTTGCATCAATTCTAATGTGGATGAATTTCTTTCCCTGAGTTGGTGTTTTGGGGAAAATCACCCTAGAGGTTTGTTGGGTTGAAACCTCCATAAATCAGGGCATGCAATTCAAGAAGGACTCACACAACCATATCCATTCATGAAAAACTAGATAGAGTAGATCGAGGACCTTATAGTAGGTCCTATGTTTGTAGTAGATCCCGCGGGGTCCAAACCCCCAGCAACCCTTCTTCCTCCTTAACCTGAAAACCAGAAAGAAACAAGCACGAAGAACTGGTTGTACAATATATATCTACCCTAAACGTTAGTGAAATCCACGTGAAACATTAAATAAACCATAATAAATGCTTAAATAATAAATATTTCCACATATGCAAGCAGATTCCAACACGTGTATTTCAGGAACAAGATGGTTCTTCTGTATTATGAATAGCATGTACAGTAGTAAAAAGTGGAGAGATCACCTGAATCCTCCCACGATCTATGACGAGACCGTCATCCAGATCTGTCCCTCCCTTGCCTCGCTAAGACTCCTTCAGAACTTGTGCACACGAGATGACATATAGAGGGATGAACATCTCCTGGAAACAAATGTTTCCAATACTGAATTTGGAAAGTGCAGGAGGCACGGGAAATCAGACTTGGATTAGGGATTCCAACAGAGTATAATATCAATCATTTCTCTCTCCCTTAGGCCATACACATGAGGGCTTTTTATACATCCTCAAAGTAGTTTCAATCAGTTGGAAACAGTTGGCCACATGCTAGGGTGGTTGAACTAATGGAGTAACCATCAACCCAGCCCGAAAATATGGAATTTATATATATATTTTTTAATAATTTTAATTTCATACGCGGAAAAGTCTGTATGGACTCGCGTATACATGCGGAAAAAGCTGGGAATAACCGCGCATGGGATTTTTAACACTGTTTTTTAGTGAATTTTGTCCAAGTCTATGGAAATGGGTGCCCAAAGCCATAAAAGCAATCATGAACCATATGAAGGTGAAAAATGATGCTATAACAGATGCCCCCTAATATATGAGGTCAGAAGGGGTACATGATGGCCGAAATGTATTATGCACATCAAAGGAACTTCGCAAGGACAAGAGAGGACTTCACCAGATTTCAGCCTGCCAAAAACCAATGAAAGAAAACAGAGAGTCAACTCATGTTGAGGTGGGAATACCCATGCTCAGTCAAAAATATATGTATATAAAGAGTACATAATAGATCCAGAATGTATACAAGTATAGCTGAACTGAAAGTACACAATGAATCATCTGAGCAGGGCCCGGAAGTAGAAGTCTGAATCGATGTCCAAGTATCACATATAGAAAGCTGATCAATGATACTGAAAATAGATGTCTGATCACAAAGTAACTGAATCTCCAAGTACCAAATCATAAGGGTGGAACTCATGGTACAATCACGCAACTCGGGAGCCAACATATAGGATGCTGCTATACTGAAACTGCAACATATAAGGGTAGACGGAATCACTGGCAGAAATTGAATGCATTGTCAAAAGTGAATTGAAAAATGCTGATGCAACCCGAGGTCTTCACCCGTCACTATGGCACAATTCTACACAATGGGAATAAATGAGCTGAAGTCGACCATGTGAGAAATCGTTGGATTACCGGTCAATGATGTAAACCGCTAACCAACGCGAGACAACCCACCAATAATGAAAATGAGTGTCAAGGTGCCCCAGTACAATCTAACAAGTGCGAATAAATGAGTTGAAGTCGAACACTTGGAATAATCTACCAATCAAGAGGCAATGATGTTTCCCCACTGTCGATAGTGAAGAGTCTGCCACTGATGACTGCAAACCCTAAGGTACTGACAAAAAGACTCTAGACCTTATTCCCAGAGCAATGAGTCGGAGTCGATGGGAAAAGAGCTGCTGGAAGGAAGGCATTAAGGCATCCCACATTAGTCCAGCGCGAGTGTAACCCGCAAGACAAGATTTGGAAGGAATCGGATGAAGCAAAGTGACGGAGCCAAACCGAAGTACATTTCCGACATGCACAAGATGAAGCTAGCGCACGGAAGAAACCCTCTGAACCAACCAATAATTAAAGCTGACACAGAGACGAGAAATCCACCAATAGGGTCAAATGGAAATCAAGGTACTGCACGAATCTCAAGTGTGATAATGTATGCTGACGTCGAACACAGGGGAAACCACTCAGTCAAAGACCCATAATGATGATCAAATGCTGAGCACAAGGTCACCTATCAATGATGGAAATAGGGCCAGGGTGCGGCTCTAGGTTTGCTCTCAGAGCAATGTGTCGTAGTCGATAAGAGACAAACCTGCCAGCAAGAAGTCAATGAGGACCTTCTCAAACCAGCACGAGCGGAAGACCAAAACATCTGATGTGATAGAACAAGATACGGACCAGACCGGGAAGGCCGACTGAATATGAGTCAAGAGACACCGCAAAATGGCCGACTCAGGCTAGACTTCCCTTGAACAAAAGCACGACTCGTGATGACCATGGCAGTAAACAATGACACTGTATAAGTCTGTTATGCAGGAGGCAAAACAAACTCTCCATATGATTGGAAGAGATAACCAATCGGGGGAGGACTGACCAGTGAAACAAGGATAAGGCTGAACCTAGGTCAAAACTAAAACCATCCCAAATGAAGGAAATATATAAGTGTATGTGCTTTGTTCAAGGGCGACAAACTGTACTGCCATAAAAGTAATGAAGTAACATCCCGTTCCCGCTCTTTTTTTTTATAATATTTGATTTTTTTTGTCTTTTTCATATAAGCCTGAAAAAGAATAAAAGAATGCTATAGTACAATGGATGGAACGAGTATCAATAAACAGATGCACTAGTTCCTGGGATAGGAACAATCCTATGCTCAATGCAAGGTGGTGGAAACTGGTCAACGATACTCAGAGGAATGTTCCATCCATGGGTATAAGGGTGTCAAGTCGTGATAGCTAAGTGCATGCAATGGTTAACTTGTACAGAAATTCAAGGTCAAAAGTTGGCTTAACATCGAGTCCAAATGAAGCCGGCTAAAGGCCAGGATAAACAAGTAGCCAATATGCAATGCAATAATACAACTTAACAACACCAAGGAGCCTCTCGGGTAATAGCCAGAAAAATAATAGTGAAGAAGGAGAAGAATGAAGCTTCAACATATAAGTCATGGCGGGAACTAAAGAGGACTCCCGAGCCTACATAAAACGCAGCATGGGCAACAAGTGCTAGCAAGGAACTAACTAAGAAGCCCATGTAAAGGAAGGCTCTACCACCAAGTCATGATTAAAAAATCGGCGAGTGAAATGGGTTAAGTACTCATGACTTGATGGGATCAACCCTAAGGCAAGTGATCAGTATGGAGGCTAGTATGCAAGATGCAACGGAAAAGTGGATTCCCTAACCTATATGCCAGTGAAGATCATATACCTGCCATGACGGGTCAGCAGTCATGGATCAAAATCCGGAAAAATTCTCGATTTCGTCAAAAATGTACCTGAAAAATACCAATCTGGGCACTTCCAAGCATCCGGGTTATGCAGCTTTAAGATAGATTGAAAAAGTAAGCATAACAAAATTTTGCGAAAATTTTTGAATTTTGGGCATAAATAGACAAGTTACCTCATATTTGGTTCATTGTTACATTGTTGATTTGGAAAAAAGTGCTCTGGAGCAAAAAACTTCTTTCGTCAAATCAGGAGCAACCGACCGTCGAAATCCACCGAATTTGTCAAGTAAGTTCATCAATCATCCTTGTTTTTCATTTTGTCCGTTCAGAAACTAAAATTTAGAGATTTTAACTGTAGAAACCCTTTCCAAAAAATGCGGGTTTGTGCATACGCGGGTTGGTAATAGGAAACTCGCGTATATACGCGACTGTGCATAAAGAAATCCGCGTATGCGCAGACCCGAATGAAAAAGTGCGTAGCTAATGATCGGATTATTGAAATTTGACAGGATGACCATCTCCTGGAGAGAGCGCGAACACAGTGCAATTGATCAAGAAGTCATGCAGGACCAAGTATCACTGAATATTCTTCGGAGTTGTGGATTACTCAAGTTCTTTAAGATGCCAAATATGAAGAGCAATGCCCGATTGCTTGAAATGCTCGTTAATTATTGGGTACCGGAAGATGACTGCTTTACGATAGATCAGATACCCATACGCATTGAAGTGGAAGATATATATTTTATTACTGGACTCTCCCGGAAGGGCGAGCCAATAGATTTGCACGGTAAGCCTTTGGGAGGGCTCACCGTGGAAGATTATGTCCACATGTATTGCGTATAGGGAGCACAAAAAGTTGGAACCCAGATTGCCATAAGAGATATAAGGGATTTGCACATGAAAATCCTCCTTTTCACCATTGGCAGGGTGGCAGGATCTGCCTCCCTACACCAGGATTCCAGGACCCACATGAGTATAGCAGTGGAATGCTTAACTCATGTATATGATTGGTGCTCAGCCCTGCTGATGAACATGAAGCAACAGTTGACCTCTATCCGCCAAGTAAAAACAAAACATTTTGGATACGGTACAATTCTGATGACATTCTTCTTCGAGAAGATTCCATTACTGAGACCCAGAGTCATCTCTACCATCAGTAGCCTGAGAGACCCAAGAATTGCCCGTTGGGCAGACATGATGAAGAGATTGGGGGGAAGCGAAGTTCCCCTCACCACCTGGGATGATGAGTTCTTCCTATGGTGGGGAGAACAGATCATCGCGGTGGACGACTATCCCTATGCCGGGATGGATTTCAGAGGCGATCCAGACCTCCTTCTTCCAGCTGGCGCGGCATGGGGCACAGTCGGTAAGTTTGATTTTTGATTATGTAATTTTTTTGGATTTTTTCAATATGTATGAAAAAATGAAACATGTTTTTGATTGGATTCCAAAGACTTACAATATTATAATGATCATGATGCAGATGTTGGACCAGTCAGACCTGAGGGATACCCGCGACATAAGCGTCGCAGAGGCGAGGCGGATACAGTAGACTCGGAGAGAACTCTCCATGCAGTACAGAGGAACTTGGAGGGATTAACCCGCCAGGTGCCTACGGCGGCAATGGAGGATCTTCCTGAGGCCGTCCAGAGATGAGTGGTAGGAGTACCTCATGACTGGGTGCGGTTATTCCGCCGAGTCGTGACTGCAGTCATGTTCTATAGGAACACGATTTCTGGGCAGGGACCTCAGTAGTAGCTAGATTTGATTTACTGGATGACTGTATATTTTTTGATACTGAACATGATGGGGCATAAGCCCAAATTTTGTATGACTTGTGGATCCAAATTTTATATAGTTTTCTGAAACACTCTGATGATATATACAGCGGCTTTTGATATGATGTGACAAAATGAATGATAAAATGTATGATGTTTTTTATGATTAAGTTTTATTGTATTGAATGATTAATATGCCAATCAAGTGCTTGATTAGCTAATGAGTCTGCCATCCAATTGTCAGCTCGAGGAATATGAATGAAAGTTAAAAATTGAAATGACCTTTGTAACAAACGTACCCTCAAGAACAACCGGAGTAAAAATGGATCTCGAACCCGATAAGTATTGTTCAACTGCGACACCACCAGCTGGGAGTCCAAGAAAACTACTAACGAATCAACACCTAAAGATATTGCCTCTGAGAGTAGCTGAATAACTGTAGTGTATTCTGCGACATTATTGGAAGCAGGACCAATGCAGACTCCTCTTGATACTAACAGCTGACCGAATGGATGATGAAGCACCCAAGCCGCGGAAGCCAAGTTCCGGGTGTGTCTACTAACATCATCGGCGAAACTGTAATGACTCATCACTCGACACAACCTGCCAAAGCAGATCAAAAACATCACCATCACACCAAAAACCTAAAAACCAGATATGTACAAAACAAAAAACTATATACAAAAGCAATATGCCAGACTGAAGCCTAGGCATAATACTTTTTCAAGTAGAGCCCATTTTTGGGCTCCGGCAACTCGTTCCCTTCGAAATCAACCAAGGTATAAGCTCCTTTCTTAAGGAATTTTTTAACGATAAAGGGGCCATACCACATAGACTTAAATTTTCCTGCCCCCAGAGCATCCTTGTCTTGGGCATAAACCAAAACAAGGTCACCTTCTGAGAAAGCCCTAGGTTTGACTGCCTTATCGTACTGAACTTTTACTCAGTTTTTATGCGCCTCATTCATCGTGGCGGCATCTCGACGTTGCTCATCAAGATGTTCTAGACGAAGGAGACATTCTGCCAGACTAGAAGTGTCCGGAAGAAGCTCGACAGCTAACTTAAGTGAAGGAATCTCGGATTCAATAGGAAATACAGATTCCAGCCCGTAAACTAACTGAAACAGAGTAAAGCCAGTTGCAGTTTTAACTGACGTCCTGTATGCCCAAAGTGCAGGATATAGCATGATGTGCCAGTTGGACCGAGCTTTATTAATCGTCCTTTGAAGAATGGTCTTCAAGGATTTATTTACGGCTTCCACTTGCCCATTGGCCTGAGGATAATATGGAGACGAATGCTCCTGCCGGAAACCTAATTTCGAAGCCAACTCAGCCATCATGCTGTTCTGAAAATGACTGCCATGGTCAGTGACAATCTCTTTAGGGATACCGAAACGAGCAATAACCTGGTTAAATAGGAAAAGAGCTGCAGTCTCACCATCGTTCCCAAAAGTAGGCACAGCCTCAGCCCACTTCGTAAAGTAGTCTACTGCTACGATAATGTACTTGTGACCTTTAGCCGAAGGCGGGTTACAAGTAGTAAAATCAATACCCCACTTTGTAAAGGGACCAACAGTGATGACCTGAAAAAGCGGAGCTGGATGAGCGCGCATTTTTCGAGTATATACTTGACACGGATGACACTTTTTGACCGCTTCAATACAATCTTTGAAAATCGAAGGCCAAAAGTACCCAGCACGCAAGATTTTTTGGGCTGTAGCAAGCCCAGATAAATGACCACCACAAGCTCCACTGTGGCAATCATTCAGCACAGCCTCAGCTTCTTCGAGAGTTAAGCAACGTCTTAGGATTGAATCGACCCCTCGACGGTATAAAGCATCACCAATAATCACATAACTTTTAGCTAAGTGACGCAACTTACGACGCTCATCTTTCGAAAAAGAAGAGGGAAACTTCGCAGTCTGAAGATATACAATGATATCTCCATACCAAGGATCCTGTGTAGAGATAATAAATAAATGTTCATCTGGAAAGGATTCATCATATGCTATCTCTTCACCACAGGGCAACTCGGAGATCAATTCTGCGAAAACCAATGATTTCTTGGACTTGGCAGACATGAATTCAAGATCAAATTCCTGCAAAATCACAATCCATCTATTGTATTTGCCCCCAATCACTCGCCTACTGAGGACAAACTGAAATGGATTGGCTGCTGCCAAAACATAGGTTTTTCGAAGAATAATGTAATGCCGGAGTCGCTGCACAGCATGGACTGCTGCTAAGGCTAACTTTTCTATCGGAGTGTACCGGAGTTCAGGACCTACCAAGCCTTGACTAAGGTAGTATATAACATGCTCTGCAAGAGCATCATCCTCCTGAACCAGAACCATACCGATAGTAGATTCTGCTGCTGCCAAATACAAAAGGAAATCCCTGCTATAATCAGGTGGACTCTCAATAAAGGAGCAGAGGTCAATGCTTTTTTCAAAGCATCGAATGAGCGCTGAGCGAAGTCATCCCAAAGAAACGGGACTCCTTTTTTCAACAATCTCATAAATCCCTTTGTGACTTCAGCATAATTGACGATAAATCTCCGAAGAAAATTAGCCTTTCCTTGAAGACTTTGAAGTTGACAGATAGAGGACGGGGGAGGCAACCGAAGTATTGCCTCAACCTTGAAGGGATATACCCTTATCCCTTCCCTAGACACAATAAATCCCAACAACCGACCGGATGTAACCGCGAAAACGCACTTGTTCGGATTCAATCTAATCTTATAGAAACGACATCTTTCAAATATTTGACGGAGGTGACCGGGATGATCCATCCTCTTCCGAGAATGAGCAGCTAAATCATCCAAGTATGCCTCGATAATCTTTTTGATGTCGTGGAAGGCATAAGACATGGCCCGCTGAAAGGTAGCCCCAGCATTTTTAAGACCAAAAGGCATCTTCTTGTATGCAAAAGTACCCCAGGGACAAATAAATGCAGTCTTATGTTGATCTTCGTGACGGATAGTAATTTGATTATATCTTAAAAACCGTCCATGAAGGAGAAAATCCACACGCACACCGTCAATGATCCGATCGATAAATGGTGTGTACTGTTCTAGGACATGCTTTATTTAGTCTTGAAATCTATGCAAACCTCAATCGTTCGTTTTTTATCTACCGAACAGATTTGAAACCCATTCAACAAAGGAACAGTGAATTTCAACATCAATCGCCTTAAGGCTTTTCAACCCCACTTTGATAGCTCATTTTCGCTTCTCCTAGGATTGATCACCGAAGTTTTTGGGTTTCACATATTTTAGCGTTTTCGGTAGTCTAGCCTGATCTCATGCCGGACAATAGATGGATCATCACTGCATTTCCTCATAAGACCAAGCGAATACATCCCTATACTTTGAAGTTCAGTTATAAATTTGAACCTCTTCACGAGAACATTCAGCTCCAATGAAGACATTCTCAATAATGTTGGGATCCCTGGAAATGTTCACCGGGATAGTAGGAGAAATCATAGCCATGTTCCCTTCAGCATAAACCTGTGTTGGTGCTAAAGGGTTCAAGACTGGGTGAACAGGACCAGGAGACGGAGGACTTGGAAAACTTGACTCAACTTCGCTTAACTCAGGTAAGAAATAAGACAGATGATGCAAATCATCCCACGGTCTCTCTACACTAGACATGGCTTCCAGAATTGCCTCTTCAGATGGAAGAGTGGTATCAAGGCAATCCTGGGCAGAAGAGGAATCAAGAGTCCAAGCCGGAGCCACATCACCATCCAATTCCTCTGGTGAAAGAGAAGTTGGAATGGAGTCTGCAGAGTCAACAATGGACTAATAAGCAATTTCAGCTGTAGACATCGGAAATGCCATTCCACCCACTTGACCCTCCGCTAATGTGGCAGTAGGGGAAGGTAAGGTCCAAGGGTCCGAAAAATAATGAGTTCTGAAGAACTCTCTTCGAAGAGGAGCCTTGGAGGACGAAATAGCATTAATATGGACGGAAGGAGGCGGGATATCAAAAGTACCCATCAAAGAAGAATACATCCCAACCCCCAGATTCTCAACAGGCGCCTTGGTATTATCCAATTTTGGGATAGTTGAGTCAGCAGACGCATTCGGGTCTACAGGAGGACAGTCCAGTTGATCCACTGTAACAATCCTCCCTTCGTGAGGGAAACATATAATTCGAAATAATGAGGATGCAACAGCATCCATCTCATAAATCCAGTTTCTCCCCAACAGAAGGTTGTAGTCCAAGCTTGCATCCACTACCTCGACTTCTATATTAACAGTTTTTCCCCCAACACAGATGGGAAAAGCTGGGACAATACCATGGGGTCTATGAGAATGACCATCAAACACAGTCAGAAGAGTGGTTGATGGAACAGCTGCGGGAGATCCAATTGTCTTCCAACATGTGAGAGACATCACACAGGTGGAAGCACCCTCATCAACGACTGTCCGAAAAATATTGGATTTCCGGTATGACGATTTAATATGAAAGGCCATATGATGGGGTAATCTCTTCTTAATGTTCGACATATCAAATGTGATCATAAGAGAGTTCTTTCGATCAACAGCTCCTATAGCAGCGAGCAAAGCACTACGCTGAGCCGGACAGGACTGGAGCACCTCGAGAGCAGACATAGCACAAGGACTTTGCGCCAGATCTTCTACAACAGAGTAGTTCTGGGTAGCCCTAGCATTTGGATTAATCGTCGCCCTCTTTGCAGATGCTTTTGGCATCCGAGGTAAAGGCTCGACAGTAGGCTTCGGAATCTGAAGTGGCTCAGTAGTATCAGGAGCACCCTTGGCTTTCGAAGACTCGGCTTCGCCATAATCACGGGATCTCGTAGCGATCTCCGCGTGAGCACTCATCATGTAAATGTTTGATGGAAGTTCCCCTTCCTGGGTACCCCCAGGGGAAGCCCCAGGATTTTGATTCGCACCAACAACAAGTTGTTGCCCTTGGGGAAAAGGGTTAGTCAGCACAGCCTGGGAACTAGAAGAACCCTGCTGAGCTAACAAGCGCTGAGCATCCTGAATCTTGGGGCAAAGGTGAGTAAGATGGTCTCCATTACATAACTTGCATGGAAACTTAACTTTCTTCTTATCCTTTGGCCCCTCACCACTCTGCTCGTTAGACTTTGCATTACCCTTCCCATTCTTGCCCTTTTTCTTATTACGTCCCTTCTTCTTCCCATCGGATTGTTGATTTCCTTTGGGGTTAGAAGACTGAACAACATTCACCGAAAAAGACTAAGAAGGCGATGACTCAACAGGCACAGCCTGACCAGAAGAAGCAGATTGTATGGACAACTGCTGCAATTGATTAAGCAGGCTAGCTGCACCACTATCGATCGATCCTACAAGTCCATCACCATGTGGACCGGGCTTAGGCTTAGACAAGTCTAACTTGGAGTGCGGAGCATTCGGCAAATATTTCTGAAGGACCCCAGACTGAGAATAAATCAATTCAAGCTGCTGGGCCCTAAAAATGGCCTGCTCCTCGAAAAATACCCCAGACAGGGATACATACTTAGAAATGTATGACTGCAATGATTTCAAGAACCACTCCAAGAGGAATTCACCAGGAATATGAGCTTTAATCAGCCTCTTCCTTCTCCGCCATTCCTGAATATGATCAGAAATGTGGGTTGCATCGTCCTGCTTGAAATTAGCCAAGAGTTCAGTCCCGGCGTCATACCGGACTGGCAACTGGAAATGGTTGAGAAATGTAGTAGCCAGGTCTCCAAATGTAGCAAAGCTGCCCCCAGCCAACTCTATATACCATTTGGCAGTGTTTCCCGTCAAGGTGCGTTGAAATAATCTCAACCTAATTGAATCGTCAATCAGGGAGTTTGATGAGCACCAAAGATGGAAAGTGGTGATGTGGTTTGCTGGGTCCTCTCCATTCTTTCCTTCAAACTTTGGAATGTCTGAAGGAAGTTTAGTCGGAACCGGAGGCCACCCCGGACTATATCGGATCAGATCGTTAGTCAATTTCGATAGATCTGGCAAGTTTAAAGTTGCCAGAAAAGGTAAACGAGGAGTAGCTTGAGGATTCCACCCTTGGTAGGATGGATTCCCGACATTCTGAAAAGAATAGCCTGGATTTGATGAGGCACCAGGTTGCCAGAACTGACTCGTAGAAAAAGGAGAAGACCCCCCTCCCAACGAAGAGTTACTAAAGACCTGACTAGTTCCCGCTCCCGAAGTATTAACTGAAGAGGAAAGCCCCTGATAGGGGTTCCACGCATTAGACAGAGGAGAAAAATCCTGATAGGCACTCAACGAAAAGAAAGAAGTATTCCCTTGATGACCAGCGTAAAACTGATTCCCAACCCCCGCTGACGTAAAGATAGGATTCCAACCAGTGAAGGTTGTTGAACTCTGACCTCCAGACCAAGGGTTAAAACTCTGGGTCTGGGAGGTGAAAGGAAAAGACCCTAAGGAGGGATTTAGATTAGGGATATGTCCACTCCTGAAGGGGAACCCTTGAAAAGAAGCTGATCCACTCGCCATAGAAGACATGGGGGTAGATGCAGCTGAAGCGGGAGAGAAAGAAAACGAAGGAATCCCACTAGTGGGCATTCCGAAACAAAAGGGAACAGAATGAGAAGCTTGTGCTTGGGTGTGACCAGAGCCAAACACAGCAGTACTAGAAGCAATTGTAGATATAGCAATAGTGCCCCATGCTCCTACTGAAGCAGGGGTCTGAATGCCTGCAACACTCACAGCCGAAGCTGCGTTCCCAGTCGTGGCCATCGAAAGATATGAATAATATGGAGGATCTTCTGGTCTTGCAGACTCAGGTCCGATGTACTCCACAACAAATGGATAATCAGGAGGCAGAGGAGATGGAAGTGACTCAGATGATTGAGAAACTTCCTCTACTTCTACTTCTTCTCCTGCTTCTCGCGGAAACAAGACTCTAGAGGTGAGCGGAACGCTCCTCTCAGAATCGACACCAGAACCGACAACAGGACCTTCAGACCCTTGTGGAGGATCTCTCTCCACTGCGTCAGATACCACCGAGTGGTATACACCTGCTAAATTACTCCTACGCCTTCTCGGAGAAGGCTCTGCACTCTCGGGAGATAACCCCCGGATTCTCCTCGAACGACGAGGCGCTTGATCAGCCACTTTAATAGATTAATTAGACTCAAAAAATATCAGGCTAGGCAAGCTAAGGAGCAAAGAGCACTCACTAAAAAGATCCATGAGATACAACCAAACAAGCAGCCTTCAGGTATTTCCGCTTTGGGTGATTAGGACCGGACGCCAAAATACAAGAAAGCGAAAAATAGGACCTCCCGAAAGTAGTCTGGGATAATTACGGCCCAGGCCTACTAGCGAAGGTATCAGAAACAGTTACGCCGACCTCCAAACAACAGACTTTGCCGGCACAAGCACCCAAGCTTCACAAGGGCACCCCCCAGAAGTACTGCTGAAGTGATACGACGTCTGCCTCAGGTACCACGGGTATTCCCCCCCGCAGTCACCTATGTGGAACCTAGGAAAGGCAACTATGGGCACCAATCCGTATCAGAAGCCGGGCGGAATGGTCTTGAGGTTAGATCCAGCAAATCAAAGAGGGGGTATCTCTCTTCTCGGCCTTCACTTCCCCTTCTCGCTTGACTCTCTGGAGGAGAGCTTTCCCAGTCCACCTAACGGAGTTGGATTTCGCTCAATTAATCAACTTCTATGTTTTCAGTTTGAGCGGCCTTGGAGAGTTAACTCTCCACTCACCTAATCCAAGGCCCTACAACCTAGCTAGTTGGTGTATGACACTTAGTAAAAAACTTGCTAGTTGCTTTTAGATTATAGCGCTTATTTTAGTTGGCTTTAATTAAGTCAAGGGATATGGCAATGAAACTTGTGATGTTTTGACGCAGAAAAGAAATTAATAAAAACCAAACTACATGCAAATGCAGTTATTGTCTTTCGTTGAAAAGCAATTTCTACACAGGTTCTACGAGTTAATATATTTTTCTTTTCAAATAACAAGCTCACACTCACAAAATCTATGAAAAAGACTAAATGCTTGAGTGCACCAAATGCAAATCACTAAGATGATGTTTACTTCTAAGATGCAAAAATCTATTGAAACAAAGAGAAATTTCCCAAAGAATCCTTTAGTTTTTACCACTTTTCAGTTGTCCACCAAGCTAATTCCCAAGTCAGGAACTCTTAGCACAAAGACACTGAAATGCACTTAAAACAAGAGAAAGAAATCAAAGACAATTCCCTTCCCAAATCAAGCCAAAAACCAAAAGCAAGAAATCTCACCAAAGTTCCAAACGATGAAAGGAAACCAAAACAAAACGTGAAACAAAAGCAAAGGAACAAACAAAAACGTTTTTGTGCTTTTTGAATTTTGTAAAAGAAAGATTTCAAGAAGACCAAGCAAGCTATCAAAATTCCAAGCCAAACAACTTTGAATTTCAAGCAAAAACTTCAAAAATGCTCCAAATCTTATAGTGCTATTTGGTAGCAAGACTCATGCAAGCACAAAGAAGACAAGAAACTCAACCACTCAGCTTAGGAAAATAGCACACCCTTGCAGCAAACAAAAACTCTAAAGAACCAAGAAAGACTCTTCAAAAATCGCTACAAGACCTAGTCAAATGAAAACAAGAAAACTAGCCAAAAGGAGGCAAAAACTCAAGCGCCAAGTAAAACATAAAAGTAGGCAAGAGTATTTGAGCAGAAGCTCTCTGTTCTGATTAAGCAGAACAACCAAGAATCCCAAAAAAGAGATCTTGGTACTCAAACCAGAAGTGCAAGCACCAGAAAAACAAAATTTGCCTAATGATTTAGTTTTCAATGAAACAAGAGAGAAAAAGACTGATAATCACTTCTAACCCAATCCAGAAACCATAAATATGCTGTAGGAACAGACCTTCACAGGCAGACAAGACCAAAAAGCTCAGAAATTAAAAATTTCAAAATTTGCCTAGGTATACGCTATCTGACAGTTATGCAACTAGCGTGCATACACGTCTGTGTAAAGGGAAACCCGCGTATACGCGGATTACTCTTAAGAAACTCGCGTGTATATGCTACTGCGTGCAGAAAAAGTCGCGTATTCAAAGGTAAATAAAGAAAAATATAAAAAATCAAGCTTGGATAAAGAACCAGGTCTTCAGTCTGATCAAGAAAAACTTTACTGGACTGGAAAAGATGATAAAAACTGTTGGAAACCGTGAAAACAACTGAAACTACCCAACAGGGGAATCACAAAAAAATGTGGTCCCCAGTGGAGTCGCCAGTTTTGTTTCGGGGAAAATCACCCTAGAGGTTTGTTGGGTCAAAACCTCCACAGAGCGGGGCATGCCATTCAGAGAGACTCACTCACAACCATATTCATTCATGAAAAACTAGATAGAGTAGATCGAGGAACGTACCGTAGGTCCTACGTTTGTAGTAGATCCCGCGGGGTCCAAACCCCCAGCAACATTTCTTCCTTCTTAACCTGAAAACCAGAAAGAGACAAGCACGAAGAACTGGTTGTACAATATATATCTACCCTAAACGTTAGTGAAATCCACGTGAAATATTAAATAAACCATAATAAATGCTTAAATAATCAATACATTCACATATATAAGCAGATTCCAACACGTATATCTCAGGAACAAGATGGTTCTTCTGTATTATGAATAGCATGTACAGTAGTAAAAGTGGAGAGATCACCTGAATCCTCCCACGATCCTTGGCGAGACCGTCGTCTGGATTCGTCCCACCCTTGCCTCGCTAAGACTCCTTCAGAAGTTGTGCACATGAGATGACATATAGATGGATGAACATCTCCTAGAAACAAAGGTTTCCTATACTGAAGTGGGAAAGTGCAGGAGGCACGGGAATCAGACTTGGATTAGGGATTCCAACAGAGTATAATAACAATCATTTCTCTCCCTTAGGCCATACACATGAGGGCTTTTTATACATCCTCAAAGTAGTTTCAGTCAGTTGGAAGCAGTTGGCCACGTTCTGGGGTGGTTGAACTACTGGAGTAACCATCAACCCAGCCCGAAAATAGGGAATTTTTATATATTTTTTAATCATTTTAATGGCATACATGGAAAAGTCTTCATGGACTCGCATATACACGCGGAAAAGTATGGGCATAACCGCGTATGGGATTTTTAACACTGTTTTTTAGTGAATTTTATCCAAGTCCATGGGAATGGGTGCCCAAAGCCATAAAAGCAATCATGAATCATATGAAAGTGAAAAATGATGCTATAACAAATGGCCTTTACACTGGCCGAGTCAATAATAGTAGGTTCAAACATTAATAATGAATGCCTAATGTAACTATGTAATAACCCAATATACTTAGTTACCACTTCAGGTGAATCTAATGAAATGCCTAAACTTGCTGCTTGTTTTCTAAATTCCCCGGTAAAACTTTGCACATTTTGGCCTTTGCCTTGACTTAGGTACTGCCACTCCATTAAGCCTTTTTGCTTATAACCCAAGGGATAGAATTGATCTTTTAAAGCAACAATAAAACTTGGCCATGAGGAGAGAAGGTTACCCAAATTTTTGTTGCCTTGCAATTTTCTCTCCCACTAGACAAGAGCAGTGTCCTACAGTAGACTTCAATATGCCTAATCCAGTTGTTAAGATTTTCCACATTACTTTCACCATTATACATGGAAAGATCAAATTTGACATGTAATTTAAATAAAGGTTTCTTAGATGTATTTCCTGAATTCCTATGATGATGATGAGAAGAAGAAGAAGAACTTTCACTCACGGAAGGAGAAGGAGGTGGATCCCCTCCATCATCTCCATGCACTGAACCTTGTCCTTCTGAAGCATTCTCCCCTTCTCTTTCTATTTTCTCAAGCCTTGAGAACAACTTCTCAACCCGATCTGCCATTGTGTATAATGTTTTGCTGCTCCTCATTTCTAGCATCGTCATCCATGCTTCTTCTTCGATGTGCACGTCCCGCTTCGGGATTAAAATACTTTAGTTTCCCTTCGCCTCTTCGGAGCTTGTTCTTGGTTAGCATACAATCATGCAATTCGCATCTACAAAGACCTGCTATGATACCACTTGATCCAAAATCTTTAGCTTTGAGATGGAATAAAGAATTACATGTAAAATTGCATCTTGACCATGAGACTTAAAATGTATGAAACAAGAAGAGAGAAGCACATAAAATCATGCAAAGAAGACAATAAATTGATAACGGAGTTCATCCAATTTGGACTACATCTCTGGGCCCTTGCTTAACAGTGGGGAGGCCTTCATTCATTAATTGGCAGAAAGAAGAATGAGTACAAGTAAAATTGCATAAAGCACCCTTATACCTCCAAGCTGAAAAGTGGTCGAAAAATGGAGACCTCTGTTGCAGAAACGAACAACACCATCAGATTCCTGTTGCCAAGAGGTGTAGAATCCATATAAAATTTGTCCAATTGTCCAATTTGGACTCTGGACAAATCCGGCCCCCTTGGAAATTGGCTTAGATCATGGTTCCACTGCCCCTAAAAAAGGCTCAGGGTTCCACTGCTTGCCTCGAACTTTGTGCCTCTCCTGGTCTGCCTCGGCGCATTAGTGAAAGACTAGTTTTGATATGAGAATGTCGGGTGGACTTCCCAAAGGAAGTCGCTGGTGTATTGGTTGTGATCCGAATTGGCGGGGAGGAGGTTGGGCGGTCAAACCCCTCCCCCTCCCAAAATGACGCATTTGTTAAATTCCCCAACGTATACATATGTTTTGGGGGGCTAGACTCGCATCGGGCGACCTACCCATCTTATCCGCCAGTTGTTTATATTGTGGAAGGGGGGGGCGGCGGGGTTGATAGATCGTGCCCCTCCCGACCCTTTTGAATTATGGTCACGGTGGTTGGGGTGGCGGGGTCATGGCCGTCGAGCCCACCTAAATATAATATATATTTTTTAATTGTTGGGATAGGGGCGGGGATCATGGCCCACCCCTATATTTTTATATATATTTTTTGTTTTTTTAAACCATAAGAGTACCTTTTTAAACTTTTTGATTTTTGACTGAAGGAGTCAATTTATCGACCCCACAAATTCGCCCAAAATCCGGCTAGAGCTAGCCGAAATCCGGTGGCCGGATTTCTGTGGATTTGTTGCCTCCTTAAGCTGCCAAAGTCATCTAGTCAACCTAACAAGTTTGACCAGTTCTAACTTTCATATGCCAACTCGGTTTGACGAACCGTTCAGACTGTTGCGATCAGGATGACGAGATCTTCAACTTGACAATGAGTTTGCCACATTTCTGCCACTTTGAATTTTGAGCCTTTTGTACTTGTCACTGGTGTGTGTAGATCCAGCTGGATCATAAATGCTTCTTAGCGATTCTCATATAAGTATGAGACCCCTATGCTTAAATATGTTGTTTACACGTGTAGATGCAATGTTTGTGCCATGTTTAACAAAATTCTTGTCATGGCTAGGAGGGGTCCAGATGAATTAGTTGTGATGTGATTAATTTCGTAACTTTGTTTTAATTTTATTTATCATCTCCTGAAGTTTCATGAAGTTATGGGTAGTGACCTGGGATCTAGGGCTGAAAAGGTGGCACAAATCCTAGAGTTGCAGGCACAAAACTAACCATTTGGGGCCCTAGACGCATGCTTGTTGTGTTGTGACCGTAGCTATAGGCTCCCAACAGCTAACTTTCCTTGGCATGCCTGTGACTGTGAAAAAGGGTCAAAAAGTCAGTCTCTCTCAGGGGTCAGGGCCCTGGAAGGTTGGGTTACCTCTTGGGATGTTGTTGATGTTGTGTAAGGCATGTTTGTCTTGTTTCCATTAGTTCCACTTCCTTAGGGTCATCTAGGATGTTTAATCTCATATTAGTAGCCTCTCGTCGCATGTTTACCCCGGTTGGTTGGTTACTTGGGTATATGTGGGAGGAGGGTGTTACATTCGATGGTAAAGGAACTCATGTCAGAGATTCGACGGTAAAGGAACTCTTGTCAGATATTCGACGATCGTCCAAATGTAAAAGAAAAAATATAGTTTTTTGATTTTATCCCTTCCATCGGATTCAACCATCAGATTTTTCGCCCATGTGTATTAATGTTTCTTTCCAAGGAAATGTTGTCATCTCCATCATGGTGTAAGGGGCCATGAAGACAATTTCGTCATTTCAACATCGCTCGATGTCTCAGATTGTTTATTAAAGCCATTGGCATGCCGATTGACATGGGAGAAATCAACCTTTTGGAATTTTCCCCACAAAATTTAGAACCAGTGACCTTAACATTACAAAGTGCCTTAAAAGTACACTGTATCACCGTCTATTGTAGGCCCATGGGCTCTTTTTTAATGATTAATAATAATAATAATCTTATTATTATTATTCCTTGAAATGACATGTAAATGTTTTGATAATTAATATAGATTTATATTATTAATATTTCCCAACCATTTAATTAGGTGTTCTTATGATGAGTTTGTCGCAGATTCAACCAATAGTAGAGGCTTAATTTCGTCCTCCTTTGACCAACAATTTTTGAACACATGGAAAAACACAACAATTAGAAAGTTTGGTCAAAACAAAATAATTAGAAAGTTTTAGCAATGTGCAATCCTTTCCCATGACTATATAATGACATCTATAATTTTGGAAATTACATTGAAATATAATGACATCTATAATTTTGGAGTTTGGAAATTACATTGAAATATAATGACATCGATAATTTGGAAATTACATCCAAAAAGATAACGCAGATTTTGAAAATTACATCACGAGTAATAGCTACAAACCATAAAGAAAACCAAGAGAAGGAGAAGATAAAAATAGAAACATCAGCTGGAAACTTTACTCTTGTATAGTGCAAATGCATACACACATGTTTTTTCCATAGAGCTACGCTTCAATAAAGGTTTACCCAGCTACTCTTGATTTTTTATATCCAAACAAAGCTAATTAAAAGTTTAATATTTTTTAATATTTAGAATACAAGTTACACATGAGATGAAGACACTATAAGAAAAAATTGTATTCGAGTGAACCAATTAACATTAAGGAGTTACAAGTCTTTAAATGATAAATGAAAATATATATATATATAAAGAAATAAAAGGACATTTTTATATAAGTATATAGTCAGGAAATTGGTGAATGGATGTTGGAACAATATAAGGTGACAAAAAAAAAAAAAAAAAAAATCTTGATTTTATTAAAATTTTGCCTAAATTTCCATGATTTTCAGAGGAAAAAACAAACTAGTTAAACTAAGACACTAGTTTATACAGATACACCAATAAATTTTAATTTTTAAAATCCACTTATCACTTAATTCAATTCAAGTTATTCAAATTATCATTAATGAAATAAAACGTGGAGTAAATATCTCCAAAGAAGTTAACAAGAGTGAAGACGCTGGTGATTAGAAAGGTTGAATGGATCTGTATTGTGAAATCAAATTGCCCATTTCAATATTTTGGCGGGCTCCATCTAATTGCTTTAAAGTTGAGATTATATGGTAGGTATGCCCGTGAGTCTCGGCTTATCTTCCTTTATATTATATGTGGGTATGCGCAGGGAACTTTCGCTAAATATTAAAAAATAAGTGATAGGTTTCGGGCAGGGAACTTCTTTCATTTGCGAAGTTCCGGAGAAAGACTATCATTTCGATGTTCCATCTTCCTGGGACCATTGCCAATGGTGCAATAATTGCACAGTGCTAAATATTTTATTGTTCTTGTCACACTCTGTAAAAGAGACAGGTAGACATATAACAACCCAACCAACAGAATAGCCACACGTTTTCTAGTGGTCCCAAAATAGTTCTACGCATTCATTAAAGTGAAAACGCGTGGAAACATATGGATTGCTTCCTGGAAACATACGGATTCATTAAAGTGAAAACGCGTGGAAACATACGGATTGTTTAGGGTTCACAAAAACAGAGGTTTTACATTGCAATTCGCAATTTCGAAACACTTTGATCTAAGCTTTGTATCGATCTCATCCACTCTTTGGAAACTCTTTATCTCAGGCCTTCCTCCTTAGCAATTTGTATCCATCTCATACCCCATCTCTGTTTTTGCTTTTCATAGGAGAATGGCTGCTTCCACCTCCACCTCCACCTCTACCGCTGCTCATTCCAACAACAATAGCCTCTACGACGTGTTCATCAGTCATAGAGGGCCGGACGTGAAGAAGACGTTCGCAAGTCATCTGTACCGCCGACTCATTTCCTATGGACTGCAAGTTTTTCTAGACTACCAGGAACTGCAAGAGGGCGAGGACTTCCCTTGTCAAATAAAAGGCGCTATTAGAACCGCGTCCCTCCACGTTGCAATCTTTTCTCCCACATATGCCGATTCACCATGGTGTCTCGACGAGCTGGTGCTCATGTTCGAGTCGGGGGCTCCTATTCTTCCAGTGTTTTACCATGTAAAGCCCACTGAACTTCGGAGGACACAGGGCGAAGGGGCCTATGCTCGATCTCTTCGCAACCTCCAACAGAAGAGAAAGTATGATTCTGAACCCCGTTACGACTCCAAAACTATTGAGAGCTGGAGAAATGCTCTTTCACGGGCTGCAGACATAAGTGGGTTAGATCTGGAGGCCTCCAACGGGTGAGACTTCGATTTTCTCCCCCCTTTCCATTTTATTTTCCATGCAAGATGCACTAAGCAAATGAAACTTGACATAATAAATACTTTAACTATAATTTTATTTTCTTTTTAATCAAACTAATAGCTCTAATACTTTTCCTATGGTTTTATTTACTTTTTAATCTAACTAATAGCTCTATTTATTTACCTGTGAATAATTAGCGATGAGGGCGAACTACTAGAGAAGGTCGTCGACGCTGTGTTAAAAAAAGGTGTTAAAACACAGTTGAACGTTGCTAGATACCCCACTGGTTTGGAAACGAAAGTGGAAGATTTTGAAAAGAAATTATTATTGCAGCAGCAAAGCGGAAAAGCTCAGGTCGTCGGCATCACCGGGTTCGGTGGAGTGGGGAAGACGACGCTGGCTAAAGAACTCTTCAACCGGAAGAAATCAAATTACAATAAATCTTATTTTTTATTCGATATAAGAGAAAATGCTAAAAAATCATTGCATTCCTTGCAGAGCAAACTCCTCAAGGGCTTGCTTCAAAGGGATATGTATATAGACAACAAGGATGAAGGTATTGAGATGCTGAGGAAGCATCTATCATCTTCTCGAGTTTTACTAGTTTTAGATGATGTAGATGATGTGGAGCAAGTGCATGCCCTTTTGACCCTCGATGTCTTAGACCATGATAGCTTAATTTTGATAACATCCCGTGACAAAGATATTCTCGCAAGGTCGGGAGTACCAGAGTCATCAATTTATAAACTGACTGGCCTTAACACAGAACGCTCCAGAGAGCTCTTCTGTTGCCATGCTTTCTGCCAACCCCATCCACTGCCAGAATTTGAAGACCTGGTTAATCAATTTTTAAGGGCTTGTGATGGATTGCCTTTATCTTTAAAAGTCTTTGGGGGCCTTCTTTATGGAAAGACAGATAAATCTTTCTGGGAAAATGAATTGGACGAACTTAGAAAAACACTTCCCTATGAGATACAGAAAAGGCTTCAAATTAGTTACGATGCACTTCAGACACAGGAAAAACAGATTTTCTTAGACATTGCCTGCTTTTTCATAGGAGAAAGCAGGGATTCCGCCATACGAGTATGGGACGGGTCAGGTTGGAATGGCTCGCGGGGATTTCAAAGTCTACTGAATAAATGCCTTGTCGAAGTGGACTTTCATCTGCAGACAATGAAACATTCTATAAGAATGCATGATCACCTCAGGGATCTGGGGAGAGAACTTGCTAACAGTTCAGGATTCCCGTGTCGTCTTTGGTGCGGAATAAAGGACATTGATGATTTGTTGCAACAATCTTCTGTAAGTAGTCAATCTTTCAATTTTCTTTGGACAATTCAATAAAAATCCGATTACAGCTCTTTACTTCGTCATTGATTTTCAAAAATATACAGGAAGCAACTAAAGTGCGGGGGATTAGGATGCTTCGTCGGAAACAGTATGGTGAGCGTGCATCCTTTTCACGCTACAAGATGAAGAACTTACAACTTCTTGATATCGACATGGAAGAAGAAGATACCTTGAAATGTCTTTTGGAGGGGGTGGACTCACCAAAACTATTATGGTTTCGCTGGCTCAACTGTCCCTCCTCTTCCCTCCCTTATTATATTCCAATGGAGAAGTTAAGGGTGTTAGAAGTGGAGGGGTATAAATTGGAAACATTGTGGCAAGAGGATTTGCAGGTAAATATAAATCTGTCAATAATTAAAGGTTCGTATGATTATTTGCTATTATTAATATAGGGCACCACAGAACTCAAATGAATCAGAAGGGTTATGAAGTGGACAATCATCTAGTATATTTATAACAATTGGAACACATGAACATACTGCAGGCACCTTCGCAGTTGCGGCAGTTGCGGATTCATTCTCGTGGCCTCTTTAAAATTCAGAAGTCCATAGGGCAGTTGAAGCACCTGGAACGGATGGTGGTGAATTTATGGTCGGATAGTATTGTCGAAATTCCAAAGGAATTCTGCGATCTGCGTTCCTTGAAACACTTGGTTCTGCACATTGAAAATTTGAGTTCTCTGCCAGATTCCTTCGGGAATTTATCGACGCTAGAATACATCAACCTGTCTTGGTGCGGCAGCTTGCAGAGGCTTCCAGACTCCTTCGGGAATTTATCGAGGCTACAACACATCAACATGTCTGGCTGCTTCAGTTTGGAGAGGCTTCCTGACTCCTTCGGGAATTTATCAATGCTAGAACAAATCGACCTGTTTTCCTGCAGCCGCTTGCAGAGGCTTCCCGATTCCTTCGGGAATTTATCGAGAGTACAACACATCAACCTGTTTGGGTGCAGCAGTTTGGAGAGGCTTCCCGACTCCTTCGGGAATTTAATTAAGCTTAAATATCTTTGCTTAAGTGGTTGCGATAACTTAACCATCCCTGGGGGAACTTTTCTAAAGATTACGCTTGAAGAGATGACTCTCCCCGACTGGCGCATGGAAGTGTTGCCCACCCAAGTTGTTCATGAGTGGTCTCTGGAAAAATTACTGCTGGGCCTTATAAACTTAATAGAATGGCCAAATGCCACAGGAGAGTCGAGCCCTTTGGACAAGTTAGTATTGGAAACGCCTTTCTTAGAAACGCTGCCGCCTTCTTTCGGACGTGACCTAAGGAACTTGAAGTATTTGGAGCTGCAGAGCTGCCGGAGTTTGAAACGTTTGCCAGATTCCTTTCTCCTCTTGAATCAGTTGATTGAGTTGATACTGGAAGACTGTTCCTTACGAGAACTGCATCTTAAAGCGCTTGAAGGCGAAAGGAAAACATTGACAGATTCAGGAGGGCAAAGAACATTGAGTAATTTGGAGAGTTACTTGCATCGGCTTCAATACTTGAAAATGCACAAAACACAAATATCAGAGATATCATTTCCTACCGGTGTTTGCCCCAACCTTCAACATCTTGACATCAGGGAATGTCAAGATCTGGTGGAGGTTGGAACATTGCCAGATGCCCTCACAAATCTGCAATTGATTGCTTGTCCCAAATTGAGGAAAATAGAACGGCTATGTGGTTTTCCAAAATTTCAGACGCTGGACGTAAGCCTGTGCAAAGAAGTGGAGCAGCTGCCATTGATGGAAGAGAAAACAGAGCGGAGGAGGCAAGGAGCATTGGGCGATTTGGATTCTTCATTTGACAAATACCTGCTTCGTCTCCAACACATGGAACTGCACAACATAGCGATATTGGAGGTATCATTTCCTACCGGTGTTTGCCCCAACCTTCAACATCTTGACATCAGGGAATGTCTAGATCTGGTGGAGGTTGGAACATTGCCAGATGCCCTCAGAAATCTGCAATTGACTGGTTGTCGGACATTGAGGAAAATAGAACGGCTATGTGGTTTTCCAAAATTTCAGACGCTGGACGTAAGCCTGTGCAAAAAAGTGGAGCAGCTGCCATTGATGGAAGAGAAAACAGAGCGGAGGAGGCAAAGAGCATTGGGCGATTTGGATTCTTCATTTGACAAATACCTGCTTCGTCTCCAACACTTGGAACTGCACAATACAGGGATATCGGAGGTATCATTTCCTCCGGGTGTTTGCCCCAACCTTCAAGATCTTGATATCAGGGAATGTCGAAATCTGGTGGAGGTTGGAACATTGTCAGATGCACTCAGAAATCTGCAATTGATCGGTTGTCCTAAATTGAGGAAAGTAGAACGGCTATTTGGTTTTGCAGAACTACAGACGCTGGACGTAAGCGGTTGCGAAAAAGTGGAGGAGCTACTGAGTATTGAAGGAAAAAAGGAAACATTAACAGAATCAAGAGGGCAAATAACATTTAGTCATTTGGACTCTTTGTTTCGCAAGTGCGTGCCTAGACTCCAACTCTTGGAACCGTTCAGCATAGAAATATCGGAGGTATCATTTCCTAAGGGTGTTTACCCTAACCTTCAATATCTCTCTATTAAGCATAGTATTAGTACGGTGAAAATTGGAAAATCTCCAAATGGTGAATTCATAAAACTGGAAGTGCTTAATTGTTGCAATTTGAGGAAAATAGAAGAGCTTTGTGGTCTGGCAAAACTTCAAATTCTGCACATTTCCTCGTGCAAACGATTGGAGCGTCTAGACATTTGGTCGGGCGAAGGAGTGGATCTATCAAGAATGGAAACATTAGTACCTTTGCAAGAATTGCAGGTGGTTGGGTGTCCAAATCTGAAGAGCATACATGGTTTGGCATATCTCACACAACTACGAGAACTAAACGTTTCTGTATGCTCCGAGTTAGAAGAGCTGTCAGGCTTGCCACATCTGACACAGCTACGAGAACTAAACGTTTCAGGATGCTCCAAGTTACAAGAGCTGCCAGGTCTCGAACATTTGAGTTCGTTGAAGAAGTTGTCGGCATATAACTGTGTGAAGCTGAAGAACATAAAAGGGTTAGAACAACTGACACAGCTTCAAGAACTGAATGTTTCTGGGTGCATTGAGCTGGAAGAGATGCCAGGTGTTGGATATTTGCAGTCATTGGTGGAGTTGCGGGTCTCCCATTGTGTGAAGCTGAAGAGCTTATGGGGCTTGTCGCGGCTGTCAAACCTCTCAATACTAGAACATAGGCGTGTACCGATGAGAGATCTTGCATTCGATTCCACGTCTTCATAGGAATGCCCAGCGGGCCAACAGTCCGTTCCAGAAGTATCATCCTGCTTTTGCAGAGAAATCCGGGGATGATTTTTATTTTATTTTGTAAAAAAACTCATCAATCCTTCCCTTACTGTACAATGGGACATGGTTTTGACGGGGAGGTGATATGGTTGGCATTAATTCCCATATTCATTGTCTATGTAAATTTGCTTTTAGGAGTGTGTGCACTGACCATTCATTGGACCGTAGCCTAACTACACTGATTTTTTGCCTTGACGGGGAGGTATGGTATGGTTGGCATTAATTCCTATGTGGATTTAAACTTTCTTTAAATTCGCTTTTAGGAGTGTGCACTGACAATTCATTGCTTTACGTAGGTTATTTACATTTTTTTTTCTTTCTTTGAAAATTATGGGTGTGCACTGACAATTCATTGCTTTACGTAGGTTATTTACATTTTTTTTTCTTTCTTTGAAAATTATGGAAATTTTTGATGTTTTTGAAAATTATGGAAAAATTTTGTAAATCTTAAGAAAATTATGGTATTTGTAAAATTATATTATAGTTATCATTAAGAAAATTATGGTATTTGTAAAATTATATTATAGCTATCAAAATTCAATATTTTGGGTGTTTTAGAGGTTTTTTTGGTAGGGTTGAATCTATTTCCACAATAAAAAAAATGAAATTATGGTATTTGTAAAATTATATTATAACTATCAAAATTCAATATTTTGGGTGTTTTAGAGGTTTTTAATGGTTTTTTGGTAGTGTTGAATCCATTTCCACAATTAAAAAACATGATTCAAACACTGTTACCCATTTTTTTAAATTTATTTTTGCCCAAAATTCAATCACTTTTTAAATTTATTTTTGCCCAAATTTCAATCACTTTTCACCGTCTTAACAATTGCTCAATTCCCGACAATTCCTCAACCTGGTTAAGAGGTTAGCTGACGGTCATGGCTTTGATACAGTTTACCGTTTTATGCAATTTTAAATTTGTTCTTCTCTATTGTTTTTCTGCTTTTCTCTTTAAATCTATTCATAAATGTAAAAATAGTTTTCATTTGCTTTTAGGATAGTGTGTGTACTGACAATATTAACGCTCTAGGATGTTAACGGGGTAAAAGGTTAGCGGGCGGTCATGGCTTTGATCCAGTTTAGCGTTTTATGCAATTTTAGAATTTAAAAATCGTTTTATAAATGAAAATCAGGTATTTAAATTTGAAATTTATGCTGTAAGAATTATGGCCAAATGCATATGCATGTGGGAATAAACTCCACCAATGAAATACGAAGAACAAATCCTCCCTTTTTTCAATGCCCGTGTAATATATAGAGAATCAATTGAAGAAATCTTGATGCCCGTGTAATATTGTGGAATATATAGATAATAAATTGGAAGACTCTGGAGTCTCATTATTCACGCAATAAAATATTACGATGGTTTTGGAAAGTAATGTTGGTTTTGGAAAGTAATGTTAAAATAGGAAGAGAAAATTAATTTTTATATTATTCTATTTTAGGAGACTAACTAAATTAATTTTAAGAAACTAACTCAATTAATTTTAAGAGTTTCTTAATAATAATAAAAATAAAAAATAATATATTATAAATGTTTTATGTTTAATAAGGAATGAAATAATGAAATGAAATACTAGAGATTATAATAATATAGTGAAAACTTTATTTCTATTAAAAATCATAAATCTAATAGTAGAATACTCTATACTCTAAAGAGGTTTTCCTTACGATAAGGAAACTCTCACAATAATTGCATGGAGGGAGCAAGCTATAGATAATTGATATTATTGCATATACAATATAGTCATGATTCGTGTTAATATAAATTGAAATATAATTATGAGAGGGGTTAATAGAAATTATGAGAAGAATCTTAAGGTTAGGATAATGAATAATGTTACATGTGTTAAAAATTGATATGTTTTATTGTGCCTAAGATTGATTTGGGGGGATTTTTTTTTTTTTATTACTTCGTAATTTAGTTAATTTTTTAAGTTCTTAGTTGTGACAAAAAAATGTTAAAATATTAATATTAATACACTAACATTAATAATCTAATCTAGTATATATATAAATATTAACATTAATGATCTTATATATATATAAATATTAATACTAAACTTTACTTTTATTAATAAATCATTAATTGAATAGTAGAATATTCTATATCTTAAACAGGTTTTAAATGTTAACTTTAGAAGATGAAACACCAAAAGGTTTATGGCCTCAATAGAGTTAATTTGATCCAGGTGGATATTGGTGGCCACTTGCCTATTTCACTTGGGGCCCCACTATTTTCTCTTTCAGTTTTTCAGTTTCGTTAGTTTTTCGGGTCCTGAACTTCCGGAGCCGTTTTGAGGCCCTAAACGATGTTTTTTGGGAAAACCAGGAGAAACATGGGTCCATGGATTGATGTTGCTCACATCAAAAGTTGTAATCCTCGGATAGATATTTCTAATGAGGTATGGTGTGTGTCAAATGGAGATTGTATGCCAAAGTTACGTCCTCAGGAAGTTGAAACACCAATTTACCCAAACGGGGCCCATAGTTTTGGCGCTTCATCTCCTAGGATTAGGGTTTGGATGTTTAGGGTTTTCTATTGTTTCTAAATAATAAATAGGCCCTCGAGCCTCATTGTAACTCAGTTCAAAGGCTTGTAGCCGCCACATCTCTTCTCAGAGATAAGCTACCAATGCCCTAGCTAGTTTATTTCCATTCTGTCTGTTAGCAAATTTCAGATCTTTGATATTAATGAAATGAAGTGTTATTTTCGCTGCATCTTTGTATTTATGGTTACATGTGTATTCTGTCGCGTTCCTGCATAAATTCGGACCAGTGGTATCAGAGCGGTCTGCTTTTTCTCAATCCTTCTTTGCATGTCCCCAACAAGGTCAGGGTATAAGGGGTTAGGGCTCGATTTGGTTGAACCTTTGCAAAATCAACCTCATAAACCCTGACGGCTGCCCATGGGGGACGAAAAGAAAGATGAGGGAGAAGGAGATCCTATCAAAATATTGCTCGAGGAGGCCCTTGAAAAATAAAGGAATGCGATGATGGATAACTTTGCCCAGATCCTTCAACGACTTCCCACCGGCGACACATCTGCATCCAACAGCCACTCTGTAGGCGCGACTCCCTTTAAGGTACACGTAAAATTTGACATTCCCATATTTGAGGGTCAAATAGATGCAGATTTCGTAGATAGATGTTTAAATCTTTTAGAAGGATATTTCTCGGTTCATGACTTTTCCGACCGGGAGAAGATTATTTTTGCACTCCTCAAAGCTACTCCCCATGTCAAGGACTGGTGGGAAACCTACTGTGAGAAAAAGGACGAGACATAACCCTCTTTGTTCTCAGCCGTACCCACTTGGAATTCTTTCCGAGACGCCATCAAGGAACAATACTATCCCGTGGGGAGCTATGAGGACAAGTACATACAATGGACCACGTTGCGGCAACAAAGGGATCGATGCTCTATTCTGGAGAACAATGAAATCAAGAGGTAGATTCAGGAGCTGTTGTATAAAGGTCATATCTGGCCAAGTTCATCGCCCTGTGGGAGCCCGATTGTGTTGGTACAGAAGAAGGATGGGACTTTGAGACTCTGTATTGACTATCGAGTGCTGAACAAGATCACTGTTCTGAATAGGTACCCGATCCCACGGTTTGATGACCTTCTGGACCAACTCAAAGGGGGGAAATATTTCAGCAAGATTGACTTGAAGTCTGGGTATCATTCGGTACCAATCGAACCCTCCGATGTGTGGAAGATTGCCTTCAAAGCCAAGGAGGGCCTTTTCAAATGGCTGGTCATGCCTTTCGGGTTGAGGAATGCTCCCGCAACCTTCATGAGGATGATGGATGACATCTTGTGGCCATTCACCAACTCATTTGTAGTGGTGGTGTTCTTGGATGACATTTTGATCTTCAACCAGACTTAGAAAGAGCACATCCACCACATCTAACAAGTCCTCCAAACACTACAGCAACACAAGTTGTGTGCCAATTTGGAGAAGTGCACTTTTGGCATGACCCAGGTTCAATATCTGGGATACATTATTGATGAAAGAGGGGTGCATGTGGAGCCAACCAAGATCCAAGTCATTCGGGATTGGCGAGCTCCAACCACTCTAACAGAGCTTCGCAGCTCTCTGGGTCTTGCTAATTTCTACCGCAGGTTCATGTTGGGATTCTCTCATATCACTTGGCCCTTGAGTCAAGTCATCAAGGGAGGAGCGAAAGCAAAATTATTTTGGTCGAAATCTCAACAGAAGGCATTCGTAGAATTGAAACATCACCTTTGTTCTGCCCCAGTGCTCACGTTACCAGACTTGCAACAACCGTTTGAGATCGAGATAGATGCCTCTGACTATGCTATTGGGGTAGTTCTTACTCAACAGGGGCATCCAGTGGAATATCAAAGTGAGACATTGTCTGACACAGTTCGCAAGTATCCCAGTTATGACAAAGAAATTTATTCCATTGTGCATGCTTGTCGACAATGGAAGCATTACATTTTGAGGAAGGAAACAATTATCCACATAGACCACCGAACCTTGTAGTTCATATAGACACAGGAGAAGTTGTAGAACAATTGCCATCAGAAGTGGTCCACATATTTGCAACAATTTCATTTGAACATCAAGTACAAGAAGGGTAGCATCAATAATGTTGCAGACTGCCTCAACCGACCACCGATCATGGCACTAACCACCGTTCTCAACTCTTGTGGGCATGAGACTTTTGATTGGCCGCTTCTCTACAAGAGCGATCCAGAATTCAGCCACACATACAAGGCACTCTTGGGGGGTACGCTAGTTCCAAATTTTCACCTCCAAGATGCATTTTTATGTCACCTTGGACACCTTTGTGTTCCTTCAAGCGAGCGTGCAAGGATGATATGGGAAGCATACTACAGTCGAGTCGCTGGGCATTTCGGGGTCGAGAAAATAGTGGCAGTACTACAAAAGTATTTCTATTGGTCAAACCTTTGACAAGATGTCGGGAAGTACATCAGATCCTACACTACTTGCACCATTGCCAAACCCACCCTCAAGAAGCAAGGCCTCTATACTCCACTACCTACCCCTAGTTGACCTTGGGAATCCATCACCATGGATTAAATGTTGGGCTTTCCTTCTACTAAGCATGGAAACGACTGTGTTTTTGTGGTCGTCGAAAGATTCTTGAAGATGGCCATTATGACGGCCTTCAAGAAGAATATCACAGCAGAAGCCACTACTAAACTCTTCTTTTAACAAGTGTGGGTGCACTTTGAGATCCCACAGTCTATCATATCAGATCACGATAGTAGGTTCCTCAACACATTTTGGTCCAGCCTCTGGTCAATGTTGGACACCAAGCTCACCAAGTCCACAACTTTCCATCCCCAAACTGATGGCCAAACAGAGGTCGTCAACAGGATGATTCTACACATTTTGTGCATGTACAATTAAAATCATCCACGCACATGGGATGAGAGCCTCCCCTATGTACAACATAGTTATAACCGAGCTCTCCATAGCTCAATCGGCCACAAGCCCTTTCAGTTGGGCTTGAGATTCCAACCACTATGTCCCATTGACGTAGCCATACCATTTGCGACTACTCAAGCCGATTCGGCTCATGTCTAGTCTGAAGCTGACAAAGCAAACATCTTAATCGAGCGCATTCAGCACATCCACAACAGGTTCATGACATATTGGATAGAGCCAATGCTAAGTACAAGCAATGACATCATCAACATCGAGTGCCAGACAACTTCCAGGTAAGTGACAAAGTGTGGCTACATTTGCAGAAGGAGTGCCTCACTAGACCCCACCGCAAGCTTTGCTCGCTCCAATATGGGTTGTACACCATCACCAAGGTTGTAGGAAACAAAGCCTTCGAGCTCAGTATTCCACCATTCCTTGGTCTGCACCCAGTATTCAATGTGGACCGCCTTCGTCCCTAATTCCCACCTCTACTAGACACCTCTGACATTGCAGAAGAACTCACACCAAAAGAGTTAAACCCAGACTGCATGGAACATGCCACCACAAATTGTATCATGGAATTTCAAATCAAGAACATTCGCCAACAAAATATCCAACTGTATCGAGTTGTCAAAGCTAGCCAACTCCTGCACCAAGGCAAGGGGTTCACCAGGGACCAAGTTCAGTAGAAGTTTCCTCATGTCATCGAGGAACTCAACGCAATGGGGACCATTTCTTCCTAAGGGGGGAGGAATGATCCAGGTGGATATTGGCGGCCACCCGCCTATTCCACATGGGTCCCCACCATTATCTCTTTCAGTTTTTCAATTTCAGCACAACTTACTATTTTTAGCAGTTTTTCGGGTCTTGAACTTCCAAAGCTGTTTTGAGGCCCTAAACGACGTTTTTTGAGAAAAACATGAGCATAGTCCATGGACCCATGTTGCTCACATCAAAAGTTGTAGTCCTCAGATATATCATTCTAACGAGGTATGGTGCACGTCAAACGGAGATCGTATACCAAAGTTACATCCCCGGGAAGTTGAAACACCAATTTACCCAAACGGGGCCCATAGTTTTGGCACTTCATCTCCTAGGGTTAGGGTTTTGGATGTTTAGGGTTTTCCATTGTTTCTAAATAATCAATAGTCCCTCAATCCTCATTGTAACTCAGTTCAGAGGGCTGTAGCTACCACATCTCTTCTCAGAGATAAGCTACCAGTGCCCTAGTTAGTTTATTTCCATTCTGTCTATAAGAAAATTTCAGTTCTTTGATATTAATGAAATGAAGTGTTATTTCTGCTGCATCTTTGTATTTATGGTTACATGTTATTCTGTTGCGTTCCTGTATTAATCCGGATCATAATTGGTACGTCAATTTCTCAATGTCTTCACTTTTGCATACAATCTCTACCTGGTATGTTCAGTAGCCCATTGGAAAGATCTATTCAAGAATTACACTTTTTGATTTGGGTTAAGGCTACAACTTTTACTTGGGTCCTATCTGCATAAGGAAAAGTCGTTTAGGGCCTCAACATGGCCTCGAAATTTTGGGACCTAAAAATCATAGAAAAACTACAAGATAGAGAATTGTTGAAATAGTGGAAAAGGTGGATGTCCATCAATATCCATTTGGATCAAGCCTCCCCTCTTAGGAAGCAATTGTCTCCATTGCGTGAAGTTCTCTCATAGGATGGGGATTTTTTTGATGAATTCGGCTCCTGGTGAGCCACTTGTCTTGTTGAAGAAGCTATCCTTATTTGACAACCTGGTAGAGTTATATGTGTTGCTGGTGGGCATCCTTTCTTTGTCTCCAAGATCCAGTCCACCATAGTTTGTTCAATGCAACCAAGGTCGAGTTTGTGGGGGATAGTTGCTCGATTGGCTTTGAGGTTCCTAACCGTTTTGTATATATATATATATATATATATATATATATATATATATATATATATATATACAAAAATCAGCGACATGGATCAGCTTATGAGGCCATCTGTTGTGTAACCAGCTACAAAAATAGAAGAAAAGAGATATCAATGCCTTAGAAATAAGCCACTTCAAGGGGGCAACCTCCAATACATTACATAAATAAACAATTCTTGGATGATACAAATGACCAAAACCTCTTCTATATATAGGAGTCCATGGAACCATAATGTAATCTGAGTGGGGCCTGAAATGTAATCCTAGCGGAAGCCCTATGATAATAATTTAAGGGCATAATAATAAAAAAATGGGGGTTACAAGGGTACAATAATAACAATAAGGGGGTTACACTAACAATAATAAGGGACTATACTAGTAATATAGGGACCTAACATGCCCCTCTCCTTCAAAAAAGTGTTGTCCTCAACGCTTTAGTAGCTTTGGGTGCTTCTGTATAAAATTCTCATCCTCCCATGTAGAATCTTCAGTGGGTAAGTTCTTCCACTTGATGAGATACTCTGAAATTGATCGATTCCGTAGCTGTCGAGTTCTTGTTTCCGTGACCGCTTCAGGTTCCAATATGATTTTTCCTTCCTCATCAAGTTCTGGCAATATTGTTTGAGCTGGAATATTTTCACCTATAACCTTCTTTAAGCATGAAACATGGAAAACTGGATGTACTCGCGAAGAAGCAGGAAGCTCCAATTTGTATGCCATAGTACCAATCTTTTGCAACACCTTGTAAGGACCATAGTACTTTGGCGTTAATTTATTATCCTTCTTTGCTTGCTTGAGGGACATTTGTTTGTATGGTTGTAGCCGTAAAAATACCCAATCTCCTACATCAAAACTTCTCTCGCTACGATGTTGATTTGCCTGTTGTTTCATTCGATTTTGTGCCAAATTCAGGTTATCCTTTAGAGTTGGAGAACTTCTTGCTGATGCTCGATGTGATCTTCCACTGCTTGAACCTTCGAATTTTCCCTTAAAGATGATGTGATGGATGGTGGATGATATCCATAAAGTGCCATAAATGGGGTCATTTTCGCTGCAGTATGGAAGGAAGTGTTATACCACCATTCAGCGAGAGGTAACCACTTGACCCATTGTGTTTGTTTATCAGATACAAAACAACGAAAATATCCTTCCAAACATTTATTTACTATCTCAGTTTGACCATCAGATTGAGGATGATAAGATGAGCTATGAGCTAATTTAGTACCCAAAGAAGAAAATAACTCTGTCCAAAAATTTCACGTAAAAATGGGATCTCTGTCGCTCACAATAACCCTTGGGCTTCCATGTAGCTTTTGAATTCTGTCCACAAATGTAGTAGCAACTGTACTTGCTTTAAATGGATGAGATAATGCACAAAAGTGTGCATACTTGGTAAGTCTATCAAGTACCACCATGATGACACTCTTTCCTTCGGACTTAGGTAAACCTGTGATAAAATCCATTGAAATCTCCTCCCAGCGTTGACTTGGAATGGATAAAGGTTGTAGAAGTCCCGGGGTCTTAATTGCCTCAACTTTATTCTACTGGAAAACCAAACATTCCGCCACAAACTTTTGAATATCAGATTTAAGGCCATCCCAAAAAAATTATTTCTTCACCCTGTGGTAAGTTTTTAAAAATCCTGAGTGTCCTCCTAAAGGAGAAGTGTGCAATTCCAGAAGAATCTTTTGTTTTAGTTTGGAATTCTTGCAAAGATATAAGCGATCTTTGTACCATAAGGAATCATTTTTCCAACTAAATGTATCAGATGTACTAGGATCTTGCTGCAAATTTTGAATGAGTGTCCATACATCTTTGTCCTTCTTCCATTCATCTCTTGCTTCGGTTATCCAATCTGTTTGGATAATAGAAATGGCACAAAGCAATGCTTCCACCTCTTCATTCTTTCTTGAGAGTGCATCTGCAACAACATTAAGCTTTCATTTTTTGTAGATTATTTCAAAGTCATAACCCAACATCTTTGTGACCCATTTTTGTTGCTCTTCTGAAGATAGTCTTTGTTCCAAAAAGTGTTTAAGACTATCATAATCAGTTTTTACCTTGAAGTGTCTTCCCATTAGGTAAGTTCGCCATTTCTTTAGTGCATGCAGTATTGCTAACATTTCCTTCTCATAAATAGGTTTTTGTAAATACTTTCATTTGATTGGACGACTTTCAAAAGCAATGGGTCTTCCTTCCTGCATTAAAACTGCACCAATTCCATTTCCTGAGGCATCACATTCCACAATAAAGATTTTTGTGAAGTCTGGCGTAGCTAAGACCGGTGCTAGGCACATTGCCTCTTTAAGATGTTCAAAGGCCTTAGTTGCTTCAGGAGTCCATGAAAATGCATCTTTCTTGAATAATGTTGTTAGAGGTGCTGCTATTCTCCCATAATTCTTAACAAACTTGCGATAATACCCTGTTAACCCGAGAAATCCTCGCAACTTCTTTATGGTTGTGGGGACTTTCCATTCCTTAATGGCTTTAATTTTGTTAGGGTCTACTTTAACACCCTCGTGAGATACAATATGACCCAGATATTCCACCTCTTATACTCCAAAGAAACATTTGGATGTTTTTGCATATAATTGTTTCTCCTGCAATAGTTTGAGCACCCTGTCAACATGTTCAACATGATCCTTCCAAGACCTGTTGTAGATTAGTATATTATCAAAAAATACTAGCACAAATTTTCTAAGGAAGGGTTTGAAAATGGAATTCATCAACCCTTGAAATGTAGAAGGTGCATTGGTAAGGCCAAAAGGCATGACCAAAAATTCATAATGACCGTCATGAGTTCGAAATGTTTTTTTTGGAATATCTTCAGTCTTCATTCTAATTTGATGATATCCTGAACGAAGATCCAACTTGGTAAAATAAATTGCTCCATGTAATTCATCCAATAATTCATCAATCACAGGAATGCGGAATTTATCTTTAATAGTGAGCTTATTGAGCTCCCTATAATCTGGACACATGCGCCATGATCCATCTTTTTTGTGCACCAATACTACTGGAGCAGAGAAGGAACTTTGACTAGGTTGAATTATACCAGCCTCTAACATTTCTGCATCATACGTTCAATTTCGCTCTTTTGGACATAAGGATATCTGTAAGGCCTAATGTTTGGAGGAACACTTCCTGGAATCAAATGAATAGCATGATCATGATCATGAATAGGTGGGAGTCCTTTGGGAGTATCAAACACCTTGGAATAATTGTCCAAGACTTTCTAGAGATCTGGAGAAATAGATGATTTTGATGTTGGAACTTCTAGTGAGCATAATTGTGCAATTACGCCCCGTTGTCATTTCTTTAGAAGCTTTGTAATGAAATTAGAGCTTATTGTCTTTCCTGGCTTCCCTGTGATACCTCGTAATTTTATTTCCTTTCCTTCCAAAAAATATTTCAAGAAAAGTTCTTGAAAAATAAAAGCTACCGTCCTTAAAGATTGTAACCATTGTACTCCTAGTACAACATCAGCACCTCCCATTGGGATGGAAAGCATTGGACTATTCAATATATATTCCCCCATGGCTAGCTTGATATTATGTCATTTTCTGAGCAATTTATAGCTCCTCCATTTGCAATTATCACTTGACATTCTGGTGCTGGGTATAGGAAACAATTCAATTCCTTGGCTACCTTACAATGAATAAAATTATGGGTACTACCCGAATCAATCAACACTATTAAATTTTTCTTTTTGATATGTCCTTCTATCTTGAGAGTTTGAGGAGTGGTAATTCCTGCCAATGCATTACACAATATGGTCGGACTCATTTCTTCTTCTTCTAGGGTTGGTTCTTGGTGTATATCCTCTTCTTTTGAAGTTTCTTGTTCATTTTCTTCCTCCTCTTCACAATCTATAAAATAATTTTTCTCAACACACCGTGTTCTTTAGTGTATTTGCTATCACAACTGTAGCAAAGCCCTTTTGCTCTTTTTTCTTCCAATTGTTGTGGTATCAACCTTGTAGGTTGTGGAAATCTAGGCGTAGCAACAGTTCCTTCTTTATAGAAGTGAGTGGTAGGCTTCCTTGTGGCCATAATTTTACATTCAATTTTTCTTGCCAACCTGAATGCCTTCTCCAATGAATCAGGTTTCAAAACGTGAACTTCATGTTGGATGTTATCCTTTAAAGTACCTATCAAGAGATCAATCCTGTGTTCCTCTAGAATATCAGTTACCCTTATATTCAATTTTTGGAAGTCCTCAATGTGGTCCCCCACTAAACCCTTTTGTTTGAGATTTATCAATTGGCTAAAGAAGGTGTTGCTCTTTGTATCCTCATAATGTGCTATCATTTCCTCCGTACAAAATTGACCAAGTGACATTTTTTTTACAGGAGAAAAGCCATCGATACCATACAAATGTATTTTGTTCTAAATGTAAAGTTGCAATGCGTACCTTTTGTGTGTTTTGGACATTATGGAGATCAAAATATTGCTCCATCTTTAGTATTCATGTTACAGGATCCTTTCTATCAAACTTCCTCATATCCATTTTTGGAATATGGTGGTTCTTCCCGCCAACATTAGAGTTTATGAAATCACGATCAACATTTATTTTGTTCTCATCATTAGTTTCCTCTACTATCTTTTCACCATTAGAAAAAATTTCTTGTATCAACTTTGTCAAACCTTCCATGTCTACTTTTAGATCATTCTTCATGTTTTCCATTTTAGCTTCCATGTCATCCATCTGAGATTCCATGCCAGCTTCCATGCCATCTATCTTAGATTCCACACCTTTCTTCAAACCATCCATATTATTCTTCAAACCATCCATCTTTGCTTCCATGCCTTTCTTCAAAACTTCCATTTCATTTTTTGCTGCTCTTTGCGAGAGCGAAATTTGGTGCACTTTCTCTTGTAATTTTGATACATTATGTTGCAATTCTTCATCTTCATGAGTCATAGTAGAGCCTTTTGAAGGCTTAATGGGTGTTGAATTATTCCGATGAGGCATTTTTTAGAACCCAATACTGATATCTATTCTACAATATGCCCTTGTAATCAATTCAAATTGATTCTTCAAACAAGACTTATGCGATTCGGAAAAAAAAATTACACACCTTTTCTTGCTTTTTGAGGAGCTCGATATTGAAATTGGATTATCTCTGTGATTGCGGCACTTCAATATTTGAAATTCGGCACTGAGGTAGCCCTCTAAATTCTCTTTCGAATGCCACAGGTCTGACCTGATTTGGATTCTCCAAGGCAAAGTTATTTCCAATCTCCCACAATGACCTAATTATGGACTGGTTCAGTAGAGCGAACTTGTACGACTTGCCATGTGTCAGTGTTTTGTCCTTCGGCTCTGAAATTGATAACCAAAAAATTAAATTCTGTGTACTTACGACCAATTTTTATGGAACTCCAATCCGATACTCAGAGAGAGAGTTATGAATCTTTTCCCACAATCACCTCTTTGAGATGAAATTCGGGAGCCTGAAAAAGCACTAACTTCCACAGATCATATCTCCGAAAATATTGAAAACCAAGCTCTGAAATTTTTCGATGTGTTTCCTCAGGATTTCGGCTTCGCACCCTAAAAATTTCAGGTTTTGGACCTTCGTAGAAAAAACGTTATAGCGAAAATTCCACAATGACCTATTTAGAACAGCGAAACCCTAGAATCCAAAGCTCTAATACCAAATGTTGTGTAACCAGCTCCTAAAATAGAAGAAAAGAGATATCAACACCTTAGAAATAAGCCACTTCGAGGGGGAAACCTCAAATACATTACATAAATGAAAAATTCTTGGATGATACAAATGACCAAAACCTCCTTCTATATATAGGAGTCCATGGGGCCACAATGTAATCCCAGTGGGGCCACAATGTAATCCTAGCCGATCTAACAATAATAATTTAAGGGCACAATAATAACAATATTGGGATTAAAGGGGTATAACAATAACAATAAGGGGGGCTACACTAACATAATAAGGGATTACACTATTAATATAGGGACCTAACACCATCCAACGAGGTAGTTAATCAGCTAGGCCATCCTTGACTAGAGCATGTTTGCATGGATTCTCCTCCACATCCACCTCCACCTCATAACACTAACGTGGAGGAGAGTCACTATGTACAAAAATATGGACCCACATTTGAGGTAAAAAAATTATTCTTAATATTTCAACATTTCCTTTTTTTAAGTTACACATATATGGTAACTAATTTTTAGGATATTTATAATTTGTCCTTGCCATTGTGTACACAAGTCCATATGCAGAGTGTCTTTGATGTCGTTGTTATGTGGACACAAGAGTGGGATGTTGGGTTTAGATGCATTAATTATGCAGGTTCATCGATGCAGGCCCCAATCATTGAGCCATAGGCAGGGGAGCACAAAAGCTAGATTCATCAGACCTCCATCCTATCTGACTTGCATTTGGACTCGACTGAGGTTAGTAGATTCATGTATATGTAATTAAAAATGTGGTTCAAAACCATTTATTTCCATATTTTTTATTTTGTAAAAATAATGGTCTAATTAGTTTGAATTTGAATGTGTTATATTGCAGTACTAGCTTATGGATACTTACTTTGCATCGCAGAACTCACATAGGAGTTCATGTGGTAGTTAGAGTGGATAGTTTGTATATTTTCAAGCTCATTTCATAGGGCACATTCACATGTGATACAGATTTTGTATATTTTCATACATGGAAAATTTATGGATGCTTATTATTTCAGTTTATGGATGTTCATGATATTTGTAATTTGTATATGTTTTCATATGGATAGTTTATTGACACATTCACTATTTCAGTTTATGAAACTATAATAATCTTGTCTATGGATGTTCATTAATTTTTGAAGTTTATGGATCTGTTAAAATTATTTTGCTAATTTATTTATTTTTCTATATACTATAACTTTTATTAGTAAAATATAACAATTTTCATTTTCATTTTCATAGACTATGAAAATAAGTACAATCTTAATTTATGATGCAAGTCACTTTGATAGTTAAAATGAACTAAAATATATGATATATCAATTTAATATTGCACGTGGAAAAAATTACAATTGTGCTTCATATTTGCTTGTAGAAAGTACCTTATAGTGCAATCAACATGTATGTTATTACAAATCAATTTTAAAACTAAATTATTTGCATTATGAAGTCGTCTATATATATATATATATATATATATATATATATATATATAGATGAAATTTATTGTGACCCACCTATATATGATTGCATGAACAAATTTTTTAAGTATTTCAATCAATTTCTTATTTCAAGGTTCAATTAAAAACATAAGTAGGATTGAAATAAGTTTTATTCAATTTTAGAAGATGTCATGTAAACAATAAATAGGTTTTATTCAATACTATCTCTATTGAGATTATGTACAAGAGCTTAGTCATAACATGATATAAGTAAATCGTATTGGAATTTAATATATAGGTCAAAAAGCCATATATGAAAACATTTCTATAATTTTATATAATGCTATCAACTTTCCTAAATTTACAAGTAGTTATCCAAGTATTTCAATTAATTACTTATGAATGAAACAAGTTTTATTTAGTTTTAAAAAATTCAAATATGATTGAAATAAGTAATATTCAATTTTAAAAGATGTGGAGATGTAAAAGTTACAAATACAAGTTTTATTAGATTTTATTTTGTTTGAGATTATCTACAAAATCTTAGTCATAATACACATTATCAATATTTTTTTTTGCTTACTTTGAAATCAATGCATCTAATGCAAGCAATCAAATATGATGATAAATCATCATCTACACTGAAATCAATGCATCTAATGCAAATAATCTAATAGGATTAGAAATCAATATCTAGACTGAAATCAATACATCTAATGTTGCAAGCAATCAAATAGGACTATAAAACAACATCTATACTGAAATTAATGCATCTAGTGCTAGCAATAAAGTGAGATTAGAAATCAACATCTACATTGAAATCAATGCATCTAATGCAAGCTCAATCAAACAAGATTATAAATTAACATCTTTAATGAAATTAATGCATCTAATGTAAGCAATGAAATAGAACTAGAAATAAACATCTACACAAAAATAAATGCATCTAATGCAAGAAATCAAATAGATTATAAATTAACATCTATACATTGAAATTAATGTGCATCTAATGCAAGAAATTTTCTTCCATTTCTCTCCCCCCTCCATCTATATAGATATCTCTCTCCATCTCTCCCTCTTTGTCTCTATATCTCAGCCCCCCAAACACACATGCACCCTCTCTCTTCATATTTATCTATATCTGCCTTCCTCCCCCCATCTCTCTCTTCTTCCCTCTTTCCCCCTTCCATCTATATCTCTATCTACCTTTCTCTCTCCTTCTTCATCTCTCTATATCACCTCGCAAACATACACATTATTTCTCCATATCTATCTATATATCCCTCCCTCCCTCTCTCTCTCTCTCTCTCTCTCTCTTCCCATTCTCTCCCGCCTTCTATCTCCCTTCCCTCCTATGCTCCTCTCTCCCTCTCTGTCCATCTCCTCTATCACACACACACACTCTCTCTCCACATTTCTCTCTCTATATGTATTTCTTCTTACCTCCCTCTCTCTCCCCCTACAACCCCATATCTTTCTCTCACTCCCTCTTAAGTCCTCTCTCTCTTCCTCTCACCCACCTTCCTCTGTCTCTCCCCCTCATCACTCACTCACCCACTCACTCTCTATATCTTTGTCTATCTCTCTTGAACTTCATCTTGCAACTCTATTGGCTATTTCCCTCCATCTATCATTCTCTCTCCCCATTATCTCCATCTCTCGGCCTTTTTATTTCTATCTCAACCCCATATGTTCACTCTCTCTCCATCTCTCCCTTGTCACTCCCTCTCTCTCTCCACCTTTCTCTCTCTCTCTATATGTCTTGAACTTCTTCCTTCCCTATATTTTCCTCCCACTCCATCTCTCAAGGTCGCTCTCTTTCTCCTCCACTCTCTCCTCTCCCTCTCCATATTTGTGTCCCCCTCTCTCTCTTACCCATCTCTCCCACTCTCTTTCCTTTATATTTCGACAAATTTAAAAGACTATGACAATTAAAATACTATGTTAAATAATTTCATTTTATTTTTGACGTCTTAAAGCAATTTAATTTTTTTTATATAATACATATTTAAAATGCAAGATTTAAAATGTCTGTTGTACATTCACCTAGAGGGAAAATAATGTTTTTCCATGGAAATATGTTATCTAAAATTTTCAAAAATATTAATGTTCGAGCTACCTCCATTAGAGATACATAGAGTGCTTCATGTTTTCCAATTGAAACTCTTTAGGTTTTATATATTTAGGTAGATTTCGGTTATGATTACTTCAATATTTAAAAATATCATATATTTTTTTATTTTATATTTATAAAAAAATTAGGTTAAATAAAATTAACATATTGAGTCAGCTTGTATCACTATTTTGTTGATGCCTACGATGTATATCAACCACTTTTATCAATGTGGTTGTGCCAGTATATATTATAATATAAAAAGTTTTATATTATATTAAAATTAATAATATTATATTAATCCAAAATTAATAAATTTGATATTAACATTAAAATATATCAATATTAAATTTTTTATACTCATATCATATTTCATAATTTAATTTAATAATAATAAAATAATAATTTAATAATATTGATATGAAATTGAATAAGGTGTATACATGACATGATAACAAAAATTATAATAAAAATTTGGAATTTTAAAATGTGGTAAAATCTTAGATTTTATATATTTAATGATTCTAAAATCTAAATTACGGGATTGAATTTTTTTGTCTAGAGGTTCGATTGAGCCATGTAGTTGAGATGTGGTTTCCTAATCCATCGCATTATGTGAATTATTTTATCGACGTTTCGAACCTTCTAACCATGGTTCATTATCAAGATATAGAAAAGTATGAAATACTGATATCAGGAATGTCAAATAAATAGGTAAGGGTTGCGTAGAAAGGTATGATCTGTTTCATTGTGTAGGAGTGAGAAGTTGGCTTTGAAAAATATATGATTATTGTTAAGTAGAGAGTGTTTGATTCTGGCGAAAGTAGGAATAATGGATGAGTCCCTACAATGTTTTAGGAATGTGAGATCAAATTTTCTCTTGGAATTTAATGGTCTGTATTGCTCTAATCTTCGAATAACTTTTATTGTATCCCTTCCATATAGGTCAGTGATTTCAGATTTTAGACTTCTGTGATCTATATTTTGTTGTGATGTGGTTTCTGGATCCATCGCAATATGTAAATTATTTTATCGACGTTTCAAGCCTTCTACTATGTTTCATTATCAAGATATAGAAAGGTATGAAAGGCTGATTTAAGGAATGTCAAATAAATAGGTGACCGTTGGCATAGAAAGGTATAAGCCGTTTCACTGCGTAGAAGTGACAAGCTGGCTTTGAAAAATATATGATTATTGTTAAGGTTTCTTAGAGAGTGTTTGATTCTAGTGAAAGTAGGAATAATGGATGAGTCCTTGCAACATTTTAGGAATGTGAGATCAACCTTTCTCTTGGAAATTAATGATCTATATCTTCTAATGTTCAAATATATTTTATTGTATCCCTTTTGTATAGGTCTGTGATTTCATATTTTAGAATTTTTTGATCTATATTGTGTTCTGATGTGGTTTCCAGATCCATCACATTATGTAAATTATTTTATTGACGTTTCGAACCTTCTACTGTGGTTCATTACCAAGATATAGAAAGATATGAAAGAATGATCTCAGGAATGTCAAATAAATAGGTGAGGGTTGGCGTAGAAAGGTATGAGCCATTTAATTGTGTAGGAGTGATAAGCCAACTTTGAAAAATATATGATTATTGTTAAGGTTTATTAGAGAGTGTTTGATTCTTGTGAAAGTAGGAATAATGGATGAGTCCCTGCAACGTTTTAGGAATGTGAGATCAACCTTTCTCTTGGAAATTAATGATCTGTATCACTTTAACTTTCGAATATATTTTATTGTATCCCTTTCATATATGTCTATGATTTCATATTTTAGACTTCTGCAATCTATATTTTGTTGCGATATGGTTTCTAGATCCATCACATTATGTAAATTATTTTATCAACATTTCGAACCTTCTACTGTGGTTCATTATCAAGATATATAAAGGTATGAAATACTGATCTCAGGAATTTCAAATAAATAAGTGAGGTTTTGCATAGAAAGGTATGATCCGTTTCACCGTGTAGGAGTGACAAGATGGCTTTGATTATTGTTAAGGGTTCTTAGAGAGTGTTTGATTATGGAGAAAGTAGGAATAATAGAGAGAGTCTCTGCAACGTTTTAGGAATGTGAGATCAACCTTTATCTTGGAAATTAATGATCTATATCGCTCTAATGTTCAAAATAGTTTATTGTATCCATTTTGTATAAGTTTGCGATTCATATTTTAGACTTTTGCGATCTATATTTTATTGTGATGTGGTTTCTGGATCCATCACATTATGTAAACGATTTTATCAATGTTTCAAAACTTCTACTATGGTTCATTATCAATATATAGAAAGGTATGAAACACTGATCTCAGGAATCTCAAATAAATAGGTGAGGGTTGGCATATAAAGGTATGACCTGTTTCATTGTGTAGGAGTGACAAGCTGGCTTTGAAAAATATATGATTATTGTTAAGGTTTCTTAGAGAGTGTTTGATTATGGCGAAAGTAGGAATAATGGATGAGTCCCTGCAATGTTTTAGGAATGTGAGATCATCCTTTCTCTTGGAAATTAATGATCTATAGTGCTCTAATGTTTGAATATATTTTATTTTATCCCTTCTATATAGGTTTGTGATTTCAGATTTTAGACTTATGTGATCTATATTTTGATGTGATGTGGTTTTTGGATCCATCACATTATGTAAATTATTTTATCGACGTTTCGAACCTTGTACTGTGGTTCATTATCAAGATATAGAAAGGTATGAAAGACTAATCTCAGGAACGTCAAATAAATAGGTGAGGGTTGGAATAGAAAGGTATGAGCCGTTTTACTATGTAGGAGTGACAAGTTGGTGTTGAAAAAGATATTATTAGTGTTAAGGTTTCTTAGAGAGTGTTTGATTATGGAAAAAGTAGGAATAATGGATGAGTCCATGCAACGTTTTAGGATCAAACTTTGTTCTGGCTATTAATGACCTGTATCACTCTAATGTTCGAATATATTTTATTATATCCCTTCCATATAGGTCTGTGACCCATATAACTTGATCAAGCCCTTGTTAACCACACAAATGGCTCGATAGATGGTTTATGAAACCCTCAATCGAGTTATTTGAATTTGGAATTTAAACACTCGATCGAGTGCTTTAAGCACTTGATCAAGCCTCTAAAGTCCTAAAATCCACAATTTTAGCACCCCTTCTGCAAAATTTCCCGCAACACCATTTTGTACCCTAGCAGACTTAAGGAAAAATTTGTCCTTAGGTAGCGTAGTTGATCATGTTGGATTCATGAAGGAATACTCCATACAATGGCATATTATTTTGACATTTTCAAATTAATATTATATTTCTCATATACTTTATTTTAAACATAACGCTTGGAGTTTTTTTGAACAATTTTAAAGAGGTTGAATAAAATATCAATATCATAAAATATACACAAACTTTTTTTTTTTTTTAAATACCACTATCTTCATTTACGAGTCCTCTTCAAAAGGGTACTCAGCTTGGTTTTTCAATTTATTTAAATAGTTGAAAAAACCTTATGCAAACACTTGTCTCTGCAAAATGCAATTGAAATATTACTTCAACAATTTCAAAAAATAATAAAAAAATTAATTTTGTATAAAAACAAAATTTAATATGAAAAACTTAGCTCTTTCCATGTAGATCATGCTCTCACACACACACACACACATTTTAGACTATGTTATGCTATGTGAACAAGCACATACCTCTTAGGACATGTGAAAATTTGCAAGGACAAACATTTCATTTAATCGAAAATTGACATATTATATGGCACAATGTTTTTTTGAAAAAAATATCATTAGGACAACAACATAATTCTCCCCAATTAGTAATTTTTGCTCTTAATTAAAAATCATATGCTTATATTAATTTTGAGGGCTTCAATTCGATAAAAGAGGAAAAATTTGATATTTCATCACCAAATTTGGCCAAAAAGTGTAACCCATGTTCATGCATTCAACCCTTAGAATTGAATTTTTGTAGGATATCATAGAACTAATGCTAAATTTTGTTGGATCTATGCAAAAAATTTCGTTGCTCCATTTTCCTCGACCTAAGCATAGGAGGAATTTTTTAGTGAAGACATAATGAGCATAGCTAGATCAATTGGGGCCAATAGTTGGAACCCTAAGCACACCTGAAAAGGACTGTGGCCAATATTGTTGTGGAGGGCTCTATTATAATTATTTTGAACATATGGAAGGGTTCCGTCCCATGCATGGAGATAATTGGAGTTTCACATGTGCAAGATATGCATAATCATCTCGTTGGCCACTTTTGCTTGTCCATCTGATTAGGGATGAAAGTCAATTGATTTGGTTAACTTGGTATCCATGAGATACCATAGGTTGGACTAAAGGACGTTGAGGAAATTTTTATCCCTATTTGAAATAATGGTTCAAGGTAGCCCAAAATGAACCCAATCATGCTCAAAGAAGAGTTTAGGATTAGTTTCAGCCATGATACTCTTCTTACATGGTGCCAAAATGACCTTCTTAGAGAAGAAGCTGACAACCACAAAAACATAATAATTAGCATGTGTGGTGGATTGCAAATCGAACAAGTAATCTATGGATACTAACTTCGAGGGCTTGTTTAGGGTAGGTATAGGAGTGTAAAACTCCTATTTATTGATGGTTGGTTTAGTAATGGCATAACAAGTGCATGATTTGATATATCATTAAACATCCTACTGAAGCTTTGGCTAGTAGAAACAATTTTGAAGTATTTTTATTTTTTCCTCCAAACAAAAATTCCCTCCCACTTGACTATAATGTTCCTCCTAGCCCACTTTACAAAATTTACTCGCAAAGGATTTCTTAAAAAGCAAAAAACATACGATGGTGAGAACAATCAATATACATAAATATTTTTCTCGTGGAACCCAAAATTGGGAAAACCAGATTGATTTTTCAATATATTCCTTTCGATGTTATAATACATTATATACATGCTCAAAATCATTCGCAAAAGAAAACCATCGCCTTAACCTGCACATATTTTCACTGTTATCACTACTGCTGCAACCTGTAAATACTATTACTACCACAATCACTACCATAAATATTGTCAATGAAACCTAGAAACATTGTCACTACCACAATCACTTTAAATACAACCTGCAAGTACAATTTCCCATGCTCTCCTCCAAAATTTTCATTAATTGAATATGAAAACACACCGTCACATCCCTAAATATTAACCAATATGTACACAAGATAAATTGAAGAAATATTGAGTCTCATGCTTCATGCAATAAAATATTACGATGGTTTTGGCAAGTGACGCTAAAATAGGAAGAGAGAATTAATTTTTATATTTTGTTATTTACTTAAATTGTAAGAGATTAAATAAATTATTTTTAGGAGTTTTTTAATAATAATAAAAATGAAAAATAATATATTTTAAAAGTTTTATGTTTTTTTCATTCACATTGTGGAAGGAATGAAATAATGAAATAAAATGAAAAAAAAGTAAATGGACTACATATAGAGAAATACAATATATTTACAATAATATGGTGGAAACTTAACTTCTATTAATAAATGGAATAGTAGAATATTGTAATCATGTCCAAAATTCTAAAGATGAAACACCAATAGGTTTATGACCCCATTGGAGTTAATTGGTACGAAAACTTCTCGAGGTATTCAATTTTTCATACAATCTTTGTCTGGTGCACTTAGTACCCAATTGGAAGGCTTTAGTCAAGAATTACACATTTTGACTCACGCTCAGGCTACAAATTTTTCTTAAGCACTAACAATGTAAAAAAAATTCGTTTAGTGCCTCAAAATGGGCCTGAAAGTTTGGGACCCAAAAATCATAGAAAAATGATGAAGATAGAGAAATATTGAAATGGTCGAAGAGGTCAATGGCCATCAATATCCACCGATGTTGGCTCCTCATGAACCACTTGTATTTGTGAAGAATTTATCCTACTTTGACAACCTGGTAGAGTTGTATGTGTTGTTTTTGAGTATCCTTTCCTGGTCTCCATGATCTCATCCATTGTAGCATGTTCAATGCAGTCAAGGTTGAGTTTTGTGTGGGATAGTTTCTCGACTACATCTGAGGCATCTAACAACGGTGGAAAATATGGTCAAAGCAACTCCACATTAAACACTAGGTGCAAGCTAAGAAAGGTAGCTGGTTTAGCTTCCCCCCTAACCTTTAGGATTGTGTAAGGCACATATTGTAGTGGTTTTAGCTTCCTATGGGGGCATGTGATGTGATATTGCTATAAATGTAACCATACCTTATCACCAACCTGAAACTTATGTGGAACCTTGTGCAAGTCAAGTTGTTGCTTGTATGTGGAATTGGATTTTTGTAGGATAACATGGACCTATTGATAGATTTTATTGGATATGTGCAACGAATTTGGTTGCTCTATTTTCCTCGACCTGAGCATGGGATGAATTTGTTAGTGAAGATGCAATGAACATAGCTACATAAGTTGGGGTCAATAGTTGGAACCCTAAGCACACCTGAAAAATATTGTGGTCAATAGAGTTATGGAGGGATATATTATAACTATGTTGAACATATGGAAGGCTTTCCTCCCAAGTATGAATATAGTTGGAGTTTCACATGTGCAAGATATGCACAATCATCTTGTTGACCAATTATGTTTGTTAATCTAATTAGGGATGTAAGAAAGTTGATTTGGTTAACTTGGTATCTGTGAGATGCCATAGGTTAGACCAAAGGGTGTTGAGGAACCTTTTATCCCTATATTAAATAATAGTTCAAGGTGGCCCAAAATGAACCTAATCATGATCACAGGATATTTTATCATTGGTTTCATCCATGATACTCTTCTTGCATGGTGCGAAAATGGCCATCTTAGAGAAGCAATTGACAACCACAAAAACATAATCATTACCATGCTTGGTGGATGGAAAATCAAACAAGTAATCTATGGATACTAACTCCTTGGGTATGTTTTGGGTAGGTAGAAGAGTTTCAAACTCCTTTTTCTTGATGGTTGGTTCATAAATGGCATAGGAATTGCATGATCTAATATATCATTGAACATCCTATCACATCTTTGTCTAGTAGGAATACTTTTGAAGTATTGCTATTGTTTCCTCCAAACCAGAGCGCCCAACCACTAGACTATAATGTGTTTCCCAGTTCAAATTTAAATAAATTAATTGAAAATAATTTCTTAAAAATAGAAAACATATGATGGTGAGTGTTGGATTCCTGTGATTTACAAGAATGGAAAAAACAAACACTGCAGGGGCCACATCAGAACCGCTTTGGAATCCTAGGACCTAGCCTTCCTGGATTCAGAGAGAAATCTCTCTATTGAGGTGTTTAATTGATATATATTTGTCCTTCTTTGTTTAAGATTTTAGGTCAGTTATGAAGTTAGTATGACTTGCTTTGGTTTTGTCGGGATTAAATGATGATTGAAGGATTAATGGTGTGACCGATTGAGGAATGTTTAAAATCGTAACGTCAGACTCGTGAGAAGACATAACCATCACAATGGAGTCATAAAAAGGATTTAATTGTTCATCAACTCGCAAGGGCTTGTGGCAAGCTAACTATACTGGTGGATCTTTAGTAGGTTGTGACATGAAACAATAATAAGTTGCAGTGCTGTTGTTATAGGTTTAAGAATCTTTCTTAGCTCTACTAGCCAAGAAAAGCCTTTCAAAGTATCTATTTGGAGCAAGCTAAAGGTGGCTAACCATAATCCCGGACAAACTTACAACAAGCAAACTTAAGACAACAATCCAATAATTCAAAAACTATTTCGACAAAGACAAGACATAAAGATAACAATAAGAGTGGTTCAAGATCAAAATGTAACAATCTAATCTACTTTGACAAACTTTTTAAAAGACTCTTCAAAGCAACATTTGGCAAGATTAATGGTATACATACCATAAACCTCCACTGTTTTGAATCTAATAAGTATACTTTAAAGAAAGGTCTTAAAAAATATCTCAAGTCTTAGTCAAAGAACATGGGTTCATACTATACTTTTTGAGCCACTTATTGAATTATTTCAAGACAACAAGCTAAATATAATTAGAAGGCAATTAAGAATCTTCTCAATCAAAACCTATGTACAAGAAAACATGAATGTAAAGAAGACATTGCAACAGGGTGTCAAACAACAAATCTTAATTTAAAACTGCTTTACCAGAAACGGCGAACATAATGGAAGCAGAAGGAGAAACAATAACAATTTAGGAAAACTTCAACATTGATATAGCTCAAGGATTCAGGAATATGCTTGTATTATTGGATGATCAAACTAGTTACATTACCCATGTATATAAAGTTGTATGCAACTCAGGCTTTCTTGTCTACCAGTATTCCCACTAGCTCACAAGAGAAACACTAAAACTATCAAGAACCCTTACTACAATGAGGCTCACATGCAAGGTTTATATGCAAATGAGGTGTCGCTAAGCTAGGGTGTTTAAATGTTATTTATCACAGTTAATGATTTTTTGACCTCGAGACCATGCAAGGCCCAAGGAAAAATATCTAAAGAGTTACTCCTAATAATAACTTTTGTTCAACGGGTTAGGTCGAACAACATTTGACATTTAAGGCTTTTTAATAACTTTGTAATAATCATGGAGTTGCTCAAAAATATCTCCTTCGGATTTAGAAATAAACCGCCATGCCTTTATGAAAGAAAAACAATGTCGTAGGTGGCAAATTGGTCTTGGAGAGTAACTGCCTTCATGAGTATTTCAGTTGTTCGGGGCACCGCCATATGGTTTTATTCATAAATCTTCCGTATTAGGCCTTTAACCTTGATTTATCTTTGTGGATATGCATCACTGTTTTTGTCTGCTCTCGTTTATCACTGCTTATTCCTTTATCCTTTATCTTTAAACCTTTGAATTCTAATTCCCAAACACCGTTGCATGATAATTCTTCCTGCTTTGTCTTTTAATCAGAATTCGCCCTTTGATCCCTTCATTCTTCATTTTCGTCTTTAAGCTTTGTCGTGATTTGTTCCTCATGTGCAGGCTTCTTCATGGCATATAGTTTTATAATGCATCATGATCATGAATCATCAAGGTTAACCTTTATGCATGCTCCCTCGTTCTTTTATATGAATTCACCTCTCGGATCATCATCCGAGGATATTCATCATTTAAATGCTCTTCCGGCTTTCACGCTATTAAACTCGTGCATGTTATAAACAAATATTAATTTATGACCTGCCAGGGGTACACTGCATTTTTTGGGGTTTTCACATTTATGATTCTCCAGAGGAACAGAGGGGTGCAGAGGGAATGATCTTGGAGGGTAGGACTGCTGGAGAACCTCGAATGGGGCATGAAACCTTTGAATTTTATTACAGAGGATGAATATGCTTTGAAAACTCGCCGTGGTTTTCAATGGCATGGGTGGTGTTGGAAGCTTGAAGGTTGGGACCACGCGATACCACCTGCTGATGCCGTATGTCCTGGCTGAAATCACCCATTTTGCAATTCGGGCTTAGGCCATTAACCTTCAAAGACCAAAATCCATTGCCGATATGTGGATTATGAAGCCGTTGGATCTTCATGAGCGAGATCAACAGCAAGTGTGGAGCCCGAGGACAGTAGGTTTTAGGGTGGGAAGAGGAGACAGAAAGTATGGTGGCTGGGAGTGGGATTTGAGTGGAAGGTGGGGCCATGGAGGTGATTTATGCAAGTTTGCTCTATGTGGGTTCGACCGGGGAGAGCAGGATGAAGCGGTGGGAGTTTGCCGCGACTGGATGAGGGTTAATCAACGTACGGAGATAACGTGGAAAGTTTAAGGAGAAAGTGAACGACATGAGTTTGTTTCAATAGGGAAAGGGGCCGAGAATGAAGAGGGACCCGCCTCATGGGGGTAGAGGGGACCCGGGTTGGAAAGGGAAAAGTGTTTAGAGAAGAAGTGAGGGTTTCGGGGTTTAGGGTCACATGGGCAGAGAAGGGTTGGGGCTTTGGCTTAAAAGGGCTGAAGGCCTTTATTTGCAAAGGCCAAGCCAGATACAAAAATAGGTTTTCGAGGTTTTTTATAGTTTCATAGGCTAGAAGGAAATAGGATAAAACATGTGTACTCTAAGCCTTGCATTGTTTTTAAGTGTATTTATGAGAGAATGACATGGTATGAGGGGGAATTTTTGAGGGTTTTTTAAGAGGAGAAGAAGGGAGATTAAATGAGGTATTAAATGAAAATGATGAATGAGTCAAAATATGCCAAAAAATGGAGTTTTTTATAGCACTAAAGAGCTTTTGGAGGAGTCATAAAGATAGGAAATTTTAGTGAAAATAGTAAATTTTTAGGAGATTAAGAAAAGGATTTTCTAAAGATAGTTGATGGGCAAATAATGCTACAGCTTAGGTGCTCAGAGAATATCCACAATCATCTAAAGAAATATGTAGAATACAAAGAGGGTTAACAAGGTTCCACTGGGGAGGGTTATACCTTTTAGTAGGTGTCGAAGAACTTTAAAATAGATCTCTCGAGAAGAAGTAGACCAAAGGTTTCATTTGCACCTTGACAGAAAGCCTTAAACTTTAGATGATTTTATCGTTGGAATTTGTGATTCGAGCATCCGAATCATAACATGATTAACTCCAACTCAACCTCACCTACCATTACACTAGTTCTTAACATTTTTCTTCTTCTTTGAGGCATTTGGACTAGCAACTCTTGACATGTTATCTTTGAAAACAAAAAACAAAGCATCTATTCCTATCCTTATTTCTTCCAAGAGTTCGCATTAAACCGTTGAACTCTTTTATTCTCTACCTAAAATATCGCCAAGATTAAAACTCAATGTCATAGTTCATTCTCTAATCCAAAACAAAATTGAAAATATAACAAACTGTGGATTAAACAACTGACGAGCATAGTAGTGACACTGTACAAGTCTACATGATCTATTTTGTAGAAATTCTACCAAAACTTTGAGGGTCGAAATTTGAATTACCTTTAATCTTCCTTTCTTCTTGGTTCGTATTTTGAGTTTAACCATTTTTTTCTAATTTAGTCTAGTCTACTGGGAGAAGCTAAGTTTAGACAAGCTTTGAAAACTTTTACTACTAACTCTACGCATAAATTCTAAAGCATGGTTTAAACTAGGATTAGACAGCTTGATTAATCCATGGTTGTGCATTTGAACAACCACAATAAACATTACTTTACAAAGTAACTAGAAAGATAAGGCTTGATGTGTCATTAGAATGCATCCTTATCCGCTCTCTTGTCTGCTTTGAGCAAGGAACCAAAGATTTTACATTCTTAATCTCTCCTTTGATAAGTCAAGTTTGGAATAATCTTTGGACAATCATTGTTTCTACTAACTTATCAACATAACTAAAGTATGTTCAACCATGATTAGGCTAGATGATCACAGATCATTTTGAATCACCAGCATTTATACTTAACAATTTCATACTATTTTGGCACAATGACCTTTTCTTTTTCCGCCTCTTTTATTGGCTTATTTTTCAGAGATTAATTTTTCTCCTCGATTTTTCTTTTAAATATTGTTATATATGGAAGCTGGATTAAAGATTTAAACTTGGCATTACTAATGGAAATAATGTTTGAAAGCATCTGCCTATCGATGGTGACCTCTGCAAAGTCTGTTTCCATCCATCTCCCGTAAGAAAATACATTGTTGCCTTCGTGCATTGGATAATGTAGGGACTCTTTCCATAGATTTTCAAACTTGCCATGTTTTCCCTTTGTCTTCTCCTTGAGTCCCATTTGGACACTTCCTTGTCACCAATGAGATAAAAATGATTTTCCTTGTCCTTTGTCAAACAACTTCTTGATGCTCTTTCGTATTCTGCTCGTGTTTTGTTATAGACTTCCTCCCTCATGTTTGTTGCAAACTGCATGGTCTGATTTATCCTTCTTATCATGTCATTTTCTTCCACTGCACTCTCGGATTAACTTTATGACTACATTCTCAGCTCAGGGGAAAATTGCTTTTTCCATAACCAGCCGATAGGGAGACATTCCAATTGATTTCCTTGCATGTTAACTTGCCACCACACGGCATGCAGCTCAGGCTTACCATGCCATGACTTTTGGTTTCTCAGTGTCTCTTGATGATGCTTATTAGAATTTTGTTTTCGAGGATTTTTCCAACCCCATTACCTCGCAGGGTAATGTCGGAATGACCCAATGGACTTCGATATTTTGAAACCACCTATCCTTTTTGGATCTAAAGGCAGCTGTATCAATAAAGATAAATCTTCTAGGACACCAAATCTAGACAAAATATGTTTTCATGAATTTAATGATGACTAAATTATGTAAGGTCTGTAGAGGGATGGCCCTCTATTCATTTTGTAAAGTAATCGCCATAGGAGATCCTTTTTATGTCAAGTAAAAGTGAAGAAGGATGATTTCCAACAGTCTAGAAATTTGATCACAGCAAAGGAGCTTCAATAGATAGATGAGGTAAGGTAAGAGTTTTCTTTTCCTTTTAAAGATTTGACATCGTGGTAGGAAATTAACAACTTATGGACATCTGCAGAGGTGAAGCACACTAACCAACTCTAAGATTTTGTCTACAGCTTTTCTTCCAACAGAGGTGGTATCCATATTCCCTTCATGAACTCGATGATTGATTCTCTATAATTGGTCTTGCAAAAATTTAAGCAATAGACCACCAGTATCTTTCCAATATAACCATTGATTCATAATGAATTTGCTAAACCTTTAACTTTAGAAATCTTGCCTTGTCTTATAAACCAAGAGGAACATTAAGATAAGAGTATACAAAATATTAGCATACCAAAGGAATTTAGCACTACTTTTCTATGTCAGGAGGGGCCGTGGCATTCTTCTCTTTGTTCTTCTTCTAAAACATCAATCATGTTCATATCTAAGGTTTGAGGTTTGATTTTAGTCATAAGTTTTGCAAGTCCTCATTCCTTTTATCAGCTTTAGTGGGTCTCATTTCTAAGTCATATTATAATATAACAATCCACTTTCCTCTTTTTCCATCAAGATCTTGTGTTAAATGTATTTGGACAACTATGTGAAAAATGCAATGTTGTGAGTAAACCATAAACTCGAAGTCTTCAAGAAGCTTGATCAAGGAAAAGTCCTGCTTTTCCATTATGTTGCATTTTTAAAGGAGCATCTCTGTGCTTCTTGCTGTGAATGCAATGGGTTTCTTTCTTGCCCTTTATGTTTTTCTCAAGGAGACAACAACAACTATAGTGTTCGATAAAGGAGAAATGAAAAATCTCTTTTGAAATCGAGTGTTTAATAAGAACTGGTGTTTGAGTGAGTGCTTCTTTTAATCGCTCAAAGGATTACTTTGCTTCAATGGTCCATTTAAATCTGCTTCCTTTTTAAGCATGTTTTATGTTTCTAAGGAGTTCAACTAGGCTGGTATGAACCCTTAAGAAATTAATCTTTCAATGAAATATTGTGAAGTTCTTTGATGTTTCTAGATGCATTGCATTTTCAATATGCCTTTCCATCCTTGGGTCTATTCTTATTCCCTCTTTCAGAATAATATGGCCTAGAAGTTTACCTTCTTGGAGGCCAACAAAGTTTTCAGGTTTAAGGATGGATGTTAGTAATTAAATTCAAAAATAGAAGAAAAGAGATATCAACGCTTTAGAAATAAGCCACTTCGAGGAAACCTCATCACATTACACAATGAACAAATTCTTGGATGATACAATTACAAATCCTTTTATATAGAGTCCATGCAAAATATAATAATGCATCCTAGTAATACAATGTAATTCATCACCCAATAAATAATAATTTAAGGCACAATAATAATAAAATGGGGGTTATATACAATAATAATAATATGAAGCACACTAATAACAATAAAGGGACTATACTCAGTAATATAGGACCTAATATGCTCCTCTCTGCAAAAGGCTGCCCTCAACGCTGAGTAGTCTGGTGCTTCTGGATAAACTTCTAATCCTCTCATGTAGAATCTTCAAAGGTAAGTTCTTCCACCTGATGAGACATCCAAATTGATCGATCCTCGAGCCACTTCCAGTTCTCGTTTCGTGACCGCTTTCAGTTCTTAACATATTTTTCCCTTCCTCTACCTAAGTCTTGGAAATAGCTCATGAATCGGAAGATTTTCAACCTAACTTTTTGCCATTAGCAGGAAAACCCGATACTATGGCAGCTGTGGAAGTTCTGGCCTGCATGCCAGAAAATTTTGTAACACCTTGTAAGGACCATAAAGATTTCTAAGCGATAATTTATTATCCTTCTACCGCTTTCGAGGGACATTTTTTCAGACACAGCTGTGAAAATACCCAATCTCCTACACTCGAAACTTCTCTCGCCTGCGATGTTGATTTGCCCGTTGTTTCATTCGATTTTGTGCCAAATTTGTGTTATCCTTTTAAGAGTCAGAACTTCGCTCGATGCTCGATGATCTTCACTGTTTAATCAATTTTACCTTAAAGATGATGTGATGGATATGATGACATCCATATAAAGTGCCATAAATGGGTCATTTTTACGTAGTGATGGAAGGCAAGATACCAACTCATTCAACGCAGAGAGAATCACTGACCCATCGTGTTTGTTTATCGGGAGCACAAAACAAACGGAAGATATCCTTCCAACATTTATTTAATATCTCACTTTTGACCATCGATTGAGGATGAAGATGATCTATGAACATCATACCCAAACAGAAAACAACCCCGTCTCAAAAATTTCAGAAAATGGGATCTTCCGTCGTCACACAACCGGGCTTCCATGTGGCTAACTCGTCCATAGTAGTAGCAACTCGTACTTGCTTTAAATGGATGAGATAATGCCCAAAAAGTGTGCATACTTGGTAAGTCTATCAACTACCACCATGATGTGATACCTTTTCCTCTGATTCTCAGTAAACTTGTGATAAAATCCATTGGAAATCTCCTCCCCAACGTTGACTCTGAATGGATAAAGGCTGTTGTAGAAGTCCTGTCCCTAATTGTCCTCTCCAACTTTTATTCCTACGACAAACCACATCTACCACAAACTTTTGAATATCGATTTGCATAGCTATCCCCAAAAAAAATTCTTTCTTCACCTCTGTAAGTTTTTTATAAATCTCCGAGTGTCCTCCTAAAGGAGAAGTGTGCACTCAAGAATCTTTGTTTTAGTTGGGAATCTACAAAGATATGTTTATCTGTACTGACAAGGAATCATTTTCCAACTAAATGTATCAAATGTACTAGATCTTGCCGCAAATTTTGAATGAGGTCCATACATCTTTGTCCCTTCTTCCATCATCTCTTGCTTCGTTTATCAATCAGTTGATAATAGAAATGGCACAAAGCAATGCTTCCACTTCTCTATTCTTTCTTTGAGAGTGCAATTCACAACAACATTGCTTTCTCAGATTATTTCAAAGTCATAACCCAACATATTTGTGAATTCATTTTTGCTACTCTTCTCAAGATAAGTACATTTGTTCCAAAAAGTGCTAAGACCATCATGATCAAGTTTTACTTGAATACCTTCCATTAGCAAGTTCTCCATTTATTTAGTATTATATTGCCAACATTTCTTCTCATAAATAGGCCTATGTAAATACTTTGATCAGACGATTTCAAAAGTAATGGTATCTTCCCAAATAAAATAGTACCATCTCATTTCCTTTATAACTTTATTCCACAATAAAGGTTTTGAAGTCTGCGTAGTTAAGACTCCCACAGGTACATTGCTCTCTTAAGATGTTCAAAGGCTCTTAGCTTTGCTTCTGTGAGTCCATGAAATGTGCATCTTTCTTCAATAATGTTGCTAGATAAAAATACTATTCTCCTATAATTTTTAACAAACTTGTGTATAATAATTCTATTAACCCTATGTAGAAATCTGTGAATCGTTTATGGTCATGGGGACTTTCTATTCCTAATGGCTTTAATTTCAAGTAGGGTCTACTTTAACACCCTCGGAGATACAATATGAATCTTATTCCAATTCTCTCTTGTACTCCAAAGAAACATTTGGATGTTTTTGTTATAATTGTTTCTTCTCAATAGTTGGAGAACCTTTTTGCTCTTTTTGAGAAAATTTCATTTTTTTCTGCTTTTCAACTTTCCAGTTTCAAAACACTTTTTCCGTTTAGAATTTCATTTTAATAAAAAAAAATTGCCAGAAATTTTATTAGCTTTCATTACTTATTTTTGGAATTTTATACACATTTGATATACAATTTAGTATTTTTATGTTTTTAACAATCAAAGGATTCATAAGAAGTCATGTTAATACGGTCGTTGTATTCTTTGAAACTTTGTTTTTGAGAAATGAAAATGTGTTATAAATAATCTAGATGTCATTTATCTGATTTCATTATTATATTTACAAAGCCAACTTATATACTTGCATAATTGTTGAATTTTGAAACCGATCTAATATGAAAATGCATAATATTTTGAATATGTTCATGTACACACCAAAATTTAACATATAATCTCATAAACTAAAATATAAAAACTACCTAATACAAGCATAACCATCAATGTATGCACCATAATTTTTTCTCAATTTTTTTACAAATGTATTTTGTAAGATACGTATTACTGATTTCACCGAACTGTAATGACCTCTTCTTGCAAATTTTTTGCACCGTTTTATTACAAAAACCAATTGCAAATTAGTAAATATTTATGAAATTTCAGAAAATTTATATTTTTGAAAGTAGATTGAATTTGAAAATGCTTTGTCTTGTTCCAACAAACAGCTAATTCATAATGTTTCATGGAGTTTAATTAGTCCAATTGAATATATGATTCGTAGTTTACCTGCGTAATTTTAGACATAAGAATTAAATTAACTCTTAAAAAACGCTTTAATTTTTTTTCACATTATTGAATCACATTATTAAGTTCACCTGGATGACATGAAAGTCTGTGAAATTTTTTATAAAATTCTCGCCTAACTTTTACCGACTTTCCGCTTCCACTAAAAATACAATCTAAGCCCTTCCAAAAAACACTTTGCAATATAAATTGACGTGAAAAGCATTCATTATTTCCTTTCGCATATTTTCACACATTTGTCCATTTTGTAAAGGTCTTGTATGATTTTGCAAAGAATTGTTTTAAGCTTGTTGACTTTTCTTGAGGTAATATTCAAAGGACATTTTGCAAAGGATTGTTTTTGGGTTTAAGGAATTTTTGGAGGTATGGTCTCAGCACATTTTTGTAAATGATTGTTTTGCCCATGACTTTTTCTTAATACATCCAAAAGACATTACATTCAAAAAGATCTCTGAGGCGACATTTTTGGATATTTTTTGGCCTATTTTTATGCATTTTGTTTTAGAGGATTTTGGGTTTAATTTTCATTGTTTTTAGAGGTTTTGGGCTTAATTTTCAAATGACTTTTTAGGCGTTTAACTCCCTAAAGGACTTTTTAGGCTTAATATCCAGCGACATTTCCTTATGTATTTTTAAAGGATATTTTTTTAGAGGCTTTTTTGAAGCATTTTTTATAGGAATTCTTAAGAAGTTAAATTAATTTTCAATGCGACATTTTTGAAGGTATTTTTTAAGCATTTTTTAGAGTACATGTTTTTAATACAAATCTTTATAATGATTTTTTAAAAATGAGTTTTTGTCTAACTTTTTAATGAATTTTTTTTACGGACTTAATAAAATATTTTAGCTTCCATTTCACTTTTATAAGACATTTTTCTAGATTTTTTTAAAGTGTTTTGGATTGAAGTATGTATTTTTTGAAAAATTAAAACGAGTTTTTTTAATTGGAATCTTTTGTGATGTTTTATTTAATCGAGTTTTTAAAAATTTTGAAGGAAATGTTTTGAACTTCACACTTATTATCATGGAAATCAAGCAATTGTACTAGAAAATATACTCCAAAAGAGATCTCCGAGAATTGAGGAGAAGAGATTTACCTAGAGACCTTGAAAAGAAAGAGAGAAGACTCTCAAATATTGAAAGGAAAATCAACCCCAATTGAAGGAAGTGGCATGTAAACGTAAATAACATTATGAATCACATATTTAAAATTTTCCTAGTATAAATGTAAAGCTTAACTTTATTTGATGAACTAATTTTGAAAATATTTTGCAATGGCCAGAGAGAGATATTCTCAAACATTAATGATGAGATACAAAATTTTGAAAGAGAAAGTGAAAGAGATATTGAACCAATGATTGTGATGGTGAAAAATATTGAGAAATTCAAGCAAGAAATTGAATCACAAGTGTGTGTGTGTATATATATATATATATATGTTAAACACATGCACATATTATTGAAATTATACATATTTATTAATTTTAGTTATTTATTGATTATAAACTTATTATGTACTATTCATTCAAATATGCACATGAAATCAATGTCAAGGATGAGATGTTAGAAAATGTTGACACTCACACATATAGAGATAAAAGAGTTGACCATGCAGACACGACAATGTACAACATATTTTTGATACGATCAAAGGAAAATGACAGGTATCAAGCCCAAATTTTGAAAGGTCTCTCATCATTAAGGAAATTAAAAGAAGCCACTACTATATCGGGGTATTCCTAAAATCAACAAAACAATAAAAATGAAGGAAAACGTATGCAAAAATATAAATAGCAGATACAAATTCAATTAAAGATCTAGATATAAAAATTTCCAAGTTTGTACGAGAGCAACACATATATGGGTGCGGTTTCACTAAGTACTAAAGAGAATCGCTAGGTAAAATCTATGGCAGCCATTGTGAATATCACTTAAAAACTTGACAAACATCGAAATTTCAGCGCTGTAAACAGATGAAATGATGAACTCATTGTTGGAGAGATATTTGTAGGCAACCATACAAAGAGTGACAGAGAAAAACTAAAAACAATATAAGTAATATCGAAAGAAAATTCAATCGTTTTCGCCAAATGCAAGGGATGTGATGCGAAGAACAATAACATGAAATCAAGACTAAAAACATGAAAATTTCTGAAACCACTCGTAGAGTTGTTCAAGTTCAAAGAAGAGAATCATAAAATTATGTCTCAATTAGTGCTTGTTCAACAAAAACCATGGTATGTGAAAACCTATTTAATCAGGTTAATGCATAATTTAATACGTTATCATGTGGAATTTTACTACATTAAGACACATTCTTAATTTTGGTAGAAAATTTTGGAAGATTCACCTCCTTCTACTATCCGTGATTTTATATCTCAAATTATATGTGAAAAGAGAAAGCATAACTATTTACAAAAGAACTGTGGTTGGTGGTAAAACAAGTAAGGATTGTGGAAATTGACTTCAATCAAAAACAAATATTGTCTAGATATAATGATCAATCATTTTAAAGATGAAAGGGAAATGAAGAGATATGAATATATCCATACATCGTATCTCAAGGTTCAAATAGGCTAAAAGAATTGAATTTAAGGTGCATGAAAATTTTTGTGATAGATTTTTTTGAGAAAGTTTGAGGGCGAAATTTATGTAAATGTTCTCAAGCATTCCCATGAGCTCATGGAGTAATTTTGCAATTCAAAAAATCCCGCAGTTTTTTCCCACTGGTGACCATTTTTTCAGAATTAGATTTTAAGTAAAACTACACATTTATTCTACAAAAGAAATTTAGAGGAATATCATTCGACCAAGTCTCCATGTTTGTCCATATTCTATATAGACATGTTGAACAAAATGGCGATCATATAGAAAATCACCAAATAGAAATTGACATGTTATTAAAGAATATCACTTTTATATCACAGATGATCGTACACATGATATATATTTTAACAACACTGAAAAATTGATGACTCATTGAAAGTCGTGGAACAAATCTCAATGAACATTGAATATGGCCGATGGAGGACAGTCAATTCAAATCTTCATGATCATTCTTTTGGTTGTGTTGTTTCATAAGAAAACTTGCATTAAACATTGTTGGAATTTCTTTGAGACTGCCATGGAAAAGGAGAACATGAGGTGTAAGGGCATGCATAAACGAGCACTTCCTCAAGATATCAAATGAACCCCTCTGCAAACTCCATCAGGACGCTAAAGAAGTTGTTCAATGTGCATCATCGTCGAAGCTATAATGACTAACTGATCATGTGGAACTTAAGGTACATTCAATTTAATTTTTATTGGATATCTAATTTTAAATGTTAATACATTTATCACAATGATAATCTTGATGGTATTTGATATCATATTTACATTCTTCTTGAATTTTCCATATAGGTTTTTTGGCATATTGGGATTGAATATGTAGATAGATCAATTGAAAATGATGTCAAAATAATAAAAGGACTTAAAATTGCATTCAATTAAAACAAATTCTGTCCACAAATGTGCTTCATCGATAAAAGAAAATATTATTGTTTTTTTCATGCTTGCATAGACAACATGTTAATCCAATGTGACGTTTTTGAAACAAATGTATGTAAAATATTCAAACATACAGCTAAATACAAAGGGGAAAATTTTCTGCTGCAATGTTTGGAAGAAATGCATCAGAGGAGACTACAATATCATCCTATGGTGACTTGTGTTCGATCTTGTTAGAGAAGGTAACATTTGAATTGCTTTCTAAATGATAGAGATCTAGAAATAAATTTAACAATATGTTTTTTAATTTTGTTTTATTTTGCAAGAGATGTTTACTGTGAATTGCACCCATCGACAACGATGAAAATGTGAATTATTATTTACGTAAGTTAAAATTTAAACTAAAAATAAAATTATTATAAAACTATAATGATCACGTTTCCATATGAAAAGAGCAGATCTATTATAATTTAAAAGTATTTTTTAGACAAACTAATCAAAGTGATTTTGTTTACTTTGAAGACTATGAAATAGCGATGTCATAATTTTTCAATATAGTCACTTGGTGTATGCAAGACACATAAAAGTTGATAGAGGTTCAATCAAAGAAAACGAAAAACTAAGAAATGGAAAATGTCAAAATCCGATCATGAACTAATCATTGAAGATGGCATTCCATTGGAATTTTTGATTGAACGCTTCAACAATTTATTCCCTCGGATTCATGTTTTAGAACTTCCATAACTCAACTAAAATTGAGTCGCATTGGTTATGTTATCTCGTGTGTTTGTACATGTACATTTGCTTTTGGTACATGCACACTAGTATCGTTCCGAAGTAGCTTTTCTATACATGCATTGATGAAAAGTCGTGAAATGTATTGGATATATATATAAGTTCTAGAATGAAATTCACTTAAAGTAGCTTTTCTATGTGCATTACATGAAAAACGTTGCAAGTAATCGGATATATATGTTCTAGCTGATATATATATATATATATATATATATATATATATATATATATATATATATATATGTGTGTGTGTGTTCTAGAGTTTAATTAAAACTGAAAGTAGATTTTCTATGTGCATTAATGAAAAATGTTACAAGTACTGGATATATATGTTTCAGAATGCAATTAACTGTAAAGCAGTTTTTCTATGTGTATTGATGAAAAATGTTGCACGTGATTAGTATATATATAATGTTCTAGGTAATTAATCGAAAGTAGCTTTTCTATGCATTGATGAAAAATGTTAACGTATTGGATATTGATTGTGAATCCCGGATTATCCACAAGATTACAAATAATGGCTTCGCTTCAAATCTACCCGGATCCATCTTCGTAGATTTAGATACAACGAATAATGGATAGTTAGATAATCCAGATTCTACAATCAACAAAAACCATGGAAGTTTAAAAATTGTATTGGATATATATATGTTCTAGAACATATTACCGCTGCAAGTAGTTTTACTATAAAAATGATGAAAATGTTTCACGCATTGAATATATATGTTCTAGAATGCAATTAATCGAAGTAGCTAAATTCTATTGAACATGAAAAATGTTACTACTAGATACATATGTTCTAGAATGCAATTAACTGCTCACATATTTTCTATGCATTGATGAAAATGTTGTGTCAGATCGATATATATGTTCTAGAATGGAGTTAACTAAAGTAGCTTTTCTAATACGCATTGATGAAAATGTTGTGTCGCATCGGATATATATACATTATATCCAGTGGATAATCCAGATTCTGCAATCAACAAAAACCGCAGAATTTTAAAAACCATATTGGATATATATATGTTCTAGAATGCAATTGGTCACTAATAGTTTTACTATGTGTACTGATGAAAAATGTTTCTACGTATCAATATATGTTCTAGAATTAAATTAACTTAAAGTAGCTAAATTCTATTGGCATTGATGAAAATGTTGAAGTACTAGACATATATTCTAGAATGCAATTAACCTGCTCAAGTGGTAGTTTATGTGCATTAATGAAAATGTTGTACGTAATCGGATATATATGTTCTAGAATGGAATTAACTGTGCAGCTTTTCTATACATGCATTTCTGATGAAAAATGTTGCAATATACCGGATATATATACATTATAGAATGCATTTTTAAAATTTTATGATTGCTCGGCTACATCTAACAAGACCCAGAATCTTATGCATATATATACATATATATATATATATATATATATATATATATATATATATATGTATGTATGTATGTATGTATGTATGTATGTATGTATCAGACTTCAATCATTTTAACATTTATATTCAAACATGTGGGGAATAATTTCTACATGTACATATTCATGTGATTTATTTATTTTGGAAAACGACATTCTAGAATTTTGAAAAATAAAACATAATATCATAATCACATGCCAAATGTGTTCAACCATCCAAACTTGAGTTTTAAAAACAATTTGATTATATCACAAATATTACTTCACATGCTAAGTGCCAATTGTAATTCAACTTAATAAAACAAACATTATATATAACATGCCAATGATCAATCATCCAAAACTTAAGTTTTAATTTAACAAACATTATAGATCACAACACGCCTGACATGCCAAATGTAGTTCATAAATCCATCCAAAATCTCTAAGTTTTAAACAAAATAAATTATAACACAACATTACTTCATACATGCCAAATATAGTTCACATCCAAATTCCTGAGTTTTAAAATAAAACACACAACATTGTTTCACATGCTAAATGTAGTTCAACCATCCAAACTTAAGTTTTAAAACAAAACAAATTATAACACATCATTGCTCATGCCAAATGTAGTTAACCATTCAAAATGAAGCTAAAAGCAAAACATTAATATAGACTACAACATTACTTACATGCTAAATGTAGTTCAACCATCCAAAACTTTAAGTTTTAGAAACAAACAAATTATAACACACATTACTTCACATGCCAAATGTAGTTCAACCATCCAAACTTGAGTTTTTCAAAAGAGAAAACATTAATATAGATCAAGCAACATTACTTACATGCCAAATGAAGTTCAACCATCCAAAACTTTAGTTTTAAAAACAAAACATTATAGATCACAAGTATCATAACATTACTTCACATGCCAATGTAGTTCAACCACACACTTTAAAAACAAAACCAATTATTTACAACATTACTTCACACTCATGCCAAATGTAGTTCAACCATAACACTTTAAAAAATGAAACAAATTATTTAACACAACATTACTTTCCCTCACCTACATGCCAAATGTAGTTCATCCAAAACTTAAGTTTTAAAAACATTATATATTCACATGTAGTTCACATAAAATATGTCCAAAATTTGTAGATTCCATAAGAATAAGTATCGGGTTATATATGATCATCTAGATAAGACTATATATAAAAAGGTAAATTTAAGACTAAATCTATTAGGTAATATAATGTTTATCACATGTGCATGTATCATCCATCAGTTAGTGCATGTGCATCATCCATTAAATACATATGGATGTAGTGTCTCTCCGAGAAAAGTTACTATCGCTTTAGCTATATTTTTGCTAAGCATGTGGAACCTGTGCAGTAATAATGTAAAACATTAAAATTTGATGTTTTAAAAACTGAGTGAGAATATATATAGAACTTCATGTAAAAAAATGTAAAGAAAATCATGTAATAATGTCATGAGGTTCCCCTCTCCATTTGTTGTCTATTCACTAAAACTCTCTACGTGAACATTCCCACGTAAATCAGACAATATACATGTACAAATATATATATATATATATATATATATATATATATATATATATATAGGTATATAAAAAATTTCAAATGAAAATGCATATATAAACTTATTTTCAATAATATTAAAAAAAGTTAGACAAATTGTTCAAATGGTTGAAATGGTGTGGATGTTCCTATCTCCATCACTAGAGTCCGTGGAGAAAATAAATCCTCTATAGAAACCTAAAATTCAAAAAAATTTAAAGTATAAAATAACTATATATCAAGATCTCAATTTATAATAAAAATTTAAACTCAAAATTATGTTCTATAACTTAAAAATACATATTTAAGTTAAAAATTGAATACTTCTATCGTGGATTTGGCACACCCTAAGAGAGGCTCCAAAAGAAAATCTCCAAAACCTAAAATTCAAAAAATTTAAATAACTCAAGATAGATATCTCATTTTTTAATGGAACTTTTGAGGTGGAATATATAACTTAAAAACACAAATTTAAAAGTGAAAATTGTCCATACTTGTGATTGTGGATTTGGCACATCTCCTTCCAAGGAAGTAGGAGGTATCACCTCCCAAGGAAGAAGAAGGTATCGCCATCCCAAAAACATCGTAATCTAATTTAACTGTTAAAACATTTTATTATATATAGGTACATGTACATGTATGCCAATTATTTATTTTAAAAATATCTCATCATGTTTCAGTATATATAATAATGATAAAAAAATAATTGCACATCATCATGTTCACCTAAAACATCTAAATAATCACAAAGTATCTCAAAGTGAAACCATCTTGATTGTATGATCGATGGTGAGACCCATCTTGATTATTTGAACCAGAGTTCCACCGTGATATTAACATTTTATTCATCAAGCGTGACAATGGCAAATGTGTTAACATATAATGATACATTTTTGTTAGATACTGTATACAAATAAATATATGTATATATGTATTTATTAAAAATTAAAGTATATGTTAAAATAATTGAACTCTAACCATTAACACATACCTTCCCCATGACCTCTTCCTCATGAATAATTAGGTCTCTCGTAAAACCATTATGAAAATTATTTGCATATGATTTGAGATCTTCAACACCATGTTGTCAATCTCTTCATCTATATAACACACAAAAATTAGCGTGCGGATTTCACATGCTCAGCTTATCTGTACAAACATCAACTCCACCAATCCACCTGAACATTGTTAATGATGGTATCTCTTGCATCCTTCGACTAATTTTAGAAGTGATTCCATCTCTGACCACAAAGCTCTTCCGACACAAAGTTCGGGATTAATAATGGTGGCCTGTACAGGCAACTCAACACCACGCCAGGCGCCTTACTTACCACACAATCGACCTTTCCTAGGACCAAAAAATTCATAGAAGTTCATTGTAATTGGCTCATTTGCAAAAATAATTTTTCGTGTCAAAGTGGAACTTGTCATTCCATGGAAGTCTTCCCATAGGCTGCACAAGGTGTCTATCATAAAAATAGTGAGAGCTATATTAGGGTGCTTAAAATATTTCACTCTGAGCATCTTTCTTTCGGCCCTCTTGAAATTAAACATAGACTTGGTCATTTCTATTGTAACTCTTGTTTAACAACCCTCCAATGACCACCCATCAATGTTTTCTTTTTCTCATGACTTCTGTTTAAATTAATATCAATGCTGTCGAAACTTTTGTACACATCTACTAGTTCGCCTAAAGAGTGTGTAACTATTTCAAGCTTTGTCTACTCTCAAAGAAAGAGTCAAAGCCATGATATCTTCTTCAATTTGCATGAAGATGTTGACACCTTCTAAGGCATTGCTGCATTTGTTTCCTGGACAGAATGGAATTTCTACTTGGATAAGTCGTGGTTGCATAACCTTCTTCTGAATGGCGCTCCGCCCTACGCTCTCTTTTTTGTGCAACATTTGGAGCAACATTTTCACTGCATCAATATATAAAATTTTGTATACTAAAAACATATGTAAACAACTTGTACAAATTGGAAATGGAAAGGTTATTCAAATTGATGCCCACCTCATGCTTGCAATAGCATCTTGCCCACCCCTTAGACCGTTAATCAGAATCTAATCGCCTAGAACCAAATAATGCCAATCGACTTGGTTGAGAACCAACACGACCATCCATTATAGATCGGTTCTTTGGGAAATACATATCACCACCTTCACACAACCTGCCAAAGACTTATTGATGGGCTCTCTTAAGGGAATCTAAACCACCACCAACCCCGCTTTGCAGATGAGAGAGAAGCCTAGTAAACAACATGAATTTATAATTAATTCAAAAATATATTCTCAAGCATATAGTACATGTACATATTCATTGATTAAATCACGGAACTATACCACTAATGCGTGGAACTATGGGTATGTCTACTGATGGAGTAGGCACTCTTCTTCTGTCTTAAAAATAAAAATGAAACTTATTAACAACGAATTTAATCCCAAAATTGATTAAAAATCAATTCCACATGTACATACACACATGTATATGTATGAGATTTAATATTATATTTAAATACTAATAAATATCTCTCGAACCCTTAATCCCCCTCCCTTCTCATAGAGATATGGGATTCTCGCTGATCTCCGCTGCTCATCCTCCATGATATATATATCTATGACATTTACAATTATTGTTTTAAATTAATATTTAAAATAAATTCAAAATAAATTTCAGAAAATTAATGTAATTTAGTGTGTACAAATTATGTAAACACAACTTTCAAAGTTAATTAATTGATGTGTGAAACTCACAATTTTACAAAAAATTATAAAAATGTAATTATCAAATTGCGCTTTTACATGGTGTGAGCACACGGTATAAAATTGAAACACATGGTCATTAAAAAAGAAGCGTGAAACTCCATTTAAACAAAAATCACAAGCCCTTGCATTTTAATTTTATAAAATGAAGCACACCCACTTGTTACAAAATGTGAAGTTCACCAAGCTGCTTTTACATGGCAGGGTGGGGTGGAGCACACTTGCATACACTGAAAAAAACACATGGTTACAAAGACGCATTTATAAGAGATAAACACACACATATCCAAGATGTTACAAATGTCCATCAATAAATTTTGAAGGAGTTGTCCTAAACACTAATTCATCTTGAGAGATGAATCTTGAATTTTGAAGAAGACATCTCAAAACTAATCTAATTTTGAGAGATGAATCTTGAATTTTTAAGAAGAGTGTCTCAAAACTAATTCATCTTTGGAGAGATGAATCTGCATTGGCATTGCCTGTATAATTATAATTCATCTATTAATTCATCTTTGATATACATGAATCCTAAATTGGCATTGCCTCACTTAATAGATCAACAGATAATCTTATTCACATTTAAATGTTTTATACTAAAAATTGAAATTGGTCATCAATATTTGCTATTCATGTGCTCTTTTTAGTTTTCCTTCTTAACTTGGTACACACCATTCATCCGCTGTACACAAGTTCAAATTATGAAACTAGCATTCCATTTGTAGGATCCATACCCACAGTTGTTCCTGCTTCTATCAATGCAATATAATATGTCTCATTTGTTTTTCCTGTGATATTCATTTTCTCATTTACTTATAAGTCGAATATTGAAAGCACATATGTAATCATTACTTTCCCCGGATTGATATGCAAGAAACATCTACATACAATTTCCATTTTTTCAACTATATTTAGTGGGTTTTTTATCCTCTAAAAAAAAACAAATTCAATAAAAATATATTAAATTGACATTTATTGCAAATGGCGGGAGAAATGACACATGCATGAGATAAATAATATGTGCATACATTACCTAAAGTTTGACTTTGGGAATTTTATGGCAGAATTGCTATTCAGAAATGGAATGCGTTAAAGATCGCATTTCCTAGATTTATGTAGGATTTATGACAATATACATGGTTCATACGGTTTGCAATGAAATTCTGCTTTAGTAAATATATGGTATGTAAATCACATCTGTAAATAATATGCCTAAGAAAGGATGAAGATCCGTAGGCTACTCAGCCTTGCATCGCTTAGAACTTGTAGAAGTTAAGACTAACCAACAAACTAAAATCCCATGGAAGTTCAAATTTGTACTTTAGGTTCAATTTTTAGGCCTTAAAGTTTGCCTTTGAATTAATGGTAGAAAGCCTTGAATTAATGGGGATACTATCTCATGAGATTTCACCACTTTAGGTCTTTCAGTTTTTTATTCCTAAAGTTTCAGTTCTTGAATTAATGGGAGGAAGCCTTTAGTTCTCAGGGAGAAATGACATTTACATGGTTTGCAAAATTATTTTATGTACTCTACTAAAACAACTAGTTATGTCAAAGTCACACCTTTATGAGTTTGTGGGAGAAATGAAATAGAAATGATACATGCCTTAAATTTTTCCAATTCATGGGAGAAGGGAGAGATGACACAAGGTACAAGGTTCATTTCCTAGAGTGGTAGTGGTTTATGGATATTAAAAATGAAGAACTTTATTTTCCGTTTCCAGAGATTGTAGGAATTTACCTAGATATGTCACCTTTGAGAAAAAGATGAGATCCGCAGGCTAATCTCGGCCCTTGCTGCACCGCCTAGAAATTCTGTAGAATTTAACACTAATGATGACTAAAACCTATGGGTTCAAAATCCCTATGAGATTTCAAACACTTTAGGTTCAATTTTTGCCTTAAAGTTTGCTGCTGGAATTAATGAGAGAGTTTTAGTTTGTGGGAGAAATGATATCTGATATTAGTTTTGTAAAATTATTTTATGCACTTACTAAAAACATGCTTTAATTTAATGGGAGAAAGGCAACATGACACATGCTTTTTAAAACCTTGGCTTCAAGAATTTATGGAGAAATGACACATGTACGCTTCTAAAGTGGGGATCATGGTTTATGATTTAAAATGGAAGAACTTCTATTTTATATATGTTCTAGAGATTGGATTGCAGGGGCATTTACCTGATATGTCACTCAGAATATGAGATCCAGATAATACTTTGTCCTTTTGTTGCATTTCCTTAGAAATATGGTTAACACTATCGTTTACACCGCCTATAGAACCCTTGGTAGAAGTTAACACTACTGCATGTAATAAATCCTATGGAAGTTCAGCCACTTTAGGTTCATTTTGGCTTTAAAGTTTTGCCTTTAATTAATGGGAGTAGCCTTTAGTTTACAATAACCTTATAAAATTGTTTAACGTAAGTTGCACACTTACCTACAAACAATGGAATCAAGAGTGTGCTTATATATAAGAGTTTTTGTTATGACAAATTAGTTATGTCCTTAATAAGAAGTATGATTTAGCACTTATCAAATTGTTTAATAATTTATAATAATGTCATTTTTGCTTGTACTGCCATTCATCCTCGATATGTACAAGAATTTTACAACTTCAACATCAACCTACACTATCATCAAAATTCATACAAAGTCTCATTAAGAAGTATGATTAGCACTTATCAAATTGTTTAATAATTTATAATAATTGATATGTACAAGAATTTACAACTTCAACATCAACCTACACTATCATCATATCATTGTAGTCATGTCAATCTACAAATTATTTATATCCATTACATCATAAAACACTCCACTTTTAACATTTTTAAAAGAATAGAGCAACATGGAAGGTGTTAATTTAGTACATTAATACTCTTCTTAACATTTTATAAGAATAAAGCAACATGGAGGGTGTAAATTTAGGTAACATTAATAAAATACAGCCCATGTCAATCTAGATTATTAAGATCCAATATATAATATTTAACACAATCCATTATTTATATCCATTACATCCTAAAACACTCCACTTTAACATTTAAAGAATAAAGTAAAGGCATTGAAGGTGTGAATTTAGATACATTAATAAAATGCAAACCATGTTTGGACCCAGATTATTAAGATCCATTACATCATAAACACTTAGCTAATATTTTAACATTTATCAGCCTTGATTTTAGATACCACCCTATAAGTGTCTAATACACCACACAATCTAGGATTATTAAGATCCATTACATCACAAAACACTCCACTTTTAACATTTTTACATTTTACACCATTTGAGTTTGGGGACCTATCCCAAGTGGAAGTTAAGGTGGTTACTTTCAATTTTTGTGGCCTCTGTGTTTGCCTTGAATTAATGGGAAAGCCTTGACATGTGCTTGTTACTGCAGCCAATGACATGCTTTAAAGCCTGTCTTAAGATTTATGAGAAATGACATACACGATTTTCATGGGTTGTGGTTTATGGATATTAAAACATTAAATTTACTTAGATCTATTCCACAGATTGACTAGGCATTAACGGATATGTCACATTATAAAAGATGAGATCCAGAGGCTACTCGGCCTTACAGACTTCACCTATAGAATCAGAGAATTTAACACCACATGTCCCAATTACACCTATGAAGTGTGTAGAGGACCCGTGAATCACTCACACTACTTTACGAGACATAAGGTGTATAAGAGTGTACTAAGATAAAAGTGTCATGGTCACAGCTATTGATATCTTCCAAGAGCCCAAATGTACTCCTGTTAGCATGTGTGGTCTATAACCAGGCCTGCAAAACAAGTGATTCTTTTCAAGCTAAGGATAAATGCAGGAGCTATGGAAGTACGCACTATCTATGTTCAGACCAAACAAAAGCAGAAATTAAGTAATGAAGAAAAATACATCTATAGTTTTTGAAGGAGGGGAATAAGAACCTGAAATAGGAGTGATAAGAATAAAATAGAGCCATACATCTAATGCAAGTGTAATAGAAATAATTCTAACCATTGCAACATCATGGTCACATTATTAGTGAATTATTGGGATGTTTACATGTGTTATATTCTTTTATGTGAATACCCCATGTAATTATATATTTTTCTAAGCATAAATAGCTGAATAAATGGGAGGAAAGGACCCCACTCAGGGTTTCATAGAGACAAAAATCTCTCTACAATAATAGGTGTTCGGTAGTGCCCATTGAATATTTTCATCATTTATTAAGAACTATTTGAAACAATTAACTATATAAGGTTAAAACCTATGTTTTATCAAATTAACTTTTGCTCTGGGGAAACCTCGCTATCGTTTTTCAATGATAAGACCTATTAAATGAGATATATCAAAATGATTCCTATGGTGTAATAAAATAGTTGAGCATTTTAAAGATATAGATGCATAAATTCAATGAGCATAGTTTTGATATATAAGTCCAAATGGAATAGTTGTTGGTGAACAAATATCGTTGGATCAGCTTGCGGATATATCTGCCTATTAAAAGGGATTTTCCTAGAAGGATGGACAAAAGTTGTTAGAGAAAAATATCACAATTATATGTTAATGCATGTGTTTTACATTGAATATTTTTCATTTATTAAGAATCTATTTGAAACAATTAACTACATAAGGTTAAACCTATGTTTTGTATCACCATTGGTTTTAATGGGAAACTTTTATGGCTAATGTGTTTTTTCTTAAATGTGATAGACCCCATTAAACCTGGGAGATATACTTTAATTGATTCCTAAGTATGAAATAAAATAGCGAGTAGTTTAAAGATATAGATGCATAAAATTCAACGAGAAAGTGGTTTTGAGATATATAAGTCCAAAATGGAATAGTTGTTGGTGAACAACATCGCTGGATCACTATGGATATTTGCTCATTAAAAGGATTTTTCTGAAGGATGTCCACTAAGTTGAAAGAAGGAAAATATCACACTATATGTTAATGCATGTGTTTTACATTGAATATTTTTCATTTTGATAAGAATATTTTTAAAATAATTAACTATATAAGGCGTTAAACGGTGTTTTGTATCAAATCACTTTTGTTACAATGGTGGTAACAATTTATATTAATGTGTTTTTCTAAATGTGATAGATCATTAAATGGGAGATATATCAAAATGATTCTGTTGTATAATAAAAATAGCTGGAGTAGTTTAAAGATATAGATGCATAAATTCAATGAGCATAGTTTTGAGATATATAAGTCCAAAATGGAATAGTTGTTGGTGAACAAATATCGAAGGGATCTACTATGGATATATTCACTTCATGGGATTTTTCTAGAAGGATGGATCTAAGTTGGCATGGAAATATATCACAATTATATGTTAATGCATGTGTTTTACATTGAATATTTTTCATTTGGTTATGAATCTATTTTGAAACAATTAACTATATAAGGTTAAAACCTCATGTTTTCTATCAAATTACTTTGGTTTCAATGGGAAACTTTTATACTAATGTGTTTTCCTAAATGTGACAGCACCCTATTAAAATGGAGATATATCAAATCGATTCTATAAGGGAAATAAAGTTGAAGTTGAGTAGTTTAAATATATGACGTATAAATTCAATGAGTACATAGTTTTTGAGATATATAAGTCCAAATGAATAGTTGTTGTGAATAAATACTACCAGATCACTATGATATATTTGTTTCATTAAAAGGATTTTTTCTAGAAGGATGACTAAGTTGGAAAGAAGGGAAAATATCACAACACAATTGTGTCTCTTGATATGTTGTAAAGTGAATGTAGCTAGGTTCGAAGCTTCACTATTAATACATTTGTAGTGTAAGATCATATAATTATTGCTTCCAACAAAAAATTCCATAAATCATTATCAAACAAAACAAAAAATTAGGAAACAATAAAAAGGCTAGACAAGCCACAAATGGTTATACTAATGATGAAAGAGTGAGACCTTCAATTTAGGAAGGTTGTATAGTATGTCTTCCACATGCACTCATAACTTTTTAAGTGGACTAATATTAAATTAAAATAATAATAAGAATAATAAATTAATTAAAATATAAATTAAAAACAATAATAATAATAATAATAAAGGCTAATGAATAAAGTTGGTATTTTGTAATTGAATTAAGCACTCAAGAAAATATACTCGTGATGGGAGGCTAATTTATGGTATGTGGAGGAGAGAACGGTACATATTATAAAGCAAAAGTATTCAACAGTAATGAAAAGGAACCATATGGAGGCAATCGCCATGGAAAATTTAAAATAGTCATTTTCAATTTTATTCTAACATAAGATATTTTTCTCTCGCTGCAAAAGTTCGTTTTTCTGGAAGAAATGACAACACCTAATAGCTATCGAGGAAATGGATAGTTTTACTGCATTCTAATGTAGAACAAAATCTATAATGCAAAACAAATTCAAATGTAGAACCAATTTTAGGCCTGCCAATAGCTATGTTATACAATCCTAAGGGCTCACAACATCCATGCTATACAACCGCAACTCCAAAGGCCTGCGTGGAACTCCAAGCGAAAGAAGTGTGACACTTTATTTCCAACAAAGAATGAAATACAAACTTATATAATGCGAAGAATTATAATGTGTAGTACTTTGACATAGATCTACACTCTAGCATGTCAATGTACTTTACATGCACGGATAGCTCAAACCGCACAGCATGACCTCGCGACACCCATTTTAGTCACTAGGTTCTATGGTATTATATAAGGACTTATATATTATAGTATCTTGGTAATTACCTAGGTTCCAAACCAACTGGAATATTAACATAGTGACAGCGACAACCTAAAGATCGTACTAATACTATTTGAGAGAATAATATAGTGATAGTGACAATCAATATCTGTGTGGAGAGCATTAACATGTGGTGACAGTGACCACCTAATATCGTGAACTGGAGAGTGGATTTGCATAACAACTTTCATTTGGCAAAGTTTGGAGTGGGAACATTTTAGAAATCTTCCTTTTAAGTAAAATACTACTTCCCTATGATTATGAATATAGCTCACAAATTTATGATGTAAAATTTAGTCTTATTCCTAATAATATATCTGAAATGAAAATTTGAAATTAGAGTTTACTATGTACTATAAATCTGATTTCTTGTTAAATGTTTAACCATTTAATGTTTAACCTTCATAAAACTATAAATTCAATGACAGAGGATAGCATACCTAGAAATTCGCAGACGACAAGAGGACAAAGCTGCAATGAGAAGACGAACCGGGAGATCGCTGAAGACATCGTGGAGGACACCGACCAAATTCCCTGCGAACAAAAAAAATTAAAAAATAATAATAATAATAATAATAATAAAATTAAAAAAATTAAAAAACCAGAGCAACACCTCACATCATCGTCGCAGCACAACAGAGCAACACCTCACCTCGTCACACAGCATCAGAGCAACACCTCACAACAGAGAAACATCACAACAGAGCAACACCTCACAGATGCGAGACAGAAAGACGCGAGATGGACAAACGTGAGACAAAAAAATAGTGCAACACCTCACCTCGTCATCGCAGCGCAACAGAGCAACACCTCACCTCGTCACAGAGCAATAGAGCAACACCTCACAATAGAGCAACACTGCAACAGAGCAAAACCTCACACACGTGAGACATACAGACGCGATATGGACAAACGCGAGATAAACAGACAATGGTAATTGCCTGAAACCTGTTAAGGTTTGCGGGCCAATATATTTATAAGAACAAGTTCGGTCGAACTATTTTAAAAGTTCGGCCGAACTATTTTAATAGTTCGGCCAGACTATTAGTTCAGCCAAACTTTGTTGCCAGTTTTCCCATCTCTGACCAAAAATATGTTTGCCCACATCGTCAATTCGTCGTCAATGTAAACGGCAAAATGAGTTCAGTCGAACTAATTTCGAAAGTTTGGCCGAACTCTCGAATAGTTCAACCGAACTTTTATAAAATTTTGACCGAATTTTTGAGAAAATAAGTTTTCCGCCCCCGATTCTCACAAAAGTGTAACCCAACTTCGCATTTTTACCCTTCAAGAAAAATTCCTTGTACAATACTTTTGGTGAAATTTCAAGATACACAATACATCACTGACCAAGATAACATGTCTAAAACATCATGCATATTCAATTCATGAAGCTAGTGGAGTTGCCTACATTCCTAAAATTTCAATCACCAATATGCCCTACAAGTCTGCATAAACCAACAAACTTGAACCAAGTGTGCCATAGAGTCTCCATGCCTCCACATATGTAATGAAATTGTCAATAAGATGATCACCCTATTCCATCATGTTATCATTCAATCAAGGAATTCTCCATCTCGGTCAAACTACCAATATACACTATGGTGTTTCAATCCAAGAAAATGTATCAAGATCAATGATCCAATAAAGCCTTTGTAAGGCATGTAAAATGTTTCTTTTTTGGATGCATTGTCCATTTTGACTTGTAGGACTAAATTTTTTAGTCTTGACTTTGGACTTTGGCACTTCAATTTTGACAATCTCTGCATAAAATATATTCACTGAGATATCAAGATGTGTCATGATTATGTTGAAAAAACAAGTGAGGTATATATGTTTCTTTAGAGTATCCGAATCCACTAATTCCAAATCACATTCTCAAAGAAAACTTAACCATGCATGGTATCTTCGCAAGGATATCGATTCAACATGTCATGTCATCTTTGTAAGGTATGTAGGAGCCACATTTTATGAAACTTCTCAAGGATCCAAAGTCAAAACATGATCTCAATCTGAGAACTAAGAATTTGAGGCTTTCTCCTTAGCTCCCTCTAGTTCTAGAGTAGCTTCCTCATCTTCCATTTTGAGGGAAATAGTCAAGTTGTTGAATAACCTCTTCAAGATATACTTTCCAAAACTTGGATTCTTCAAGTCTCTTTAATGGCTACTCTTTAACCTAGCTCTGATACCATGTTGATTTTCTAGTGTTAATTAGACAAGCAAAATTTATGCGGTTGATAATTACTTCCAATGATACATGATATTACTTTAGCACATTCTAGAACATCATTAAGTAATTACACTAAGAAAATTAAACTGTAAATGCAACGGAAATTATAAATACACCAAAAAGTTTCCTTGGGAAACCCAAACTCGGGAGAAAAGCCAACGATATTTTCTAGGATAAATTGTTGAATTTAGCATAATTACAATTTGAGTTTTACAAGTCAATTTGGAGCTCCTAGGGCTAGACCAACCCACTTCCAGCCTTCAACCCTACTTCCCAAGGGTATGAGGCATCTCAATACCCTTCTTTTCCTATGGCCTAGTTCAAAATAGGTTGTGACCTACTCTTGTTTTTATATCCATGGTCCTGAGGCCTTTCGGCCACCTCTAGGACTTCGACCCTCCCAAAGAAGCTCTTACACAAACCTCTGGCTTTTGGTCTTGGCATAATTAAGGCCTTTAGGCCTCCTTCTAGAGCTTCGAACCTCTTTCTCAATACATACCAAACCCTTCTTCTTTTAGAACTTCAACAACCTATTATCTCCTACTACATCCTAGGAAGGAATTCGCCCAACCCTATTCGAGGGTTGAGATCTCCCTTACACGGATTGCAATATGACCAAAACCTTGACCTCCTTAGAACAACATACATATGGATACATCCAACCTCTTTTCTTCCTCCAACACACAAGAAAGTAACTCGACCTCTTCTTCTAGATGAGAAATCACATAACATATTTTTCCTTGATGCTATTCGTTCTTCCTTGGAGGTCAGTGACACTCTTCTTGGCTAATAGTCCTTCATAAGATGAGTTGCTATGTTTTGTATTGTGTGTTTGAAGTGAAAAGGGATAATGCCCTTTTATAGTGATTTGGCACGTCTCCTTGGTTGGGATGACTTGAACAATTGGAGCCAACCTGAACAAAATTAATTTAAATTTTGATTTTATTTTTTTTAATTTATTTAGGCCAAATTGAGTAGTTGGGGAATACCTCCTACAACTAACCAAAAATCAACACAACATCAATTGTGGGGACATTGGCATGCTAATAAGGTCGTAGGCCTCATACATGTGGTTGAGATACATATTTTTTCTTGACAATTGATATTGGCTCAACCTTTGTAGCCATTGTTATTCGGTACAAGCCTTTGCATCTAAGCTTATGCAAAATCTTTAGCTTCCACTCAAAATAGTTATGTGGTGTGAGAAGAATTGGCAGTGAGAACTCCATTCCTTCTAACTGCATCTTCCTCTTGAACCTGCAAATAAAATGCTTATTCGTTTTCTCCTAGTAACAATCTCACTCTGATACCATGTAAACGTTTAAGAGTGAACCTAGCTAATAGAAAAATCACACAAAGCTTGCTAGAGAAAAAAGATAATAGAGACAAGCTTAAAAGAAAGGATGAAAATTGATTAGAATGAGTAAAACCTTACATAATATACTCTACATGGCTGAACTAGTGAGCCATAGTAGTGAATATAGAGAGACGTGTGGAAATATTCATGTTTATGGAAACATCCATACAACTGAGGAAACATCAATGCTTAAGGAAACATTTAACATCAAATAGGAGAAAACATCTTCAATACCCCCCATGAAGCATTAGTAGAGAGAACACAATGAATGGGTCCTGGTAAGAAGCCATGTTAGATACCCACATTACAATGCATCTAAATAATATAGAACAAATGAAACAAGAGGAAAAAAGGAAAACCTTATGAGAACACCCTCCTCTCCGCTCCCCTCCCCTCCCCTTCCCTTCCCTTCCCTTCCCTTCCCTTCCTTCAAAGTATAATGTACCAAATAAGAAGAAATAAAACACAGGTACTAAGCAGTTGTGTCCTCCAAGACAATCGCACAAAAAGTGAAACTTCTGTGCAATAAATGTCTTGGTAAAGATGTATATAGTCTGTAGCAAAGGACAATACTGCAAATTGATGATCCGGTCATGAACCAACTCTCAGATGAAATGCAAAAGGATCTCATGTGTTTGGTCAGTTGTCATTGCACTGGATCTCAAGCTTTACAAAGCTTGAGAGTATTCTGATTGTCACACTAAATGATAGTCAGACGATAGAATTGGATGGCCAACTCAATGAGAAAGTTTTTAAAAATTCTCATTCTCATTACAAAAAAAAAAAATATATATATATATATATATATATATATATATATATATATATATATATATATATATATATATATATATATATATTTTATTCCAGGTACTTAATATCTGCAGCCTGGTAGAGAGGACCAGTACTAAGTAAAACAACACATGAATGTCGATGGAAAATGCAGCGAAATTCACTGCACTGTATCTAGATTAGATTTATTTCTTCCTAACTGTTGGCACAAGAAACATTTTTGGTTTCTGAGGGTTGGTCTGGTGAAACACTTCATTGTTCATTCAATCAATTATGGAGTTATCAAAAAATAACTCGGCTTTAGTAATATCTCTTTTATTCCAGGTGCCTCGGATCCACACCCTGGTAGAGCGAGAACGGTAAGTAAAATAAGAACCTGCAGAACCCATGAGTCCCAGTGGAAAATGCAGCTAAATTTGATGCACTGTATGCAAAATAGATTTAGTTTTCTAAACGCTGGCACAATAAACGTTTTCGTTTCTGAGGGTTGGTCTGGTGAAACTCTTCATTGGTCCAGTCAATTATCAATCAGGGAGTTATTTTCATGGACTTAAACAAAGAGCGAGCATGGCTTTGATAATACTGTTAGATTAATATGAGAAACTTTACACCAGAAAACTTTTCATTAAATTGAGCCATATAAAAATATATTGAAATATATATAAATACATTGAAATGACTTTTAATATCATTTTCCAAAGAAAATTGTTATTCTTAATTTCAATTTTCATTCATTGAATTGCTAACTTAATATTTAAGATTAATATCTAATATAATATACTTAATACTAATAAATTTTATTAAAAAATAAATCAATTGATTTAAGAAAAAAATTAATTTTATCTATTTTCCAACTCTTTTTTTAAATATCTGGGCTGATAGAGTTGAAGAGAATTGACGCCACGGCCTTCAATTAGCAAGGTGCTTTAGCCATGACCTACAATATGAAATAAAATGAAATGAGATTTTAAAGTCCACGAGACTAAAAATAGTCTATGGGACTATGAGTTCCCTGTTTTAAGCCTTTTGCATTTCAGTCCTTTTCTTATTCAAATTGATGATGAGCTGGCCCAACCTTCCAACAATCCGATCGCTGAAAAGACAATGCCAAGAAACCGATGCTAACACATTCCCATAACTTTCTCTGATGTCTTTGAACGCATCACATCGCATCACATTCCAAAATGAAATGTTTTTCGGATTCCACTACCTTGGACTTTGATGTCTATGAACGCATCACATCGCATCACATTCCAAAATGAAATGTTTTTCGGATTCCACTGCCCCGGACTTGCAAAATGTACACACTTGTTCTTCCCAAGCTTCTTTAGGCCTTTTCCACAATCCTGTCTCACACCGAAGTTGATGCGAGTTGGTTCTTAATTGAGCAACAAGAACCTTTGCCCTCCACGGAATGTTAGCTCCAATGTACTCTTTTTGTTGGAGATCATAGGTAGGGTTGAATTCTTCAATGTAGTACTTCTTCTTTCTACCCAGCTATTTTCCCCATAATTGTTTAGGAAACTTCTCCATAACAAAATTCTTTAGCTCCTTGCTATTTTTGGGACAAACATTGAGGTAGATATTCCATTTTTGCATCCATGTGTAGTTTTGGCTCATCAATGTTTTCTTTCATTCACTCATGTCTTCCTTGAAGATAACATTAGGCCATCTACCTACTCCTATTTGCTCAATAAATTTGTTAAAACTTCTAAATGTTTGGCACTCTCCACTCTTAACCTTGAATGAATCTTAAATAATTCAATTTCACTAACTTACAGCGTGTTCCACTGGATTTAAACTTTCAATCTCATGGTTTACATAATACTCCATAATACAACCATTCTCTTTATTTATATATCACCTCCACATTTTTATTAATAATTATATAAATTAAAAACATAAAAAATAAAACAAAATATGTAAAATAAAATGCTTCATAAAATCTACTTATTTTTTTTAATAGTTGAGGTTGTGGGAATTGTTAGCATCGGTCTTGTTATCCCTCCGTCAGAATCTGTTGGTGTGTGTCCAACCATTAAAGTTCATCAAAGTGGATTTCACGTCATTTGACATGTTATGGATGGTCTTTGGTAAGCAAAGAGTCTGTTAGAATTTTTAGGTTTAGGGTTTTGACAATTTGGTTTGCAGAATGTTCAATAATACCTACGGGCCAGAGGAAGGTTCAATAAGTTTCTTATTTCAAGAGTTTCATCATAATGTGCAAGGCTGATTCTTCTCCAAAACTCTGTTTTGGAGAAGAAATTGTCAAATTAGTTGTTTGTAATAAGTGTATTTTTTTTTAAAAGTCTTCCGTCATGAAGAATTTCAATTGCAGGCCCTGGTCACCTTATTATCTTCAGCGGCCTCAGCATCCCTGCAAAAGACAACAAAGAGATTCATCATTCAAGTTCAAGAAACAAAGAAACAAAGTTTGTTTGTAAAGTGTGAAAGGCGAAAATGTTTCTATTGTTCGTTCCTTAGACGCCCCATTTGGAAATTTCGATTCTCCAACCAGAGAAATAGGCAAGCCAATATGGCCGTTGTCCAATAAGTTGAATTTTGGTCAAGTGAAACTGGAGCAGTTTGGAACTTCAGATGTTAAACAGACTGTATCTGATTAGGACTTGACCCAATCTGCTGTGGGAAGAGGTCAAAGGGCCAAAGACTTCAAAGTGGGTTTTCAAACAAAATTACAGTCATGAGTATAAATACGATTTTTTGTGTTGCAAAAGTCCATTGGTACCACATTGAAGTTGATTCAAAGCATGGAAGAGAATATCAACGTTTGGAATTTGGATTAATTGCAGGAGGCTCCGACATTGGGGTTTTTAATTTGTTTCTAGGTTCATCCATCTGCGGGCAGATCTTGCAGTATAAATTGCTCTATTTGCATAAGGATCTTGCACTGTAATTTCCAGATCCAATTTTGTTGTGACATTGCCAAGGGAAGGAGTCTAATCAGCCCATAGGAGAGCCGAATATATTGTTTTTCATCAACACTAGGAGGGCCGACTGTATGTTTGAAGTACGCGGCGCATTGGCAAACAGCGCGGCACACCCACAGTGCACGACACATACAGCTCAAAAACGTCGTGTTATTTTCTTCTAGCACGGCGCACCCAAAGGCCGCAGCGCATTGGGTCCGCGCGCGGCACATAGAGTCAATAGGTGCTTGCAACAATGAAAATGACAAGGCTTTTGCTTCGATCTTTCTTCTGCCTTTTATCCCTAGGCCTTGCCACGGATGAAATTGTAGCTGACATCATTTGTCAGGTTGATACTGGATTGCAATCTAAATCCAGCATTCCCCAATGAATGGGAAGGCGAGTTTTTTCCAAGGATTCCAAAGATAAACTATGAAGGTCCATCGAGTAAGAACCCTCTGGCATATAAGTGGTAAAATGCAGACGAAGAGATTCTTGGAAAGAAAATGAAGGATTGGTTGAGATTTAGTGTCGCTTTTTGGCACACATTCCGTGAGACCGGTGTTGATCCATTTGGAGCTCCAACCAAGGAGATGGCCATGGGAAGATGGCACAAACTCATTTGCCATGGCTCTACGCAGAATGAGAGAAAATTTTGAGCTTCTCAAGAAGTTAGGAGTTGAGAGGTGGTGCTTTCATGACCGGGATATCGCTCCTGATGGAAGAATACTTGCAGAATCAAATGCCAATCTAGATACTATTGTTGCTCTTGCGAAGCAGCTTCAGGAAGGAACTGAAATTCGTTCTCTGTGGGGAAATGCCCAGTTGTTTTATGCATCCCCGCTACATGCATGGAGCTGCTACAAGTCCAGATATGCATGTATATGCATATGCTACAGCTCAAGTTAAGAAAGCTATGGAGGTGACAAATAAACTAGGGAGAGAGAGTTCTGGGAAACGTGTAGAGGAATAACAGAGAGCTTCACTGTACAGTTTTGAGAGAGATTTAATGAAAAGACACAGCTCTGGTTCATGAGATTCATGTGGTACAATGTTTAGCATATGTTTCTTCTCTGTTTCATATGTTTCTCGTTATGTTTACTGTTCATTTCATAATCATTTCTAGATGAATGCTTTTAAGTGAGAAAGGTAGAATCCATGTTAATTGCTCTGCCTTGAGAAAGCGTTCATTTTCTGTGTATCTTCTTCTGTCTGAGAAGGATTCATTATATATTCCCTTTTCGGCCTCTCAGCTGTCTGTCACTCCATATAATTTCAATTTGAATGCTAAACCTTTCGCCTATCTTGCCTCATGAGATAATCTGTGTCCTTGATTTAACTTCTCTGCTCATGCTGTTCCTTGGTTTCATACAGCTCAGAAAATCCAGCCCTTCATTAAATTATTTCTTTCCTATTTATTTACTAGCCTAAAATCAAGATCAGTTGTTGTTATCGTCATCTCAAGCCCCTTTGAACATTTTTCATTGAGATTGACCCGGAGAGAGCCCTCTCCTGTCCTCGTAGGGCTAGCGACGAGGCTGAGCATGGTTTGGTGTTGTCCTTCTTCTGCCTTATTTCAGCCTAAGGTGGATTTGGGAACTAACAGGAATGTTTATAGATCCACATTTATCCATGGCAAGCGTCCATTATAATAAAACATGTTCCTCATTTTAGGGTTTATAACTTTGTTATAAGTCCCCTAATGTGATGAAAGTTATTTTCTATAGGGCAAGGCCATCAATGTGGGGATGTTTTTTCCTTTTTGGTCGATTAGGCTGGTGGAACTACATATGTGTTTTGAACATCAAAGATTGCCTCGATAGCACACCATTTATTCAATGTCAGTATGAAGGTTTGTATAATAATGAATTTGGTTTTATTTTGGATTATGTTTAAAATTTTCTGAAATAATAAAAGGTTATTTTAGATATTGGATATTGCTCTTGGATGTAAAGGGTAGCCAACCAAAGGGGTGTTAGAAATTTTAGGTGGATATTCCACCCATCTTCATACAAAGAAGTCAAAGGTTAATTTTTTTTTTTTTAAATATATAACTTTGAAGAAACCTCTTTAAACACAAAATTTACAACTTTTTATTTTTATCATTATTTTAATTTTTTTGTTCTGTATTGCTTGTTGTTTTTTTTTCTCCATATGTTTTTATTTTTTAATGGGATGAATACACCATGATTGAGGGGTTAGCAAGATTGTCATGGAAAAAAACCACTTCATTGGTGAGTTGGCAAGTATATTGTTTGTAGACTCTACTACCTTAACAATATTTGTCCCAAAAAAAAAAAAAAAAACCCTATAATAATGTTAGGTCTGTTAACTTTTAATACCAAATCTGATTTTATTTTCCTAGTCATTTACTTTATATCTAGAAAACGTTTCACCTAGTAAAATGTTCTTAGGAAAGTTTTGAAAATAAATATATTGGTATTCTATTTTTATTTTGTTTGCTTGTTTATGTGAGTCTTGAGATGACTGCACTACTAACATGCAACTTGAGTAGCTGCGACCGAGGGGCATCCTAGCATGGATGAATAATTTTTCCATAGAATTTTGAACTGGTGACCTTTACACCACAAAATTCCTTAACAAAACACCATGTCATCGTCTATTCTACACCCTGTGAGCATACTGGTATTCTAACTTTTAAAAAAACTTGAAATATAAAATAAATGGAAAACCAATCACATAACAAAACAAGAAAAAATATGCCTAACAAAATTTCCTTCATTTTCTATTAATCTAGAAAGTTAAGGCCTCCTTTAACAAGGAATTTGACCCACACAGAATACACAGAAATTACAACAATGAAACTTAGCCACCAGAAATGTGATCTGCAATCATGTTGGATGTCTTCACAAGTTTGGCACACTTGAGGTTGTTTTTCCCCTCCGCAAATGAAACATCAACCTTCTTGGCCTCCCCATATTCATTGTCTACCTGCTATAATTTAGCTTCAACACTCTCGACCTCCTCTCGTGCATAAAAAGCTCTTGGCCTTGACCCCAAGAAAACTCAATCCCTTCAATTGTGAGCTCAACCTGCAAAACTCTTGCTCACTCAATCCTCTAGCTACACACCTTTCCCTTCTCCTCAATCTTTAGCCTCTCACTCTCTTGAGAATATTTCTCTCAATAATAATGTGTCTTTCACCTCTCCTTTAGGCTTATTTTACAATTTCATTAAGCCAAATCCCCAACCCTAATCTCCTAAGTGATGAATGGATAGGATTAAATACTAGGCCTCACTTGAGATCAACAATAGAGATTAGATATAAGTTACTTAAATAATTAAATTATTTATCCTTAGAAACTTGGCTCAAAAGTTAACATTAACTAATAAATTAATTAATGTACTTTTCCTAAGTTAAACTTAGGAAATAAATCATAATAATCACTTACTCCTCATGTGCAAGCACCTAAAGAGGAAATATGACATATTTTGTGTGTTTAATACCTAGCCTATGCAAAAGCACCTATTCGAGCTAATAACAATAACACTCCCTCCTAACAAGGAAGGTGTTATGCACCAACTCCAACTTATCTCTATAGAAAACAAACTTTCCCTTAACCAGGGGCTTGGTAAGAATATCTACAACATGCTCATCTATGGAGATATACTTGAGCTTCACAACTCCCCTCTACACCATGTCTCTAAATGAATGATATTTGATCTCTATTTTCTCAGACCTGTCATGAAACCTTGGATTATCATAAATATTGATGCAAAGTTGATTCTAATAGTGAATCACCGTCTGATCCAACTCATGACCAAATAACCCTATGAGTGTCCTGCGAACTCCAAATGGATTTACAACTCGCTAAGCTAGTTTCCATATACTCTGCCTCCACTGAACTAAGTTCCATGGAATCCTTCTCCCTGTTGAACTATGAGATCATTTATGATCCCAAATTGAAACAACATCCAAAGGTGCTATTCCTATCCACTACACCCCCAACCCAATTTAAGTCCTTATATCCTACTAATTTATTCCATAAATATTGACATACTTGATTCCATACTCCATTGTACCTCAAATATACCTCAACACATGTTTTTCTACCAGGCTCCACCGTAAAATGGCTCAGTGTGTTCATAACAAGGAATATATCTAGCCTAGTGTTGATGAGAAACATTAGAGAACATATCAACTACTTGTACAATGTGGGATCCACCAACTCATTTTCAAAATAATTCAAATTCCTCAAGTTATTAGTCATGGGTGTCAACATATGCCTACAATCCACCATCCCAAATCTCTTCTAGATATTAACTACATACCTCCCCTATCCGAGGAATATCTCACCTATCTGCTAGCACACCTCCAATCCCAAAAATTAATGCATCATGCCTATGTCCTTCATCTCAAACTATGTATCTAAGTATCTCTTGAACATTTATATGAGCTTATTAGCCACTATAAGAAAGAGGTCATCCACATAAAGTACTAGAAAGAATGGATTGTCACCAACTAGTGTGTAGCACAAGTTTAGATTTGCCTACCTCTTGGTGAAGCCCACGACTAACATATACCCACATATCCTCACATACCATGCCCTAGGTGTCTTCTTGAGATAATCCAAGGCCTTCTTTAAATTTCATACATGGTAACCTATCCCACGCACCTCAAAACCTTGCAGTTGCTCGATATATAATTCCTCCCCCAATCACTCCCTTAAGAAATGTTGCCTTTATATCCATTTGATGTATCATCAACCCCATATCTAGGAAATAGACATAGCAACCCTAATAGAAGTTTATTTAGTGAATGAAGTGAATTTCTCCCCATAATCCACTCCCTCTTTCTAGGAAAACCCTTTCACCACAAACCTAGCCTTATAATTCTATATACTGCCATCTGGAGCATGCTTGATCTAGTATATCCACCTCAAACTAAACATTTATTTCCATATTGGCCTAGGCACAATATCCCATACACCATTATTCATAACGGAAGAATACTCTTACATCATGACATCTCTCTAAACCTGCTAATTTTCTGCCTCATCAAAGCTAGAAGGCTCGGAATCACCGACGCCACTCATAAGTGCCATGTATCTGGAATAGTTTTGTGGTGGTTTTCACTCTCTAAACGTCCTCCTAGGAGCCTCCACATGCCCTCATCCATTATTAAATGCTTTCTCAATCCATCTCAACCTCCTTCCGATAGAACTAGAAGGTGCCTCCTAGTCCTCCTCTTAATATGAAGATTGAGTACCTATTATTGGTGTTGTTGGCCTCTCCTCAACCTCTACAGCCTCTTTCTCTCGATCATCTACCACTGATATGGTATCATGTGGCTTCCTTAGGATATGTGCTCCTCAAATCTCATATCCATGCTCACCACAATCTTCCCGTGACAAAATGTACATCCTGTATGCCTTGGAAGTCTCACCATATCCAAAAAAAATGCCCTTCTATCCTAAGGACTCCAACTTTATCCTATTCTATGATGGTACATGTATAAACACCGGACACCCGAAGATGTAGAAATGTCCCACATTTGATTTCACTCTTGTCAACACCTCCTCGGGAGTCTTGTTCCCCAAGGCCCTGTGAGGACTCCTACTATTGTATTACATTCCTATAGTCATAGGAATATAGGCATATCTTGATCATGTATCATTACTTTAGCAGCCTCGATGATGGCCCTATTTTTCCCACCAAAACTTTCACCCATGTTAACACCTCCTCAAGAGTTACATCCCCCAAGGCCTTGTGAGGAATATTTTTGTTTTATTACACGCCTATAGCCATAAGAACATAGGCATATGCTTATCATGTATCATTGCTTTAGCAGTCCCAATGATGGCCCTATTTTTCCTCTCAACATCCTTGTTCTACTATGGGTTATAAGGAATTGTCAACTCTTTCTTAATGCTCACTTCCATGCAAAAAACCTATAAGTCATTGGAGGTATACTCACCCCCATTATCCAATCTAAGGACCTTCACCTTCCTCCTAGTCTACTTTTCTATGAGATCATTAAACCCCTAAAAAATGTTGAAGACCCCATCCTTGGTCTTCATGAAGTAGATCCAGGTCCTCTTGGAATGATCATCAATAAAGGTAACATAATAGTTGTACCCAATCAAGGACCCCACTAGCATGGGACCACACACGTTTGAATGTACTAGATCCAACAACCCTTTGGACCTAGAATCACTGCTTTGGAAAGAAGTGTCAGCATAATTTTCCAAAGCAGATCCTTTTCAAACCCCCTACTGCTACATGTAAAACTCAAGAATACCAATAAAAATCTCCCGATATCTGGGGTCTGTGAACTACATATAAATAAATTGAATTATAAGGGTTATGAATTTTTAAAGAAAAAAAAAGGAAACTACTTTTCTTTTTTTCTTTTTTTTTTCTTTTTTTTTTTCAGTATTTTTGGGTATTCTCCTTATTGGTTTACTCAAATGTAAAGTGTATACATTCTTTGTATGTGGAATTAAATTAATGCATTTTCAATTTTTCGATGTGGCTCTACTTAGAAGTATGTAGAGTGGGTGTTCATTGCATGTGGAATGTATTTATGTACAACAAATGTCTACACTTGACAATTGAGTAAACCAGTAAGGAGATAGCATGAAAATACAATTAAAAAATGAAGTTTTTTGCTTTTCCCTCCAAAATATTTACCCCTGGTGATGACATCATCATCTTGAATCCTATTGGTTCTTTTAATGTTAATTTTGTTAGTAATTTTTTTGTTTTGAGGCCCATTTTTTACCTCAAAATTCCCCTAATGTTTCCTCCCAATAACTCATCTTGTACTCAAACTAGAGGATATAAGCCTGATAATCACTTGTCCATCTCATAAAATAGCTTCATATCCCTTGTTCTCCATGGTTGAGACTAAAAGAAGGTTCTTATGTAGCATTAGAACATATAAAACATTTGTAACATCCATGGGTTCATTCGACCCTAGTTTAAAATGTATAATTCCAACTCCCTCCATTGCACACTTAGCATTTTCCAAGGTTCACATTGAGATCTAGGTCATCCTCTCTTAGAGTAGAAAATAACTCCTACAATCCTATCGTATGAAAAGATGCTAAATAATCCATGAACCATGCATCTTTTCCAATGGTGCGAGAAAAACATGTCACCAATGAGAACTCTTTCTTGAACATATTGGCAAATTCACTGACCTATCAGTCTGTTGATGCTACCCGTGACTTCCCCTTGCCCTCCTTGTTCGGACATTGGCCTGCATAGTGATCAAACTTGGGACATGCAAAAATTTCACTTTGCTCATGTCCTTTTCTCCATCTCCTTAGGTACTCTTTCCTCCTAGTTTTGGCACTCTTATCCCTTTTCCCTTCATTGCATGATTGGTAAGGGAAAGGTTCTCATCATCACCCTTAGAGTGAATTCCATGAAGAAGCTCCTATTGAATATCCTCATGTATGAATTCATCCCATAACCTCTCCTAGTTAGGTAGGTGCTCACGAGCTATGATCCCTTTCAAAAAGGTTTCTCAATGCTTGGAAAACCCATTTAGGGTTGTGCTTACCAACTCTAAATCTAGCATGACCTCCCCAACTATAGGTAACTCATCTTAGACCCATGTTATCCTAGCGAGATATGTAGCAACTATATTTTACTTGGACATCACGATGTTCACCAGCTTCTCCTTCAAAACCATTTTCCTATTTTTGTTGTCACTTTGATATAACTTAGTCAGATACTTCCACATTTACCTCGAAGATTAACTTTTGGATAGACTAGGGCACATGATCCTTCACACCATCCAGAATGATTCTCTTGGTTTTCACATTCTTTTGGTTACATATGTACAATTGAGAAACATCAGTAGGAGGGGTGAGTTCTTGATTTGCAAACTCCTAGATCATATTCTCCATTCAATGCCAATGTTATCATATCCTTCCAAGGATTGTAGTTGGGTGCACCCTCCAACCAATCTTCAAACCTTAGTCCAACTATGGCGATCCTCCCAACTTCCAAATCAAGTACTCAAAACCCCCAAAAAAAATATAACTATTAGAAAATTATTTTGTTGATGTAAACCCTTGTGAAAAATCGATCCTCCTACTTAGAGTTCTAGTGCTCTGATACTATGTTAAATTTTAATACTAGATCTAATTTCATTTTCCTAGCTATTTATTTTATACTCATAAAATATTTCACCCAGTGTAATTTTTTTTTCTTCTGAAAATTGCTAAAAATAAATATAGTGGTATTTTAACTTTTAAATAAACTTGCAGTGGAAAATAAATGGAAAACCAATCACATAATAGCATAACAAATTTTCAATCACTTTATATTAATATTAAAAATTAGGGGCTCCTTGAAAAATGAATTTAACACACAAACAATACAAAAAATACAATAGTGGAACTTGGAAAATTTCCCCCTAGAAATTGATCTGTAATTGTGGTGGTTGCCCTCACATTTTTGGCACACTTAAATCTATTCATCCCCTACAAAAATGCAACCTCAACCTTCTCGACCTGTCCACATTCATTGTCTGCCTACTAAAATTCGACTTCAACACTCTCTACCTCCTCCTGTGCATAGCAAACACTCGGCCTTGACCCCTTCACCTATGCATTCAACCTAGAAAACTCTTGCTCACACGAACTCTAGCTACACACATTTCTCTTCACTTTAGTCTTGAGTCTCTCACTCTCCTGAGAGAATCATTATATCAATCACAATGTGTCTTTCACCTCTCACTTAGGCTTATTTTATAGTTTTATTAAACCAAATATATAACCCTAATATCCTAAGTGATGAATGACTACGATTAGATCCTAGGACTCACTTGAGATCAATGATAGAGATGATCTAAGTCACTTAAATTATTTATCCTTAGAAACTTGGCTCAATAGTGAACAATAGTTAATAAATTAATTGATGTATTTTTCCTAAGCTAACATTAGGAAAGAAATCATGTGTGGCAGGAGTAAGAGGGGTTATCCTTTCCCCTAATGAACAAACATAGATTCAATATGCTTGGGGCTTGAGAATAACATCTAATAACCAATTATAATTTCTAGCTCTTTGGAGGGGCTTGGACATAACAATTGAAAGGTAAATATCCAAAATTTCAGTTTTTTGAGACTCTAAGATTATGATACGCAAGGTTCGAAAAATTAAAGGCTCGTAAAATCAAAACCTGCCCTCTATTCTTCAGAGAATAGCACTGCATATGATGAGATTTGAACAAAAAAAAATTTTCACAAATATAGAAAGTTAAATGAAAAAGTTGACTCCCCGGCGCATAGAGGATCCACTATGGCGCAAGAGGTCTTAGAGGATAATCATCAAATAACGAACATCCCTCTACCCTGAATCTTTTGCAAATATGAAGCTTACAAAACATGGATACACATTTCATAAGGGGAATGTAGGCCAATTTAGTAATAATAAGAAACAAGGAAATAATTCCCTCATCGAAAAGCAGACCAAGCTTAGAAGTTCGACGCGGCCAGATCTCATTCGATTTCCATGCAAATTAATAAATGTAATCTCCTACCTTATCCAGCATTACAAATGGCATCAATAGTTTTGTCGCTCAAATTGTACAAGCACTGGGACAAGCGGCTCAAGGGGGTGGTTGTCACTCTTATCCCCTCCCACTCTGTTCTAGTTGTCTCCCAATAACAAGATATGTGGGGTAGCCCCTATGGAAATGAAATGATGAAAGACAAGTTGAAAATCAACTTGCTCAGGAGACATGGATGAGTGGCCTAACTGCTTGGTTAAAATTAGCAATACTTAAAGATTTAATTAAATTGAGAGATGGGACCAGTGCCTTATGGGGTCACAATCCTTGCTTATTAATAATTAAAACCAAGTAACCGGATGGACACTCGTTGCTTAATATGATAGACTATCCTATATGCTATGCAAATCCTAAGATCTAGGTGTAATGTAAGGATATTTGTTACTTTTAAGTTATATGCCTAGTCTAAATGGAACCACTCTCTTAATTGTTTTGATACCAGTATTTAGAGTAGGTTGCGGGATGGAAGCCAACTGGAAGCAAACAAAGGCTTGATTAACGATACCTCCCCTATGTTCGAACCACCCATTTCCTCCAACGCTACAAAGACTGTGCCTCTGACGACTGCAAGGTCATTGTCTTAACCACTAAAAAGAGGTTGAATCCCTTAAGTTAAATGAGAAATGGGTTGTCCTAAGAGTCTATCAACCAAGCTTAAACTTGGAGGTAAGTTATTTATGCAACTATACTTAAAATGAAATGTAATATGGATTGAGTGAGTCTTGAGTTAAGATTGTTTATTATCTTTTGACAAGAGTACTTAACAATTTATTGAGCAACAATCTTAAAAAAGACCAAGTGCTCAATGATACAAGTGCCAACAATAAATAAGAGATATTCTACTTAACAATTAGCCAATGATTTTTTAAAGAAAGATTATTAAAGATCTTAGTATTCAATGCCAAATATCAAGAGATGCTCAATTAGATTCAAAAAATACCAATATACCCAAAAATACTTAACACCAAGATAGTTTGTGGTTAAAGTGCTTTAGTGAGTTTTTATTAGATATGAAACTTTGAAACTTATGGATCAACTCACAACAACAATATGTTAGCACACTTAAGTCAATTCTCTACACAACCATGAGTATAAATAAAAAATCTGACTCTACTTATCTCCTTATGAAGCTTTTAGGGAAGCAGTAAACAAATCAATGTAGATCCAAGAAACAACAAGCATATAGTAACTATATATGATCAATGAGATGCCCAACAATTTTCCAAGATAAACTTATGAGTTTTAGCCCACTTAAGATGAAATATTAAGTGATATATCATATTAGGAAATAGTTATTACAATAGTATGAAAATATGTAAACAATGAGCTATTGATGTTACAACAAGTTCCAAATTATGCCCAAAACTTAGAGTAAGCTTGCCAAACTGGAAAAAAAATTGTTTTACTAGCCTTTTAAAACACAATATTAAGAAAATATAAAATCTGACTTCACAATTATGCAGAAATATTCCAGCAAGCTAAGAAATAGATCTAGGCTAGATATGTAATGCCCAAGTGGCAAAACTTAAGGAAAAATTTATCACGCAAATTTTGAGGTTTTTTGACCAATTAGATGTGTTTTTAGGGTTAAAATATTGTAGTTGTAGTTGTAGGAAAATAGTGAGATAATAAGGGTTTAGAGAGCAAACCCTAGGCCTAAGGCCTTATAGATTACTTGCCCAAATTTTCCAATGAAGCTTCCACCTGAAAACACAAGCTTTCAACCAAATTTTCTGCAAAATACACCAAGATTCAGTCCCAAAAACTTCAAAAATGGACTAAGGTCAATCTAGGGCTAGGAAGAGGACTAAAGGGAAAGAGAAAGGCTCAATAATTTCAACAACTAAGGAAAATAGGCCAAAAGGTTCAGCGCAAGGGCTGAAAAGAGAGGAGGAAGGCTCAAAAGGAGGTCGAAAGGCAGAGGAAGGGAGGAAAGGGAAGGAAAAAATCTAGAGGGAGCTTGAAAAGCCCGCAACCATCATTAAAGGCAGTATTCCAAGGTCAAGGAGGTAGGTCTAGGGCCCTAGAGGCCACAACTAGGCCGAAAAAGGCTTGAAAGCCTTAGCGTTGGGCTAAAAAGGTAGGATCGAGAGGCCTGGAGGGTGATGCAGGCCTCCGAGAGGCCAGAAAAGGTGACGTAGGGGGATCCTAGGCTAATGCATAGGCTTAGGAGGAAGACACTAGCCATGGGGATGCTGGATCTGGGCCCGAGAGGACTAAAACTTCAAAGCCTTGCTTCAGAAAAATTAATTTTCTCCAGATCTGAAATTTTTTGCAAATTCTTCAATGGGTGGCTTTGCAAAAATTTTGCAGACTAGATCTTACCCTCAAGGGCATAGATCTAGCTCTATTCCAGCTTTCTCCACTTGATCTCACCTGCAAAATAAATTTACAAACACCCAAAACCCTAATATATATAAAATATCTCAAAACCCCGATTAGAAAAATAATTTACAAATTTACAAATGTACAAATTTTGAGAAATAAATTTTGAGAAATAATTTTTTTATGGATTTTTCTTTGATAAATGGCTAAAAATACTTTGGAAAATTAATGTAATTTACAACCGTAGCGAAGTAAGATAAACCATATAAATATTTGAAGTCCAAACAAGTTCATTTCATGCCCATAGTTTGTGAGCTTGGAGCCAAAGAACTAGGGAACCTACAAACGCTATATATTTTCTTAAGCAAGCTTGTTAGACATTTGGCAAATCAGATCACCCAAGATAAACCCAAAATCTATCGATAGAATGATTTTATCCCCATCTAATTAAAAACAAAATTTTAAAAACATTAAACACAATATTGGAAAGCACATACCCAACACATACCAGAAATCAATGAACATTGAACACCATGAACTGCACCCCAAAGACTTTATTATGATTAAAATAAACGTTCTCAACGAGACAATAGGGTTACATCAAATTTTTTGCAGAAATTTCTTAGCCAAAAATCAAATGGCTTGAGACTCAAATGACTCTATTTATAGATAAATCCTCCAAGTGGAAAAATAATGGCTAGTTGGCTTGATCCTTGTCAAAATAATCTTAGCCATCGATAAATCTTTGATGATATTTTAATCTTAACAATTGAAATAATTATTTTGAGGAATTTTCGAATTTCTCATTAAATCCAATTCTTTTTAGCTCAAAATTAATTTTTTTGAGCCAATTTCCTCAAAAATTTGACTTTCACTTAACCACCAAGGTCCAAGGGTCCAATTTTTCTTGAAATTTCCAATATTCTCTTGGTGGGGGACCTCTAAAAATTAATTCCCTTGATACCCGCGAATTTTTCCACTTGGAGAATTCAATTTCTCTAATACTTTTAATTTAAATCCAATTAATCAATTTGTTGGCTTAGGATTAATTTTATTTTTGCCAGAAAAAAAATAATGAATTGACACTTGAGGCGATTTAATTTTTTTTCCACCCTCTGATATTTTAGCCATGGTGTCTAAGTATGAGGGACCATGCACTCAAATATTGTTTATATAATATTTTTACAAATTCAACCCTCAAAGGAGGAATACCCATTTAGTTTAGACCCTTAAATTACATGTTGATTTCGGGTAGCATCGGATGTGCCCTAAGTCTCAAATTTTGTGGAGAGGCTTAGAAACATGTATTCCAAATAACTCAGAAACCATTCAATGAAATTCCACCCAGATTCTATTCTATTAAAATAATTAATAATTTTTAATGAGACCCTAAGTGTAAACTTAGGGAAATAAAATAATTAAAGGGAATTAATAGAATATTGGTGTGAATGTTCTAGAAAAGGCAGATCAAGTCAAAATTTAATCTTATCCATTGATTAGAGATCTAATCTGGGTCGTTGAAGTCTCAACGAGAAGACTATAAGAATGGCTTGAAGGGTCATTTGGAAAACACATCAAGACAGTGAAAGAATCCAGAGATCGAAATTCTTTAGTGAGAAGTGCTCAGGGAGAAGATCGATCGAGAGGATTCTCACAGAGAGGGCCAAAGATAATTTTCAGAAGAAATAATTTCAGATCTGAAGAGTGAACAGATAGAAGACAACAGGATCCACAGGCAGCTGCGCAGAGCTAGTGACGCAGAGATTACGTTGGGACTACGTAGAGCTACAAAGGGAGTTTCGTTTTCTGTGGAGTAGACAGCATTTGGTCAATGCCAGTTCTCGGAGGACATTTTCGAAGGGCATGAGATTCTAGTTTCCAGTCAACAGTGAGTACCAATGCAGAGACAGAGAGAAACTACAAGTGTGACACAGAGACTACGTGGGTGATGTAGTCACTGCGTAGAGGTAGTGCAGAGTAGCTTAAGTCAAGTACAAGTTAGTGCCAGAATCCTGTGGAAGACTAAGATTTATCTCACAAGACTTTATTTTTCAGATTTCTCTATATGATTTTTCAAGATCGACAATTATAAATTTGTACCCAAAAAATTACTACATAATATTAAAACCCTCAGCTGCTGCATCGGTTTTCCCACATTGGGTTTTTCTAGGGACAATTGTCCAAAAATAACGGTGTCCATGTGTGTATACTTGTGCTAGTATTTATTTCTTGTACTTGTTTATTTTGAAAACTGCAATGTATTTCATTTCGATATTCATCACAACACTTTTTAAATAATTTGTTTCAGTTAGGAAATAGAATAAATTTAATTAGTTGTTGCAGTAGGATTCTGAGAAGCGGAACTTTCAGATGGTATCAGAGCTGACAGATCCAAAAGAGGAAGCACTAAGTAGAAGAGGGAGGAGACTACGTAGACAATGAACCAGGTTCCTCAAGGGACTGCGCAACAGGCTCAGCGTTAAGCTTCATAAGGGACGCAGTTTGTTTTTGCAGAAGGAAAAGAGCATAGATAAGTATGGAAGACTTAGACATCTTATCTTCTAGAATAGAAGAAGATTGTGCATGTTTTTTGAGTTCATCATCTACAGGTATTTGGTACATTGATATCAGGGCTTCAGCTCATATGACTGGAGTAAATGAATATTTCTCGAGTTATCAAGAAGAGAATATGGACTTCCATATCACTATGTGGAACATAAAAAAATGCACTCCAGCAGGGAGAGGCACCATAATGTTTCAGACGAAAGCAGGAACTAGCATCAGAGCCACAAATGTGCAGCATGTGTCAGGGATTGGGATGAATATAATTTCAGTATCCCAATTAGACGACAAGGTATATGATGTATATGTCAAGCATCCAAGCTGGAAGAAGGCATATGTAAAGCATCCAAGCTGGAAGAAGAAGAATCAAATTGGAACTCGAAGCAATAGATTATATAGATTGTAGCTCAAGCCTCCAATGGCACTGATAGGCAACAATATTGATGGCAAGAAAGACTTGAACGAACTATGACATAGGAGAATGGGACATATGCACCATGGAGCACTAAGGATGATCAAAGAGACGGTTACTGGTGTACCAGTCCTTAGTACGGAGCATGATGACGTATGCAGGGGGTGCGTACTAGGGAAATATGCTAAAGCAGCCTTTCCTAGAAGTGAGAATCGAGCAACATGCGCATTAAAATTGATATACTCAGAAATTTACGATCCGATGTCCACTAATGCTCTCAACGGTGGAAAATATTTTGTCACCTTCTTTAATGATTACTCCAGGAAGACTTGGATTTACTTCCTAAATACCAAGTATGAGATATTTGATCGGTTCAGAGAATTTAAAGCTCTAGCAGAGAACATGACAGGGAAGAAATAAAGATATTGCGCTCAGAAAACGGTGGATAATACATAGATGGAGACTTCACAAATTTTTGTGCAAAGGAGGGCATAAAGAGAGAGTGGACAACTCCATACAATCCACAGCAAAATGGTGTAGCAGAGCGGAAGAACGAGACTATTGTAGGGGCAGAAAAATACATGTGATATGACCTAGAACTTCCTAGATTATTATGGGCAAAGGCATGTAACACAATCGTATACATCCAAAATAGAACTCCTCACAGAGCATTGGGGCAGAAAACGCCTGAAGGAGTTTTCACAAGGAAGAAACCGGAAGTAGGACACCTCCAGATATTTGGGATTTTGGCATATTACCACGTCCCAGGAAGTAAACTTGATCATACTACAGAGAAGGGGTATCTCATAGGATACAATGAGACCTCCAAAGCATACAAAATCTACATTCCTAGAAGCAGGAAAGTTGTAGTGAGGTAAGATGTTAAATTCATGGAAGATATAGCCTTCTGTAAATCTCGTGAGATGTTAGCAGAGGATCGAGCAGAAAAGGTTCCTTTAGTCCAACAACAGCAGGGGAAACGGGAAGGACATGTAGGAGGATAGATACCAGGATCTAGTATAGTAACCATTACTAGAATTTCCACAAGAGAGGAAGAGTCTGAAGGTTCTCAGTAGATGGAACAACAAGCACAAGAGGAGGAATTGAGAGATCCTCCTACGACCAGTGGTTGAACTAGTAGGGATGCACGATAGATACAGAGGGACGCAGATGAGTTCATTAGAGCTCCTAGAGTCGAGAAGAGACAGTGCAGACAACCTGACAGGTACCAGGCATTGGTTGCACAGGTAGAGGAACCCTCTAGTTTTCAAGAAGTTGTTCAGCACCATGTATGGATGAGTTCCATGGTAGAAGAGTACACGGTTGTCATGACGAATGATTTCTGAGAAGTTGTACCTATACCAGAGAATAGATTGGTTGTAGGATAAGATGGATCTACAAAATCAAGTACATTTCAAATGATAGCGTGGAGAAGTACAAGGCAAGGTTCGTGGTAAAGGGGTATGCGCAAAAAGAAGGAATTGACTATGAAGAGACCTTCACCTCGGTTTCCAAATACACCTCCATCAAATCTGTTGTATCCCTGGCAGCTCAGATGGGATGGGAGATTCGCCAAATGGATGTCAATACAGCATTCTTGAATGGGGTGATAGAAGAGGAGGTTTACATAGAACATCCTAAGGGCTTTGAAACTCGTGAGAATAAATCCCATATATGCAGACTAAAGAAAGTCCTATATGGGCTCAAGCAGGAACCTAGAGCATGGTATGGTTGGATAGATAGCTACTTGCAGCAGTTTGGATTTGTCAAGAGTGATGCAGATCCCAATCTCTACTATTTATTGGTAGAGAATTTCATTTTAGAGGGAGAGTTGCAGGGTGGATGAACTGGATTGTCTCAGTAGCAGTTAGAGCTCGAGGAAGAAGGACGCAGAAGGGTAGAGGGGTAGCACATAGGGACAGCACAGTAGTGACATAGTCTCACGCAGTCTTTGCGCAGGGAATCACGCAGGGGTGACGCAGTGAAGGCTAGTGAGCCTCTCAGGTATCAGAAATTCTCTGGAGGTCGGGAGAATAATTATCTCAGGTGTTTTCTTGGAAGTTTCTCAATCATTCTGCCATTCATTCCTTGTAAATAAATTTTTGTTGAAGATTAATATATAAACCCTCATCTACTGCACTGGTTTTCCCACATTGGGTTTTTCTGGGGACAATTGTCCAAAAATAACTTTGTCGGTGTGATTGTTTCTTGTGCTTGTATTTCACTGTTCTTTCCTCTATATGTACTTGTGTGATAACTGCAGTAGAATTTATGTTGGAATTTAGTGAAGGGTTTATTGTAAATAACTTATTGTGAAAAATAAGTAGGAGAAATAAATCAGTAACTGCAATAGTATTTCAAATTTGAAATTTTCACATGGTATCAGAGTTGAGATTGGGTAACATGATTGGAGATTCTGCAATGGAACAAAATATTGATGCTATTGGAGCAGCAACTCGAAAGGGTTCACGCAGTCCTCTGGAGAAAGAGAAAAGCATGGAAGGAAGGTTGGATCACGACATCTCTGTATTGGCTTCCAGATTGGAAGAAGAGTTCACTTGCTTGTCAAGCTCTGCTTCCTCAGAGGTTTGGCATATTGATAGTGGAGCTTCTGCACATATTACAGGAATACGAGAATGTTTCTCAAGCTACCAAAAAGAACAGATGAACTTCAAGATCACCATGGGAAATAAGGAGAAATGTACCCTTGTTGGAAGAGGTACCGCATTTTTTCAAGCTGAAGCAAGGAATAGGCTTCGGGCTACCAATGTGATGCATGTTCCTTGTTTGGGGATGAACTTACTCTCTGTGTCTCAACTACAAAACAAGGGTTATGACGTATACTTCATCGAAAAGAGAGTATATGTCAAACACCTGAGTTGGAAGAAGAAGGCACAAATCATAGTCAGGAGAAACAAATTGTATAAGTTACAGCTCGAATCTCCAATGGCACTAATAAGCAGCAGTGGTGAGAAGGATTTGAATGAGATATGGCACGGAAGAATGGGGGACTTACACCATGGGGCTCTAAGAATTCTCAAAGAGACTGTCACATGAGTTCCATAATTGAGCACCAAGTGAGATGATGTTTGCATAGGATGAATGCTACGTAAGTATGCCAAGGCAACTTACCCTAGGAGCAACAATAGAACTAAGAGTGTGTTGGGACTAATACACTCAGATATTTGCGGACCTATGTCCACTGGATCTCTCAGTGGTGTTGAATACTTCGTCACCTTCATTGATGACCATTCCAGAAAAACTTAGATCTACTTTCTAAAGACCAAGGATGAGGTCTTTGATCGATTTAAGGTGTTTAAGGTGCTGGTTGAGAATCTGAGAGGAAAGAGGATAAAGATATTGCGATTAGATAATGGTGGATAATATATTGATAAAGACTTCACAGATTTTTTCGCAAGGGAGGCATCAGAAGAGAGTGGACCACTCCATATAATCTGGAGCATAATGGAGTTGCAAAGAGAAAGAATAGAACTATTGTTGAAGCAGCGAGGGCGATGATGTATAATCAAGATATGCCCAACTTTATATGGGCAGAAGCATGCAATACAATTATGTACGTTCAGAACAGGATTCCTCATAGGGCACTAGGTAAGATTACACCAGAAAGTGTCTTCATTGGCAGGAAGCCAGAAGTGAGCCATTTCAGGATTTTTGGTAGTTTAATGGCATGCTACCATATACCTGAAGAGAAGAGGAAGAAATTGGATTGGACTACAGAAAAGGGATATCTGGTGGGATATAGAGAGAATGCTAAGGCATATATAATCTACATTCCTGGAAGTTGGAAGATTGTAGTATGAAGGGATGTGAAATTCATGGAGGATAGAGCTTTCAGGAAATTCTGGGAGATGCCTTCTGAAACGCAGTAAGAGGATGATCCACTAGTCCAGCCACTTCGACTAGTCGAAACCAACACCAGTGCTTCTCCAGGATAGAAGGATCCAAGAGTATTACATCAAGAGGATTTGCAGGAGGAGGAGCAGGAAGATCCACCCACTACCAACGGAAGAACAAGCTAGGAATTACGACAGATTATGAGGGACGTAGAGGAGTTTGTCGGAGCTCCTAGAAATGAGAAGAGGCAGCGTAAAAAACTTGACGAGTACTAAGCCTTGGTAGCTCAGGTTGGGGAACCTCTAGTTTCCAGAAGGTAGCTCAGCATCTAGTATGGGTAGATGCAATGGTGGAAGAATACAGTTCCATCATGACTAATGATGTCTGGGAAGTGGTTCTTAGGCGTCAGAATATATCAGTTGTAGGTTCAAGATGGATCTACAAGATCAAATATGTTGCAGATGGAAGCGTGGAAAAATATAAAGCCAGGATCATGGCTAAGGGGTATGCTCAGAAGGAGGGGATAGACTATGAAGAAACCTTTGCCCCAGATGCCAGATATACTTCTATTAGATCCATGATATCCCTTGCAGCGCAGATGGGGTGGGAGATTCACCAGATAGACGTCAAGACTACATTATTGAATGGGGTGATAGAAGAAGAAGTATATATCGAACAACCAGAGGACTTTGAGACACATGAGTAAAATACTCATGTATGTAGGCTTAAGAAATCTTTGTATGGACTTAAGCAAGCACCTAGAGCTTGGTACGGTTGAATTGATGGTTACTTGCAGAAGATGGGATTCGTCAAGAGTGACGCAAATCCTAATCTCTACTATCTGACAGTAGGGAATGAGCCTCTAATACTAGTGTTGTATGTGGATGACTTATTCCTAACAGGTTCATCTAGGTTCATTAAGGATTGCAAGGAGAACCTAGTTACAGAATTCAACATGAAGGATCTGGGACCAATGCATTATTTTATAGGTTGGAAGTTTGGCAGCAAAAGGGTGAAATCTTCCTTGGTCAAGGGAGATATGCTACAGAAATTTTGAAGAGGTTCAAGATGCAAGATTGTAGACACATGGCTACTCCAATGATCATCAACTGGAAGAATATTAATGCGTCCGAAGATCATGAGGTTGATCCTACCTTATACAGACAGCTCATAGGATCCCTGATGTATCTGGTCAACGCTAGGCCAAACATTTTTTACATTGTCAACACCCTCAAACAATTCATGGTGGAACCAAGGAGGGCACATTGGGCAGCATCCAAGCAGGTTCTCAGATACATACGAGGAATAGTCAAGCATGGATTAAGATACACCCGAGGCAGTGGCATCCGACTGAGTGGGTTCGCTGATGAATATTGGGCTGGAAGTTCAGTAAATCGGAAAAGTACCTGTGGGTATTGTTCCAACATTGGATCAGGGATGACTTCCTGGTGCAGTAAGAAATATAATTTCGTAGCTCTGATCTCAGCTGAGGCGGAATATATGGAAGCCAGCATAGCTTCGTGTGAAGCCATATGGCTTAGGAAGTTGCTTGTGAATCTACTCAAGGAAAATATGGAAGAGATCAGCATTGTATGTGATAATCAGAGTTGCATTACGCTCTGTGATAATCCTGTGTTTCATGATCGGTCGAAACACATTGACATCAGGTGTCATTTTATCAGAGAATGTGTCCAGCAGGGAGATGTACAGTTGCAGTACACTCCGACAGGAGAACATGTGGCAGACATCCTTACTAAGGCTCTGGGAAGAACAAAGTTTTTTTTTTATTTCAGAGATAAGATGGGGATGATCAAGAATCCGTTTCAGTAGCAGGAATGGACAAGTGCAGAATTTGAGAGGGAGTTGTAGTACAAATGAGGCAGTAATAGTGGCAGTGTCATGGGCAGCAGTACAGAAGGCAGCAGCGCAGCAGATGAGGGGCAGTAACCAAACATCAGCAGCACTGATGATGTTTCAAAATTCATAGCAGTATGCAGCAGGAAATTTGCTAGAACATTTTCCTCGCTAAGGGGGAGTGTTGATTTTTGTAGCATCAGAAAGTGATATAAGTCTCATATTTGGTAAGGAGGCTTGGACAACAGTATTCCAAAGAACCCATAAACCATTTGTGGAAATTCCACTAGGTTCATGTTTTATTAAAATAAATGATTTTAATAAAACATGAACCAAGTGGAATTTCTAAAAATGGTTTCATTAGGGGAATTTTGAGTTTCTAAAATGGGCCTCCTAAAAAAACTGTACAAAAAAAATAAACTTTATAACAACCAATAGAATTCAAGACGATGATGTCAACCATGGGGGATGATTCACCATTTTTGGAGTAAAAAAGTAAAAATTTTAAAAAATAATAAAATAATAAAACTACTTTTTCAACTTATCTCTCTATTTTTTTACTCAAATTTCGAGCGAGAGTACTCATTGGATGCAAAATTTAATTCCTCATCCAAGGAGTACCCATGTTGCATACTTTCGATGGACCCTGCTACATGAAAAATGAGAAATACATGAAAAAATGTGTTTGCAGTAACATTTTTCATGTATTTCTCATTTTTGATGTAGTAGTGTCCATCGAAAGTATGCAACATGGGTACTCCTTGGATGTGAAATCAAATTCTACATCCAACGAATGTTTCCACTCGAAATTTGAGTAAATCCATAGGGAGATAAGTTGAAAATACGAGTTGAAAAATAGTTTTTCCTTTTTTCCCTCTAAATTTTGATGATGTGATCAAATCTTATTTTATTATTTCCACTATTATTTTACAATTTCCTTAGAAGGCCCATTTTAGACCTCAAAATTCCCCTAATTTCTGGGTTCTTTGGAATACTAGTGTCCAAGCCTCCTCACCAAATATGAGACTTAGATCACTTTCTGATGCTACAAAAATCAACAATCTGGAAGCAGAATTCGACATGAAGGACTTGGGGTTGATGCATTATTTTCTAGGATTGGAGGTATGGCAAAAGAATGGATAAATCTTCTTGAGGCAAGGGAGATATTCCATGGAAATTCTGAAGAGGTTCAGGATGTAGGATTTTGGATCCATGGCAATGCCTATGATCACCAATTGGAAGAAGATAGATGCATCATGAGACAAGTAATTGGACCCCACCTTGTACATACAACTCATTGCGTCACTCATGTATATGGTCAATACTAGGCCAGACATTTGTTTTTCTGTCAAAACCCTTAGTCAGTTCATGGTGGAACCAAAAAGGGTACATTATGTAGCAGCAAGGCACATTCTTAGATATGTGCGGGGAACAGTCGAATGTGGGTTGAAATACACCTGAGGGGATGATGTCAGATTAAGCGAGTCACAGATGTAGATTGGGCGGGAAGTTAAACTGACCAAAAAAGTACAAATGGGTATTGTTTCAGCGCTGGATCAGGAATTATCTCCTGGTGCAGCAGGAAATGGAAGTTAGTAGCATTGATCTCATCCGAAGCAGAATATATGGCAGCCAACGCAACAACTTGTGAAGCCATATGGCTTAGAAATATTCTTGTGAGCTTGCTTAGGAAAAGTATGGAGCCGACTAGTGTTTACTGTGATAATCATAGTTATATCAAGCTCTCTGAGAATCCAGTATTTCATGATCGGTCTAAACACATAGACATCAAATGTCATTTTATCAGATTCTTTATTTAGCGTTGGGTTGTACAACTGTAGTACATTCCCACAGGAGATCAAGTAGCAGATGTATTCACAAAGGCTCTAGGAAGAGTGAAGTTCGTTCAATTCAGGGAGCAGTTGGGTATGGTTGAGAACCTGTTTCAGTAGCAGATGGGTTGCAGCAGTTTAGAGGGATTTGCAGTACAGTAGCAGTTGGCAACAATATGCAATGTCAGCAGCAGTTCAGATGCAACATTTTCACAATGTTTATGGGCAGCAGGATCAGACATCAGCAGTGTGCACCAGGGTATATTGTTAGAGCACATTTCGCAGTAAGAGTGAGTGTTGATTTGGGATAGCATCGAATGTGCTATAAGTATCAAATTTTGTGGAGATATTTAGACACATGTATTCCAGATAACCCAGAAATCGTTTAGTGAAATTCCACCCGGATTGTATTCTATTAAAATAATTAATTATTTTTAATGGGACCCTAAGTCTAAACTTAGGGAAATAAAATAATTAAAGGGAATTAATAGAATATGGGTGTGAATGTTCTAGAAAAGGCGAATCAAGTCAAAAGTTAAACTTCGCCATTGATTTGAGATCTAATTTGGGTCATTGAAGTCTCAATGAGAAGACTATAAGAATGGATTGAAGGGTCATTTGGAAAACACATTGAGATGGAGAAAGAATCCAGAGATCGAAATTCTTTAGTGAGCAGTGCTTAGGGAGAAGATCGATTGAGAGGATTCTCACAGAGAGGGCTAGAGATAATTTTCAGAAGGAAGAATACAAGATTTGAAGAGTGAGCGGAGAGAAGACAACAGGGGGCCACAGGAAGTTTGACAAAGCCAGTGACACAGAGATTACGATGGGACTGTGCATAGCTGCAAAGGGAGTTTCATTTTCTATGGAGGAGACAGCGGAGGGTCAGTGCCAGTTCCCAGAGGACATTTTCAGAGAGCATAAGATTCCAATTTCCAGCCAGCAGTGAGTACCAGTGCAGAGACAGAGAGCAGCAACAAATGTGACACAGAGACTGTGTGGGTGACACAGTCACTGCGTAGAGGCAACACAGAGCAGCTTAAGTCAGGTACAGGTCAGTGCCGAAATCACGTGGAAGAGTGATATTTGTCTCACAAGAATTTATTTTTCACATTTCTCTATATGATTTATAAAGATTGACAATCATAAATCTATACTCATAAAAATTATTGCATAATATTAAAACCCTCAGTTGTTGCATCGGTTTTCCCACATTGGGTTTTTCCGGGGACAATTGTCCAAAAATAACAGTGTCCATGTGTGTATACTTGTGCTAGTATTTCTTTCTTATACTTGTTTATTGTGAATACTGCAGTGTATTTCATTTCAATATTCAACACAACAGTTGTTAAATAATTTGCTTCTGTTAAGCAATAGAAGAAATTTAATCAGTTGTTGCAGCAGGATTCCGATAAGCGGAATTTTCACATTACACACACCATTCTGCGACACAATATGATCTAGTAGACTAAGTGATTTGTAATAGAATAATTTAGCCAATTAGATTAAATTATTCTCAGATCACTTTTACATAAGACTCGACTAAAACACAAGGATTCACCTATGACTTTGACGATGAATTCCACCCTAGCTTTAGGGTGAGATTAGAGGGAAAAACTATGTCGACCATCTGTGTTTAAAAACACAGATGAGTCCATGAGATGAAAAACCTTTGGATGAAATTTTTCGCCAAAATAATAGGCTTACTAGGTTGTTACATACATATAAGGTCTTACTAGCATCATTTACATTACAAAATTGCAGAATGGATTTATAGTGACTCAATAGACTGTTGATTTGATGATCTGATCCTTCGATATTTTTTGGTACATCAGCTTCCTTGAACTTTGACAAAAGCGAGTGCAACAGATCGAACCTTGTATGCGAGCAAAGGTGCCTTCATAATGTAAATGAACGAGGTGTGGACTAGCTCCCACAGACAATCAATACTGTAATATCGTGGAAGGGAAATAGACAATAATACAAGCATACGACAATATAGAAAATGCCAGAAATAGAACATAAAGCAAATACTCATAAAAATGCCAGGAATGCTAAGCCATTTTATTAATCTGAGAATATAATGAAATACAATGGATAATCAGAATGATAGCTACTATTCTTGCTCAAGGCAAGTGAAGAACTCTCTCAGAAAGACAGGAAATGGCTGCTACAAGAAACTGCGTCCCAGCTGCTAGAAACTGCCGTAAAACTGCTACTGTTGGAATGGACTGAAACTAGGGGCTGATCCCCTTGTCGGAATGAGCTGAAAATCTGCAGATCACCTGTACTCACCACCCCGGACAAAACCCAGAAACCATATCAAAAATGGTCAACCTCCGAAAATCACCTAAGAAACCCTCCTCAAGGAATTACGCTGTCCCTCCAGGCCCAGCGCAGGTGCCAAATGATATATGCTGAAACAGAGCCACAAACTCCCCGGAAAATCTCCTACTGGTAAAGACTGAGCCTCCACACCAGATCTCACTGAAACTCCTGCAGAAAACCCCGCAATAGAACACCTCCAAATAGAATTGCGTCCTCTCTCCCAAGGACTGCGCAGTCACAAGAGAAGCCCAGCTCCTCCGCCACACAACCAACCAAATCTCCCGCAAAAGACTGAAGGAAAAACCTTTCCCGAGCAGGCACTCGAAGTCCCCCAGGGCTAAGGGCGAGATCTCTGACCGGAGACACTCAACGCACTAAACAGTGCTGCAGACAAGCTAAACAGCCGGCGTGCTCAAGAAGACAAAATATCTAGCTCCAATATCATCAACAAAAAGAATGCTAAATGAGAAGGCTCTCCCTCCTTTTATAATGCTGGCCTCTCTCCAAAACCCTAAAGTGGTCCCCTTCTCCTCCACGTGCTCTTCCCCAATCTGCGCAAAAGCTCTTAGAGGCTATGTGGGCCTCCTCCTCCACGTGGTGTTGGACCCCATGGCTCCCTCATAAGTTATAACGTTGAGCTACTAGGGAAACACTTTATTTTTCTTAAGTGAGTTAGACCCCTCCTCTCACTTTTATTTATTAATAAACTATAGTCGGCAAAAACTATACAAAATCGAATATTCCAATTAGCCGTGGCTAATTAGGAATATTACAGTCTCCCCTGGAAAAACGTTGCTTGTCCTCAAGCAACTGAAGTGATGGATGCTGCAATATCTTCTCATTCTCCCAAGTGGCATCCTCATCTGGAAAATTCTTCCACCTCACCAAGAACTCTCGGACCGTCCTGCTCCGCAGCTGCCTCTCCCTGGTATCAATAATAGCCTCTGGCTGCAACACCAGATGCCCCTCATCATCTATGGGTGGTAGCTCATCCGTGACTGTCACCTGCTATCCCAACGCCTTTTTCAGGCATGATACGTGAAAAATGTTATGAATCTTGCTGCCTTGGGGCAGCTCTAACTCATATGCAACCTGACCAATCCTGCGTATCACCCTGTACGGCCCATAAAAGCGGGGCTTCAGCTTCTCAGCCCCCTTTTGCTTAAGTGTCGACTGCCGATATGGCTATAGCCATAGGTAGACTAAGTCTCCTACCTCAAACTGTCTCTCTATCCGATGTCTATCAGCATACAGCTTCTGTTGATTCTGCGTTGTGGCTATGTTATCCTTGAGAGCTCGGAGGATGTCCTGACTCTCTTAGATCCAAATCTTGGCTCTCGGAGCCCTGCTAACACCAAACATCACGTCCGAAAAAGATAAAGGATGATACCCATATAATGCATAGAATGGTGACATACCAATAGTCATGTGATGCGTCGTGTTGTAGCAATACTCTCCCAGATGCAGCCACTTTAGCCATGCTCGCTGCTTCCCACTGACATAGTTACGCAAGTAGCCTTCCAGCCACTTGTTAACTATCTCCGTCTGTCCATCCGTCTGTGGGTGATAACTAGTGCTCGGTGTCAACTCTGTCCCCACTAGCCGGAAAAGCTCCTGCCAGAATCCGCCCATGAAGCGGCTGTCCCTGTCACTGATAATGGTCTTAGGTAGACCATACAGCCTAAAAATCTCCCTGAAGAATAGCTCGTCCACCTGTGCTGCCGTGTAGTGCGCAGATATGGCGAAAAAATGTGCATACTTCGTCAGTCGATCAACGACGACAAAGATGCAGTCCTTGCCTTGCACCATGGGCAACCCTGTGATGAAGTCCATCGATATGCTCTCCCATTTCCCCTCTGGAATGGGAAGAGGCTGCAACAACCCTGCGGGATGGCTCATCTCTCCCTTATTCCTCTGACAAACTTCGCACTCCCTGACATGCTGGAGTACGTCCTCCTTGAGGCCCTTCCATGAGAACCTCTCTCTAATGGCCCGGAGGTTTTGGTAAACCCCTGATGGCCAGTCAATGGAGAATCGTGAGATGCATGGAGTATCTTCTTCTTAAGCTGAGATCCCTCAGTCAACAAGATCCTGTCCCTGTAGTAGATAATCTCATCAACAACCCTGTACTTGTCATTTTCTACCTGTCCATCCAACACCTCACATGCAAACCTGTCCTTAGAGTACTCCACCAAAAGTCGAGCCCTCCAATCTGTATCCAAGCTCATAAGTGATAACGTGGCCGGTCTACGTGAAAGGGCATCTGCCACCACGTTATTCTTGCCTTTAACGTACTCAATTTCAAAGTCATACGCTTGGATCTTGTTGATCCACTTCTGCTGCCTCTCCTGCAATTGCTTCTGCTCTAGAAAGTACCTGAGGCTGTTGTGATCGAATCTCAACCTGAATCTTCTGCCCACTAAATACTGCCATTATTTGGCCAATGCATGCATAATGGCCAACATCTCCTTGTCGTATATGGAATACAACCTCTCATGCGAAAGGAGCTTCCGGCTCTCAAAAGCTATAGGATGACCACCCTGCATCAATACTGCGCCAATCCCCTCTCCTGACGCATCGCACTCCAGGACAAATGGCTGCGTGAAATCCGGCAATGCAAGCACGGGGCAGCTACTCATCACCTCCTTGAGCCCATCAAAGGCTCGCTGTGCTGAATCCGACCAACTGAATGCCCCCTTCCTCGTCAAATCTGTGAGGGGTGCAGCAAGTTGTGAGAAACCCTTGACGAACTTCCTGTAGTAAGTGCAAATGCCAATAAATCCTCGAAGCTCAGTCACGTTCCTTGGCTCTGGCCAATCTCTGATGGCCCTAATCTTCTCCTCGTGGACTCTCACTCCATCCACTCCTATGATATGCCCCAAGTACAACATCTCTGTCAATCCAAACTCACATTTGGAGAGCTTGGCATAGAACTGCTACTCCTCCAAGATGCGCAATATTGTCTCAATATGTTGGAGATGCTCCTCCCAAGTCCTGTTGTATATGAGTATGTCATCGAAGAAGACCAACACGAACTTCCTCAAATGACCGCGGAAGATATGATTCATGCACGACTGAAATGTGGCTGGTGCATTGGTCAGCCCAAAAGGCATAACCAGAAACTCAAAGTGCCCATAATGACACCTGAAGGCAATCTTGGGAATGTCCTGTTCCCTCACGCGAATCTGATGGTACCCAGATCTCAAATCAATCTTTGAGAAGAACCGTGCTCCTCTCAACTCGTCCATCAACTCATCGATCCTGGGAATGGGGTACCTGTTCTTCAAGGTCTTCTTGTTCAGAGCCCTGTAATCAATGCACATCCGCAATGTGCCATCCTTCTTCTTCACCAACACCACGGAAGAAGCAAAAGGACTCGTGCTCGGCCGAATGTGCCCAAGGGCCAAAAACTCTTGAATAGCTCGCTCAATCTCATCCCGGTAGGCCTTGGGATGCCTGTAAGGTGTGGTGATCACTGCCTGTATACCCTACTCCAACTCAATGATATGCTCAAACCCTCGATCCGGTGGCTGCCCTAGCGGAATATCCCCGAACACTATGGCATACCTGTCAAGGATGGTATGTACCTCTGGGTGCACTGCCTACCCTGTAGTCACTGCCTCCAATGCCCGCAGCTCTACTGCCCACTCTATGTCTCCCTTACAGAAGGTTGCCTCCATCCTATGTGCGAAACAGTCTGCGGCGGGTATGTGTGTTGCCCTCGTATCTTCTCATGCCTTCCCGTCTTGGGATCATCCCACTCCATCTCTAGGGCCTTCCAATCCGTCGTGACCTTCCCTAGAGTGATAAGCCACTGAACACCCAATATCATGTTGGTGTCTGGAATATCGACCACAAAAAAGTGATATGTCAATGTATAGGTGCCCATCGTCACTGATAACTCGGGAACATATCGAGCACATACCATGGTCTGATCTCCTGGGACCAAAACTGAAAATCCATCAAAGCCCTCAGTCTGTATACCTCTCCGCTCAACCATCTGTGCATCGATGAAGTTGTAGGTTGCCCCACTATCAACCAAAACTGAGACTCGCTGACCACACATTGTCCCCCGTACGCGCAGCGTCAAGTACTTGGGAACTCCCCGCAATGCGGCTAGAGCTCCTCCAGTAGGTGCAAACGACGCCCCACCTGCTGCTGGCGGTGGAGGTGGTAAGGTATCATGTACTGCACGACAATCTCCTGCCTCCACATCATCCTCCTCATCCTCTTCCCCGCTGCTCTCGGAGAAGACCTCAATGAAATGTGCTTTCCCAGCAGCACATCTATGTCCTGGTGCCCATGGCTCCTGGCAGGTGAAGCACAACCGCTTCTTCTTCATCTCCCTCCTGGCCTCATCATCAACCTGCACCCGTCTGGGATTCCCCTTGGGAAGCGGAATCCTCGCGTCCTTCCCCTTAGGCTGGAAAGCCTGTCTCTGAGGATAAGGCGTCTGAATCCGGGGTAAGGCATCCTGTAAGTCTCGGGTCCTGCTGATAGCATCCTGGAGTGTAGCTGGTCTAGTCGACCTAACTAGGCCACGAAGTGGCTCTGCTAATCCCTCCACAAACATGTAGATCATCTGGGCTACGGATAGATCTGGTACCATCACTGAAACGCTCAAGAAATCTGAAATGTAAGTCTCAGGGCTCTCAGTCTGCTTGAGCCTCGTCAACTCAACAAAATGTTGTTCCGGATCCCTCCGGTCAAAACGCTCTATCACCCTCCTGGTAAACTCGGCATATGTCGTCACGACAGAATGCCCGAGTGTCATCATCCCATGAAACCACCAGTCCTGGGCCTCACAATCCAAATGTAATGTTGCCACCTTAATGGCCTTTGACTGCGACATCTGATTAAGCTGGAAATATATGTCCAACTTTTCTACCCAAGACTTTGCCGAACTGTTTGATGAGCCATCAAACGTGGGCAAATGGAATCTGCTAGCTGCGCAATGGTCATCATGATGATGCATGTGCCCTCTGTGATGATCACGGGGTCTAATGTCACGCTGGAGTTGAACAAAGTCTCTGAATGAGATAAGATCTCTGAACTCCGGCCCGTATGCCCGGTACTCTGCAAGGTAGTCTCCCATGTGGCCCGGTTCGGGCTCCTGCTATGCTCCTGCCCCTGTGTCCTCTCCTAGGAAGGTAGGCATAGTGGATCGCATGGGTGCATGCGATGCCATAAGGGGAATAGCCTCACGCTCCGACATATGGTGGGATGTGCCCGATCCCTCACCAGTCTGAAAACCCCTTGGGGTTTCATGCTGCCTAACCTCTATCGTAGCGATCCTCTGCCCCATCGTCTCCATCTGTCTCGACAGATCCTGTACTGTTTTGAGGAGCGTTTCCCTATATCTCCTCACATCCTCGTCTTCTGCCATAGGACCCTGCTGCTCTGCGTCCACCACAGGATGCTCCTGCTCTGTATCTGTCACAGGCTGCTCCTGATCTGTATCTGTCGTAGGCTACTCCTGATCTATGTATATCTCGGGCTGCTCCTGATCGGTGTCCACCACTCTGACACAGTCCCCTTCTCCGTAGGTGTTCTCCAACCTACGCTCAATGTCTCTGTATCTCTTACCCCTGTAACAGATGTGGGGTCTATCCCTCGGCCTCATAGACTGCTAGCTCCATAGGCTGAGCCAGATCTATGCTTTGATACCACTGTAATATCCCGAAAGGGAAATAGACAGCAATACAAGCATACGACAATATAGAAAATGCCAGAAATAGAACATAAAGCAAATACTCATAAAAATGCCGGGAATGCTAAGCCATTTTATTAATCTGAGAATATAATGAAATACAATGGATAACCAGAATGATAGCATTGGAACTTGCTCAAGGCAAGTGAAGAACTCTCTAAATGAGACAGAAATGGTCACATAAAAAATCGCGCCCCAAATTTCAAGTAGAAACCGCGTAAAACAGCCGCCGCTGGAATGGATCAACTAGCCGATCCTGCGAATGAGTTGAAAAAATCAGAGATCACCTCGTACTCGCCACCCTGCACAAAAAACAATATCCTCGTTTAGGTGCTCGTTGAGGTCCGAAGGTTGACACGCCGTGTCTGTGGTCCCAAGAGGCTTAGCCATGTGGCCAGTTTAGTAATGTTGCCGAAGGCTGCCGGGTGAGTCGTTGGTAACCAACACCCCCGGATGTCGTCATTCCAGGGGCTGAGCTTTTGGTGTAGTGGTTGGGCCTTCGTGGTATCAAAGCCGAGGTCTCGAGGTCGAGACTTGCGGAGCGTGGTGGGCTGTAATATCCCTGTTTAGGGCAACCTCCCTGTTGAGGGTCTGGTGGGCCTTGACACGCTACCGGGGTCTGCGAGGTTGTTTAGCTGCGGGGCTGTTTAGCTGCCGTCCTCGAGATGCTCTGATGGGCTGTTGAGCTCACCCTTAACACCCTGGGATGCCACCCTCACTAACAGTTCGAGCTTTTGGTGTAGTGGTTGGGCCTTCGCACGGTGATCCAACCACTACACCAAAAGCTCGAACTGTTAGTGAGGGCGACATCCCAGGGTGTTAAAGGTGAGCTCAACAGCCCACCGGAGCATCTCGAGGATGGCAGCTAAACAGCCTCGCAGACCCCAGCAGCGTGTCAAGGCCCACCGGACCCTCAACAAGGAGGCTGCCCTAAACAGGGATATTACAACCCACCACGCTCCGCGAGTCTCGACCTTGAGACCTCGGCTCTAATACCACGGTGATCCAAACATTACACCAAAAGCTCGAACTGTTAGTGAGGGCGGCATCCCAGGGTGTTAAGGGTGAGCTCAACAGCCCACCGGAGCATCTCGAGGACGGAAGCTAAACAGCCCCGCAGCTAAACAGCCTCGCAGACCCCGACAGCGTGTCAAGGCCCACCGGACCCTCAACAGGGAGGCTGCCCTAAACAGGGATATTAAAAAAACCCAGAAACCATATCAAAAATGGTCAACCTCCGAAAATCACCCAAGAAACCCTCCTCAAGGAATTACGCTGTCCCTCCAGGCCCAACACAGGTGCCAAATGATATATGCTGAAACAGAGCCACAAACTCCCCGGAAAATCTCCTACTGGTAAAGACTGAGCCTCCACATCGGATCTCACTGAAACTCCTGCAGAAAACCCCGCAATAGAACACCTCCAAATAGAACTGCGTCCTCTCTCCCAAGGACTGCGCAGTCACAAGAGAAACCCAGCTCCTCCACCACACAACCAACCAAATATCCCGCAAAATACTGAAGGAAAAACCTTGCCCGAGCAGGCACTCGAAGTCCCCCGGGGCTAAGGGCGAGATATCCGACCGGAGACACTCAACGCACTAAACAGTGCAGATAGGCTAAACAGCCAGCGTACTCAAGAAGACAAAATGTCTAGCTCCAATATCATCAACAACAAGAATTCCAAATGAGAAGGCTCTCCCTCCTTTTATAATGCTGGCCTCTCTCCAAAACCCTTAAGTGGTCCCCTTCTCCTCCACGTGCTCTTCCCCAATCTGCGCAGAAGCTCCTAGAGGCTACGTGGGCCTCCTCCTCCATGTGGTGTTGGACCCCATGGCTCCCTCATAAGTTATAACGTTGAGCTACTAGGGAAACACTTTATTTTTCTTAAGTGAGTTAGACCCCTCCTCTCACTTTTATTTATTAATAAACTATAGTCGGCAAAAACTATACAAAATCGAATATTCCAATTAGCCGTGGCTAATTAGGAATATTACAAATACCTTGACCATAAAACAACATTCAATTTTACATTTGAAGGAATTGATGACTCATTCCTTCGATATCTCTTGAATGCTTATCCAAGAAATCAGAATGGATTTGGCATATGTTCAATTTAATGCTTCAGGACAGAGTGCAAGAGACATTCACAGTTATATATGTCTCATTGAAAGTCGCCTTCAATCATCCACTCCATTGCAATTCAAAGAAGGTTATCATCTCTTGGGGTTTGGAGTGAAGCAAGGCATTGTTGTGACATGGAAAAATCAGGGAATACAACTCTCGAGGAAGAGGTGGTCCAAATACATCAACTTCTAAACAAAATGTTGGAGATGTTCGAAGCCTTAATGGAAAGGAATAATAAGAAAGGGATGGTTGAAGAAAAGGAAAGGAAAAATTTCCATCTGTTAATGGATACCAAATTCATGTCATTACAAAATAAATTGGACATATTTCAGGTAGAGTTTCACTCTCAGTTGAAAATTATAGAAAACAAGGTGACATAAAGCAATGGAGGATCCACCGGTGGTGTTCAATGTGTCAGAAAGGAATTTTGGATCAGTGTGGCGCCTTAGTAGGAAAGAGTCAGCATGAATCAAGGAGCATAATTAGCAACACACTTAGTTATGAAATGCATCACCGGAATATTGGACCTCCTGTGACAGATAATATTCACCAATTGAATTTTTTTGATGTTATGTAGATATAAGTTTTTATTATGCAACTTTTGTAAGGATTACAATAGGAATATTTTTGGAAATGTGGGTAAAAGTAGCCATAAGAATATGCTAGCTACATTATGGGATTCTGAATGTAGTTTAATCCTTGAACATGAAGACTTATGTGTGGGTACTAACCCTGAAACTAGATCTTTTTATTAATGAAAATCTACCTATTCTTTTGAAAAAAAAAAGTTAGGAAAGAAATCACAGTAATCACTTACTCCTCATGAGTAAGCACCTAAAGTCGCAATCTGACATCTTCTGCATGCCTGACACCAAGCCTATGTAGAAGCACCTTTATGAGGTAATAACATCAACACTCCCTTCTTGCGAGGAAGATGTTTTTCACCACCCCCAACTTATCTCTATAGAAAACAAACTTCCCTTTAACTAGGGGTGTGGTAATAATATCTACAACTTGCTCATCTATAAAGATATACTTGAGCTTCACAACTCCCCTTTGCACTCTATCTATGATGAAATGATATATGGCCTCTATGTACTTGTCATGAAACATCAGATTCTCAAAAAGCTTGATGCACCTTTGAATTTCATAGTGAATCACCATTGGATCCAACTTGAGACCAAATAACCATGTGAGCATCTTGTGAAGCCAAATGGCCTCACAACTCGATAAGTTAGTTTCCATATACTCTACCTTTACTGAACTAAGTGCCACAAAAATATATTTCCTATTGAACCACAAGATCATTGCTAACACCAACCTTAAAAGACACCTAGAGGTGCTCTTCCTATCCATTACACTCCCAACCCAATTTGAATTTGTATAACCTACTGACTACACTCTAATCCTAACATATCGAGTTCCATACTCCATTATATGTCGAAGATACCTAAGCACATACATGCTTCACTGCCAAGCTCCACCATAAACTGGCTCAATGTGTTCATATCAAAGCATATATTTGGCCTAGTGTTAACCAGATACATTATAGAACTCATTAGTTGCATCTATAATGTGGGATCCACCAACTTAGACTCATAATCATTCATTGTCCTCGAGTTGGTAATCATGGGTGTCGACATAGGCCTATAATCCACCATCCTGAATCTATTTGGGATTTGAACTGCATACTTCTGTTGTCCGAGGAAGATCTCAATTGTTTGTTTCCACACCTCCAATCCCAAAAAGTAATGCATCATGTCGATCTCATTCATCTCATACTATTTAGCACATCTCTATCAGCTTCTTTGCCCCTGTAAGAAAGAGGTTATCAACATAAAGTATCAAAATGAGTGTTTCACAAGGCTTTCACCTAGCCTACATAGTTAGTTTCTCTCAAGTAGCCCAGTCAAGTAGTACGAATAAGTATAGCAGTAATCTGATATTGATGATTATCAATGGGGAGTTGTCTGGCACATACAATGGGGCATAGGTCAAGTTGTGATGTCTAGGTTGGGTTTATCCTTTTTGTGAGTCACTGTGGGTTTAGTTTCTTAGTCTATCCCATTTGTTTGTTTTTTTTATGGGGGCAACCCAATAAGTAGAATGAATGAAAATCACTCAACTGATAAGGAGAGGGTGCCCTGTCGATCGTCACCAACTAGTATGGGGTACAGTTGGGGATCCACCTCACTCTTGGTGAAGATCATGCCTAGAAGATACCCATTAATCCTCATTTACCATTTCCTAGAATTTTTATTTATACCATACAATGCATTCTTTAACTTACATACATGAGAATCTCTTCCATGCACCTAAAAAACCTATAGTGCTTGATATACACTTCCTCCTCAATCACTCCATTATGGAATGTTGTCTTCACATCCATTTGATGTATCCTCCACCCCATCTTTGAGGGAATAGAATTAACAACCATAACATATGTCTATCTAGCGATTGGAGTGAATGTCTCCTCATAATCCAATCCCTCCTTAAGGGAAAACCCTTTTGCCACAAAACCTAGCCTTGTAGTTCTTAGTATTTCCATATGCAACATGTTTGATCTTGTAGATCCACCTCGAACTAACTATTGATTTCCATATTTTCCTAAGCATAATATCCCATATATCATTCTTCATAATGGAAGAATATTATTCAATCATGGCATGTCTCCAAACTTGCTAATATGATGCCTCCTCAAATCTAAAATGCTTAGAATCACTAATGTCACTCATAAGTGCCATGTAGCTAGAAATTGTTTTTAATAGTCTTCTCTCTTTGAACATCCTCCTAGGAACCTTCACATGCTCTTATGTATATCTCAATTTATTCTCAAGTTGTCTTGGCCTCCTCCTTATATAGAACTAGAAGGTGAATCTTTCTCTTCTTCCTTATCTGAAGACTAAGTACTCATTGCTAGTGTTGTCGGGATCTCCTCAACCTTCAGAGCTTCTCACTATTAATCATTTTCCACTGGTATGGTATCGTGTAACTTCATCAAGGGTCCATTCTCTTCAAATATCATGTCCTTGCGCACCAAAATCGTCCCTCGTGACTGAATGTACAACCTCTATGTCTTGGAAGTCTCACTATACCTAACAAAAATTCCCTTCCATCTTGAGAATCCAACTTTGTCCTCTTATTTGGTGATACATAAATATACATTGAAAACCTCAAAGATGTGAAAAATGTCCCACCTTTGTCTTCACTCATGTCAACACGTCCTTAGGAGTCTTGTTCCCCAAGACCTTGTGAGGAGTCTTGTTCTGAATGTAGATTATTGTATTTCGTGCATTTTCCCATAAGAACATATGCATGACCTTATCATGGATCATGGATTTATCAACCATGACGATGGCCCTATTTTTCCTTCCAATAGACCTATTCTACAATGATTTGTGAAGATTTGTCAACTCGTTTTTGATGCTTGCTTCTCTACAAAAATCATTGAACTCATTGGAGGTATACTTAGCCCCATTGTCTGATCTAAGGAACTTGACCTTCCTCTTATTATGCTTTTCCATGAGAGATTTAAACTCTCGAAACATGTTGAATATCTCATCCTTGGTCCTCATGAAGGATCCAAGTCCTCTTGGAACGAGCATAAATAAAGGTAACATAATAATTGTACCCATTGAAGGATGGGCCCACTTACATAGGACCACACACATCTAAATGTACTAATTCCAAAAACCCTTTGGATATAGAATCACTACTTGGGAAAGTAGCCTTGGCATACTTTCCAAAAGCACAACCTTTGCTAACACCATACTACTCCATGCTAAACTTTGGAAGACTAGTGACTATCTCCTATAGTATAGGAAAATCCATATGATGCAAATGTGCCCTCCTCATGTGTTAGAGCTCGCACAAGTTGTCACTCTCATGAACCAAGGCCCTCACTGGTTGACACCTCAACATATACATATTACCCTCTCCCATGAATTGTCCTATACTCGAATTAGAAGATCTCAACCTATCAATCACTTTTCCCTCTCAAAAAGAACTTCATATCCCTTGTCCTCCATGGTTGAGAATACAAGAAGGTTCTTATGTAGCCTTGAAACATATAAAACATTTATAACCCCCATTGGTTTACTTGAATTCAGCTAAAACTATATAGTTCCAACTCCATCCACTAAAAACTTGGAATTGTTTCCAAGCTCCATTGTAAGATCTAGGTCATCCTCTCAGGCAGGTAAATAACTCCTGCAATCTAGTCATATGATGAGACACTCCACTATCCACGAACCATGCACTTTTGCTAATGGTGCCAGAAATACATTGAGAACTTTTTATCGAACCTGTTAGCAAACTCGCTCAACTATGAGTTCGTGGGTGTAGTAACTTGTGACATTCCCTTTACCTTATTTTTGTTTAGACATTGGCCTACACAATGACCAAACTTGTGACATGAAAAACATTTCACTTTGCTCATGTCTTTTTCCCTAGCTCTTGAGGTACTCTAAATTCCTCTTAGGTTCTTCTTGGCCTTCCCTTTGCCTTTCATTATATGATTGATAAGGGAAATGTTCTCATCAACACCCTTAGAGTGGCTCCCATGAAGAAACTCCTCTCAAATATCCTCCTATATGAAAGCATCCCACAACCTCTCCCAATAAGGTAGGTGCTCACGTGTTATGATTCCTTTGACAAAGGTTTCCAAAAACTTGGAAAACCCCTTGAGGGTTGTTCTCACCAACTATAGATTTAACATGGCCTCCCACAACTCGTCTTGGACCTGTGTGATCCTAGTGAGATATGTAACAATTGTATCTGACTTGGATAACCTGGTGTTCCTCAGCTTCTCCTTCAACACCAATTTCATGTTTGCATTGTCACTATGATATAACTTAGTTAGAGCTTCCTACATTTCCCTCACATGTTTCTTTCTACAAATATTACGGATCACATGATCCTTAATTGCATCTAGAAAGATTCTCCTAGCTTTCACATCCTTTTGGTTATGGATGGTCAATTGTGTAGCATCAATAGGAGGGGTGAGTTCTCAATATGCGAACTCCCAAATCCCATTCTCCATCAACACTAATGATATCCTCTCCTTCCATGGAATATAGTTCGATGCACTTTCCAACTAGTCTTTAGACTTTAGTCCAATTGCAACCATCCTCCCAACTTCCAAATAAAGTGCTCAAAACCCTAGAAAAAATATGATTGCTGGAAAATTATTTTATTGTTGTAAACCCATGTGACAAATCGATCCTCCTACTCAAAGTTTTAGTACTCTGATACCATGTTAACTTTTAATACTATATCTAATTTGGTTTTCTTAGTGATTTAATTTATACCCATAAAATATTTCACCTCGTAATTATTTTTCTAAACATTGTTGAAAACAAATACATTAGCATTTTAACTTTTAAATAAACTTGGAGCAAAAAAAAGGGAAAACTAGTCACATAACATAGCAGAATAAATATGTCCAACAAGTTTTCCATCAAATTAATATGGAAAATTATTACTCCTTTAACAAGGAATTCAACCGACAGAGAATACACAAAAATTACAACAATGGAACTTGGCAACTCGACCCCAAAAAATTCAATTTTCAATTACGCTTGATGTTTCCATAAGTTTGGCACATCTGACATTGTTCAACCCCTTTCCAAATGTAACCTCAACTGCTTTACCTCCCCACATTTGTTTTCTACCTATTGGAATTCAGCTTCAACACTCTTGGCCTCCTATGCGCAACAAACTCTCAACCTTGACCCCAAGCAAACTCGACCCCTTCACTTGTGCACTAAACATGCATTAACTCTTGCTCATTCAAACCTTTAGCTACACACCTTTCTCTTCTATTCAATCTTGAGTCTCTCACTCTCTTGAGAAAATCACTCTCGATCACAATGTGTCTTTCACCTCTCCCTTAGGCTTATTTAATAGTTTCACTAAGGCAAATCCCTAAATCCCTAATCTATGAAGTGATGAATAGCTAGTATTAGATGATAGTCCTCACTTGAGATCAACAATAGAGATTATCTCTAAGTCACTTAAATAATTAAATTATTTATGCTTAGAAATTTATCCCAATAATCAACATTAATTAATAAATTGATTAATTTACTTTTCCTAAGTTAAACTTAGGAAAGAAATCATAATAATCTCTTACTCATGAGCAAGCACCTAAAGAAACAATCTAAAATCTTTTGCATGCTTTGACACCTAGCCTATGTAGAAGTACATATTCTAGCTAATAACATCAACAAGGTCTATACACAACCTCCCTATCAACAATGTTATTCTATCATTGATGGTAAATCATATCAGTGGCCTTGTTGCCAATGGGATCTACCACTTGCTAGTAGTATAAACTATTGATGACTTCCTTATTGATATTGTCTATGGCCAACCATCAACAAATCCACTACCAAACACCCTATCACGGGGTTTGTCACCCACTTGATATACTTCAACTAAGAACTCAAGTCATTCCTTCCCCCCCCCCCCCCCTTCCCAAGAAGAACTTAAAACACAAACCAAACCTATAACCTTGCCCTTTTCTTAACACAAACCAAACCTATGTCCTTGCCCTTTTCTTGCTAGGTTTAAGTTCTCACTGGTTTAAGTGTTAAAATTTTAAAGCTAAATAAAGGGAAAACCCCATTTTCCAAGCAACCACATGAAGTAGAATTTCTAACATTTTCATTTTCTTTCTAGATTTCATTTAAAATTTTTATGATTTTGCAAGGTTTTTTCATTTTTTGGAGTTTTATGTCAATAAAGCACGTTGCTAATAAGTATTCAAACTACAAATCCAACCAATGATGGGAAAAGAAAGAATTTTGGACTTTCACAAAATGCCATCATATGTTTTCTGAAAAAAACTATTACAAAGAACAGATAATTTTCAAATTTTATTTTATTTCATTAATTATTTGATGTAAAATTTATTTTGGGAAAAAATTACATCTTAATTTTACTTAGTAAAACTATTAAAGTAAAATACTAAAACTAAAATCATTACTAAAAAGATAAATTTAATGTTTTATTTATAAGTATAATCTTATTTTTCCTAAAAAATCTACAAAATGGTAATTTGAAAAAATAAATAATTAAATTAAATTATATATATATATATATATATATATATATATATATATATATATATATATATATATATATAATTAATTTGGTGAAACTATTAAAATAAAATACTAAAACCAAAATCATTAAAACTAATTAGAAGATCAAATGTTTTAAAGCCTAATTTTTATATCATTTAATTTAACATTTATTTTTTATTGATAATAATTGCATCTAAGTGAGATGTTCTATAACCCAAAATAATTTATTTTGACAAAAAAAAAACAACCAAATTTTTTTTTTTTAAATAAAAATAAAAAATATCAAAGAACTATGTATATGCATATGCAAATAGCAACATTTAAAAAAAAAAAAAAAAAAAAAAAAATCCATCTTAAATTTAATTAGAAAAATGATAAAATATCGTTAAGTGTATTTTTTTAGTCATTTAATAATAATAAATGATAAAGAATTAAATAATTAAAAATTTTACACCCTAAAAATTTTGATCTCTCTTAACATACATTTCATAAATCCAAATTCAAGATAAATCTTTCCTATCTACTATTTTACAAAATTGATATTTAAATAAAATAACAAGATAAATCTTTTCTATCCTACTATTTTACAATATTGATATTTAAATAAAATAACAAGCTATATATATTAAATCTGAAAACAATAAACCCATGTTATCACTTACAATGTTTAATATTTTATTAAAAATAATTACAGATCATATCACTTACACTGTTTAATATTTTATGAAAAATAATTTACAATATTTATGTGTTTTTTTTTTTTTTTTTTTTTTTTAAGTATGCTCTTCTAATTACATTCATACTACCTAATGTAATAAAAAATGTATACACCTTATATTAAAAACACATGCCAATAATTGAACACCATTATTTAAAACCTCACCTAACACAACTGCAATTTTGTAACCTAGACAGAAATAGTTAGATTATAAATTTCACCAGTGCACATACGAATAGTTAAATTATAAATTAGTTTTAGTTGGATGCGAATGTGATTAAAATTCCTAAAACTGCTGAATCCAAAAAACGAGTGAAGCATATTCACTGGAGCCAATAATGCATTACACATGATTACCTTTTAAAATATTATATTATAAATATTGAACTAATTTAAATATATATAAGATGAAGTATACAAAACTGTTAAAGGTCCTATCAAAACTTTTGAAAAAAAAATGTCGAATAATACGCAAAATTCTATTTTCAGGATGCAAAATTCTATTTCCACCATCAATGTGATCGAATTATGTCCCATTTCATTGCATCAATGAAAAACAAAAAAAAAATTATTACATGCTGTATAAAAAAATAATGTAACTTTTTAGATATCATTTTTGAAATTCAACTATTATAAGTAAGTTATTTATCTACGACCATTTCCATAAGAAATAGCTATATGTCTAATTTCTCATTATTTTTGAACAGTCTACTTAACACTCATTGCATCATGTGATGCTCACAGAGGAAAAGAAGTGGGATTGAAACTAGTGAAATGAATCACATAGGATTGAAACTTCAGTACAACAAATTTAATAATTTAATTTGTATATTGTGTTTCAACTTGTTCTTACTTTTTCTGTTTAATATTCTTTTGTTATTAAAAAATCAGTCCAACTTTCTCCAACGTAATAGTACAATTAATAAAATAAATATTAATATTAAATTACTAATAATAACACAATAATATTAATTTTATTAACTCTAAATTAATTTTTCACAACTTTCTAGTATATTTATTAATTTTTTGGGAAAATCACATGAGAATTTTAGGAACGACGCGTTTCGAACTACCAACTGTAGTTCATCATCAGGATCTTGGAGGAATTAAGATGATGCTTAATCCTCGCAAAAGAGGGAATGACACCAGCATCTCTGCACCGCTTTAAAAATGAAAGATCAGCCAATTTCTTAGAAACCTTGAGTCGCATACGTTCGAACAAACGAACCTTATCATCAATAACCCTACCGTGTAGGGATAATATTTGAGAGTGCAAGCTTTTGTGATCCATAACATATTATATATAAATCTTCCAGGAAAATCACATGAGAATTTTAGGAACGACGCGTTTTGAACTACCAACTGTAGTTCATCATCAGGATCTTGGAGGAATTAAGATGATGTTTAATCCTCGCAAAAGAGGGAATGACACCAACATCTCTGCACCGCTTTAAAAATGAAAGATCAGCCAATTTCTTAGAAACCTTGAGTCGCATACGTTCGAACAAACGAACCTTATCATCAATAACCCTACCGTGTAGGGATAATATTTGAGAGTGCACGTTTCTGTGATCCATAACATATTATATATAAAATCTTCTGGGAAAATCATATGAGAATTTTAGGAACGACGCGTTTCGAACTACCAACTGTAGTTCATCATCAGGATCTTGGAGGAATTAAGATGATGCTTAATCCTCGCAAAAGAGGATGATACTGAAACCAATCATTAAAAAAGAAAATAAATACTGAAACCACCCTATGATGCAGATCTTGTTGGATTGAGGTTTTAACTATCCCCTCACAAAACAAATCAAGCCTCTAACTAAAAATCTTATGCTATAAAAATGATAACCAAAAATTTGAATTTACAAACATTTCACACATTTCATAATGCATCGCTCTGCACATGGTCCTCAGCATCAGCAGGCTGAGGAGAATTAGGATTAGGAGTCCATGAGCTCAAGTAGTTGTACCTTCATCGTGGTTTTGTTCTAATTTGCTTGCTCCTCCGAGCTGATTCGCACGAGGAGGTGTCTGCAGCTGACCCATTCTGATCTCGGTATCCACATAATGAAATGAAATGTTTTTCTGTTTTCAATGAATTGAAATGTTTTTCTGTTTTCACTTTACCAGAGGAGCAAAAAAATATCCAGAGGAGAAAAAAAATACACTCTTTCCTCCCACGTTTCTTTTGACCTTTTCCAGCTTTTCACAATGGAGTTGATGAAAATTAATCCTTAATTGAGCAATAAGAATTTTAGATCTCCAAGAGTGCGATCAAAATAAGTACTTAAAAACCATAGATGATCTGAACAATTGGTTGTCACAGGCCCTGTGGAGCTTCCAGCGGTACTTGTGGGTGTGAAAGCTGGACGATAAGGACTTGAAGAGGGCAAGCCTTATTTTCCAGTCTATTGGCCCATTAATACTCTTAAGAGTACTAATGGGCATGCATATACCATGCCACCCATGCCATACTTGCTAGTCTATTTGCTATTTAATGCACCCTCCTGACGATATCAGATGAACCATACATCCAATCATGCGTTATAAATTTATTTTTCCGATCAGTGATTCCGGCTACACTTGACAGTTGTACAAAGTTGACTAGACCATAACAGAGGAATTAATGTTACATTTACTCCCTCAAAAATATTGCTTACCCTTTGTTAACTACCTACGTCTTTGTGAATGAAAAACTAGTAAAAACCAAAAGTGCGGCTCTCAAGTATGAATACCAGCCATCAAAATTTAAACATTGGGGAATTATGTTTTTTGTTTTTTTTTTAATTATTTCGTTTAAATGTTTGAGAGTTTGTTTTTTTTTAATTTAAATTTAAAAAATTTAATTCAAAATTTAAGTATTTTAAATTTTAAATTAATTATTTAAAAATAATAATTTTGTTATTTCATAATTTGTATAATAATTTATTTGTTATTTTTTAATTTAAATAATAAATTTATAATTATATTAGGTAAAAATATGAAAATAAATATAAATTTAAAAATATAAAAAGAGAATTAGATGAAAAAAAACATCTCAATATAATTAAGCTATTCCAAATTACTTTTAAATCATATTTATCCACGAATATTTACATTCACTATATTTTAATCAATTAATTATTAGATAACAAATTATAAAATCAATAATTAACCTGTGAGCAACACCATAATAATAAAAATTGACCCGAGCTATAAATAATAAATAATAATAAATCAAATTTTAATATAATGACCCGAGCTATAAATAATAAATAATAATAAATCAAATTTTAATATATTTTTTGTTAGCAATTTTTTTAATTTATATTAAAGTATAAATAGTTTATTATGATGATGATAATGATGGTTAATGTCCACTAAGGCTTATATTTGGTCTATCTGACCTAAAGAAAAGAGTTATTTAGTTTGATTTAAGATTTTATTCCTATGCTCAAAAAGCTTGGAGAGAAGCCTCGTGAGCTCACTATAATTTTGACATCTTAAAAGGCTAAGAAGATCAATATTGCAACAATTATATTATATATTAAAATTGTTGTTTAAAATTAAATTGATTTCTTTTTTATAAAATGGATAGTTAGTAGAAATTTTTAAAATTGAATGCTCAAGAAATTCTTTACTATTCTTTTAATTACATTTAAATTTTACAATATTAATATGTTTATTTTTCAAATAAAATAAATAAAATTTAAATATTATATTTTTTTTTAAATAATTGTCAAAATTTAATTATATAATATTTTATTAAACTATAATTTTTTGTTTTTAAAATTATATACTAAATTAACAAATAAATTTACTATTAACATATAATTTTATGGATAATTTTATGGATTTTAAAAAAATTGAGAAAAAGAATACCACATTAACTAACTTATTATATTGATAGAAAAAAAAATCATCTTACCTAACAGAGTGAAGTATATATATATATATGTAAAATATTATCAAAATACAAGTAATCTTCTTACATAGCTTTTTAATTTTATTTATTTTTATATATGATTTTAATAAAACTATTTTTGTTGTATATTCATAGTTAATATATATTTTTATTAATTTTTTCAAGTAAAATGATAAATAAGTATTTTTTTAAATATAATTGTTTTTAAAGAGGCTTTATAATTCAATATGGAAGAGATGTTGTAATGACTTGTTCTATTAAACATTTTGACTTATCAAATTACATAAAAATAAAGTTAAAAATATCAATAATTATAATTATGAATATGAGTTATAATTATACTTATATTCATAATTATATTTATAATTAATAATTAAACCAATCTAGATTTATTTTAACTCCCAATTTTCTAATAATTGAGATGGATCAAATCCCTTGAGGTGCAAACCTCTTTTAGAGTGAAAAGAGATTTGATTACCTTTAGCATTTGGATGAATTTATTTTGGTTTTATTTAAGCCAATAAAACCATAAATACAAAAAAATATAGCATATTTTATTATATTTAATACATTCATATGTCTTCCATCATCATGGCTCATAAAAAAATGATGAAAATTTTGGTTATGTTTAGTGATTGTTAGTTAGATAAAAAAGTTGATAGAAAATTATGTTATGTCTAGTACAATCTCAATCCTTCCATCCATCATGATGACTTAGTCAAGTTTTTACAATCTTATCCTCACTTTATTTTTATATACACTCTTATTGACACACACAAACACACACACATATATATTAAATTATATATTTAAATAATTTAACTTTAAATTAAAAGAATTGGAATATTAATTTTATTGATAAAGGAAAATTTAATATTATAAATTAGATGAAATAAATTATAAATATGTTTATGATGTTTATGATGTTTATGTAGAGATATTTAATTGTGTCAAGAGGTATATTTTATAGCCTAGTTTGAATGAGGGGTTGCATTTTGGTTCTTGATTTTTTTTGGTTAATTTGGGCTAGTGAGTTTTCTTTTGTTGTTGCCACAAAAAATATTGCTACTAATTTCTTCTTTCCAACAAGTCTAGTAAGAATGAGGCAGAAAGTATTTTGAGAGAGCTCCTGATGATGTACTTTTGATATTACTTAATAGAGCTTTTAGACCTGTAAAAAAAATTCAATGTGGGTCATAATAAAATATCACAATATGCAAGGTTGAGTAATATTAAGGGGTTAGTAATATCGTCAGGTTATTGTGGCCTCCTTATGAAGATGGGTTTTCACATGTTTTAGGATATACCTCAAGTTGTTGTTTACTTGCAAGGGGTTGGTTGGTGTGGGTCATAAATTCAAAGGAAGATGCAAAAACCCTCCTCGCTTAGAGATGGTATTGGGGTCACTAGGCCCTTGTCCTTAAAAACTAGATAACTCACAACGAATTAGTTAACACAGGGTGAGCAAGATTTTCGAGGAGTAAATGCCACATTAATTGCTAAAACCTGGTCAAATCAAGTTTGTGCAACGGTCAACAATATGGCCAGCATCACTGGCAAGCCTTATTTTCCAGTCTATTGGCCCATTAATGCTCTTAAGAGTACCAATAACCATGCCATGGGACATGGCATGGCATCGATCATCAATACCTCTCCCCACTTGGAGCTATTAAATTGTGCAGACCTCGAAGACTGCATCAGGCTCGCCTCCCCCATTTTCCGGCAACTCTGACTCCAGAGTGTGAACCCAAATGGCGGACAGGACAGGCGGGGCTCACAGATCTGAACTCAACTGGTGGATATGACAGGGCCCACTCTATGTATTGAATGCGGTAGGATTTCAAATTTTATATCATGCCCATTATTTCAAACTGGAGTTGCGCGCCAAATTTTTGAAATGGAATTTGGTTAATACACGTTCATCCCACCTAGTGTACAATATTTGCATGAGAAATGCATCAATGGAAGGAAGGAATTCCATGGAACCCATGCCAGCAACGGGGCTAGGAGTCGGTGCTTCAACAACCTTTGCAATTCCAAAGAGAGTGAATATCAGGACCATAACATATGCAATTACCACGACAAATGTGGATGCGTTGGCTGCCCTCATTGCCATTGTCGTTACTTGTTATGAAACTAGACAGAATCAATCAAAAGATGAATCACGGTGAACAGAGCAAAGTAGCCAAATCCACGCGCTAAACTACAATAACCTATGGGACACAAATGCCTCAATTGGTTTCCCTCTCCAACCCGGAGATACTAATACAACAAACGCCAAACATGCAGAAAGCATGTCACTTTGGTTTTAATCTATAGCAGGATTAATGTGGGATTCTTCATTTGATTTGATCAGGAAGACGTGCCGAGTAGACCCATCCTCTTTTTTTCAGCTGATAAACGACCAATCAGGGAACCCTTAGTCACCCCCAGCCATTCTCTGCGGACAATACCAACATGTGCATTGTTTAAAACGCCTAATCATATGGTTTCCACTTTCCTTGACTTAGAAGCACTACGACGTTGGTACCCAATCACGCCATCTAGTGAGCAGGACGAGAACCCAATTTCTAGGATGTTTTGCCTAGTGTTCCAGGGCAATCACCATGAGTAGCGTTGTACCTCTAAAAAATGGTCTAACAAACCAACCATGGTCGCAAGTGTTAGTAATGTTTAGGAACCCTCCAACATGCAACACAACCCCAAATACCTTTGCAATATTTGTAAGGGTGCTCACCTTCTTAAGGATTGTTCTAGTATACATAGAGTCTTAGAAGTGTGATCTAAATATTCTCATCAACTTATGGTTGATCCATTGATTAGTGATTCTAAAGTTCCTGGGGTAAAGGGTAAAGTTAGGTTTCCATGTAGGTTATGTGAAGGGAGGCATCAAAATCACCTTTTCCCTCAACCACTCATCACAAGTCACCCCATGACACTAAGTTGGTGACACCACCTCCACAAAGACATCATATGTCATACATGGTTAGTCTAAATTTGTGAGAGATATCTAAGTTTATTAATGATCCAATTATTACTTTTTCCAAAGTGGTTTATCTGAAAAGCATAAAATATTTACCTAAAAATGTGATTTCCATGCTTAGTGATATGCATTATTCAAGACCATAATATTTACTCAAACCAGATCGTTTTAAATGGAATGTGTACAAATATTTGAAGAATGTGTAAGTGGGAGAGGATTAATGGGTTGGAAGTTGAAGACCCAGAGGATATGATTGAATTTTCAACAGAAGACTTAACATGGACAAATATTGATGGGGACCAAGTTGCAGTTATTCCATATTGTCGAATTGATGATTTTATAAGAGGAGAGGAATCGAGTGAATCTGCACCCACTTAATTTCATCTTTATACTCATCGAAGTAAAAAAGTAGAGGATATCAAACAAACATATTGTTCAACATATCTAGAGTATGCTATGTGAGTCTTTATATATTTATCAAGATACGTATAATTTTTTACAATATGCATATATGTTATGTATAATTTGTTGTAAAACATTTATATGCAAGTATTGGTATGCATATGGTCGGGAGTGAAAAAACCAAATTATGAGTGCATCCTCAGATATAAAAAAAAACACACAGTTGACAAGAAAGTATTAAATTTGGTTGCCAATGTCACTTCATTGTACGACGAATTCAACTTAGAACAGACGATGTTGTAATAATGTATATTGCATGTAGGAATATTGATAAATCCAATGTTGTTTTTCATGGAAAAGATGCAATCGGCAGGTCTATGAGATTCAGTTATGCACCACATTTAACAAGGGATATGTGATCTATTATCCAACATTTAATCCAAAGAGGTTTTAATGTTACAATGATATGGGACAAGTTCATCTCTGATGTGAAGGATGGATTTGGTGAGTTATACACAGGGTCATCTTGAAATACATATATGACAAGACAAGATATATTAAACATTTACAATGATACTATAAGGCTAGAGTATGTTAAAGATCAAAGTGATCCAAACAATGTAGAATGTTGATATAAGGAACACCCTGAGAGTTTTTTCTTCTACCAGAAACAAGATCTTGTTGAAAACATCCCTTTTATTATAGGCATACAAACAAAGTGGATGCCCTCAATGATGCTAAAATATTCTCACAATAATATAATCTCAATGGATTCAACATTTAGTACAAATAAGTATGGGGTGAGTACAAATTTATCCTAAATTTGATTCATTTATTCAACCTCATTTTAATGCATGTAACTTATATAAATATAATTATGTATATTTTTTGTAATGTAGTATCAACTGTAAACCTTAATGGTTTTCGACGAACATCGCAATGGGGTTCCAGACGTAGCTAGGGTGATATCATCACGCAATACTATAGCTACGCTTTCTAAATGGATGTCAACTCTCTTTGCCATTGGGAAGAAAGAGCGACCAGATTGGCATGTTCAAGCCTTCATCACAAATGATGCTACTGCCGAAATTGAAGCGTTAAGGTGATGTGTTTATTCTTTTATAAGAGACATAAAAATATTTTTAATGTGTATTCCCTCTAATAAATTGTGTTATTCCAGGTCTTCAATCAAGTGTAAAATATTATTATGTGTGTGGCATGTTCGTCGTGCATGGTTGAAGAATGTTGGAAGTAAAGTCCAAGGAAGGGAAAACCAAGTCCACATTTTTCGTTCTTTAGGAGAAATCATGCACACATGTGAAGATGATGAATCTGTAAAAAAGACATTTGAAAGGTTCTTTGAAAGATTCAGTGACCAACCAAGGTTTTTGGAATAATTTAAAACAACTTGGTTAGCCAACAACAAAATATGTAATTTTCTTGTAAGTGGCTTTAATTACTCTATTTTTCATGTCATATGTATTATTAATTCATAGCTAATAAATCTCTTTCTACAAATATGTGGGCAAAAGCATACAGAAATTTTCCACATTCTAATCAGGATACAAATAATACACAGGGATTAATGAAAATGCCAAAGATAATCCCCGTGTATAACTCACCAAATCCACTGGGGCAACCAGTGAGGATGTATTGTCACCCACACCGACCACCTTTCTCCATCATAAATTCTCCCATGCCTATAACCACCTCCCCAAACCCTTCCCAATTCCCACCCCTACCATTTAGTCATCCACCCTTCTCATTGTTTCAATCATCCACCCTTGACATTCCAATTTCCCCCCCTAGGGTGATCCCTCACCCTAGGGTGATTCCCACTATCGTACAACTAGTGGGGGTGTATCACCGCCCACACCCACTACCTTTTTCCGATTTCACTTCCACCATGCCTTTATCCATCACCCATGAACCATGCCTATATCCATCACCAAGTGCTCCACCATCTACTGAGGGAGGACAATCTTCTCCATTTCCTTAGATATTCATGGTGAAAATGAGTAGTTGATCAAAATCTTATCATGAATTAACAGAATTGATTCTATGCATTTTTTATTTTACAACTAATTGGTTATTTAATTTTTGCAGCAATATCAATTTCGAAATGCACTTGGGAGTGCCAAGCGCGGCGAGGGTGATGTATAGACCCAATTTATAAATCAGTCATGATGTCATTTTTCCATTATTTCATTTATGGGCGCGACCTTCCATTATCTATGTTGGGAATACCATGGGCCATGGGCCCATTTTGTAAAAGAGAAAAATGTATAACTAGACCAATTTGGAATACAAGTACAAGAATTTGAACTTGTGTATATGACAATGCCTTCATTGGCTTTTAAATTCATGATGTGGATTTAATGTTATATTCTATCAATGTTACATTCTATCAATGTTACATTACTTTTGATGAATGTAGTGAGAATGGATTTATTTGCTTCATTTACAAATTATCAAGTTTGCAAGTTAAGTTACTTTTAAATTTATATATTACTCAATGTTGCATGCATGGACAACCATATCATTACCATGGAACTCTGGTTAGTTATAATAATAGATGTATCATGTACACGACGAGAGCATATATATGGATTTAGATTTATTTTAATTTTGAATTTATGAAAAAAGAAAACTAAAGTTTTAAAGTACAGTATACATGCCTTATAATAAAATCTGCAAAAATTGATAAAGTTTTGAGCCTTTACCACTTCAATACTAACATTTAAAGATGGAAACTTTATTGATAAGTGGTGTAGTATTATTTAAGCTTTGCTTTTTTTTATTTTGGTTTTATATATATTTTAACAATTCCTTTATTTATCTTTAAATAGAGTACAAAACATATTTATGGTAAGAATACAAAGAAGAGTGTAAGATTTTTTTGAGATGTGGGTTCACATTAGTGTGGAAGGCCTTTTTCCCACATAGTTTCGAACGTGTGACTTTTACACCATGAAGTGCCTTAACATGAAACTTATAAGGTGAAGAGGGAGCTTGACAATGTAACAATGTTGAATGATAGAAAATGTGAATAATAAGAATGTAGTCAGTTACAAACAATCTTCATTGTGATAAATCTCAAAATATTTTCTTATACTATTCTTATCGTCACACCTATTGATGTGCCATCTTTTCTTATCGATCATATGAAAAGGGCAGTTAAAATCATAGACCATTCAAATATTTAACTCAAGCTACTAAAAAAATATTTAACTCAATCATATTTAAAAAAATATTTAACTCAATCATATTTAAAAATATTTAACTCAATCATATTTAAAAAATATATATATAAACCAAAAAATAATCACTCTTTTTTAAATTAGCAATCTGTTACAAATTAACATACATATTCTTTCATTTTCTATTTTCTAAAATTTTTAAGCCTTTAAAAGGAAAAATGAAATTAGAAAATGGTAAGCTTTCTTATTCCACTATGATTTTCTTTTGTGTTTTCCTACCTTCCCTTTCACATTTTCTAAGTTTTTAGACTTTTAAAAGCAAAAAAGAAATTAGAAAATGGTAAAAGTTCTTATTCCACTATGATTTTCCATTTTCTTTTATTTTTTCTTACCTTACTATATATTTATGTAAATAATTTTTCCTTCTATGTAAACTTCATTCCACTATTATCTATTTGTAGAAATTTTAAGTTTCTTATTCTCTGCTATTGAATAAATAAATCACATGGATGATTAAACTTCTAAGATTTTAAATAATATTTTATTAATTAAACATCGATCCTTGAATGGAATTAACCACATGGCTAGTTAAATTTCTAAAATTTTAATTAATATTTTATTAATTAAACATCTATCTTCACATTAACATAATCAAATTTTAGCGATTTTTTGTATTTTCTAGGGTTTAACTTTCCTCCATTTTTATGTGGGATGGCTGCTTGATTAGATATGTGTCATGTTAGGTCCCCTGTAAGACTCAATTCCATTAACTAGAGAAGTTTGTACATTCTTCTATGTGGCCCAACTATGCTAGATATCAATGTCTTCCTATGGTTCCCTAGGATGTTTGCATCATGCCCAAGGATAAGGGAGGTACTAGTTTGATCGATGTGGTGTCTCAAGGAAGCATTTTGGTTTCCAAATGAGTGGTTAGATGCTTGGAGAATTCATCCCCTTAGAAAGTGTTAATGTAACATACATTGCTTTCAACCCAACATGTTGGAAAAATTAGGGATAAGTTTGGCTTATCTGATATCATTTTTGCCCCTCATACTCATGTTTTTGGTTCCACCATCTTTAAGGGTATTAGAGTAACTTGGAGGAAGGTGGTACACTTAGTGTGTTCATAGAGGTTAGGTATTAGATCAGGTTGGGATTTGGCCAAGAGACCAACCTAAAGTTGGAAACTGGAAGAAACTTGTACTTTTGGTATTCCTCATTTTCAAGCAAAGAAGTTTAGTAAAAATAAGTTTTTATTTGGGGGGATCAATGGGATTTTAGTTCTTGTTGTTGGAAAAATCAATGTTCAGTGGCTTGGGATTTTTCCTGGTCCTCTTTGGATAGAGCTACCTTTATGGAGATCATTGGGGTAATTCCTCAAGAGACCTTTTCATTATGAATATTGATACAGATGGTCCCATTTTTAGAGATTGGGAGTGGAGATTTTAGTGCCCTTTGACTCTATATGATTCTCATAAGCTCTACATTATGTTGCATCTATGTCATGAATTAGGACCATTTCTTAACATCGAATGGGTTCTATAGATGAATAAAGTTATTGGATTAGCCTAGTGCATGGTTTCTAGTTGACTAGAGTGTCTTATAAAGTTTGATTCTATCTTTGGTTGGTGATTTATCAAGGTTTCCTCTACAAAGGTTGGTTAGCCAAAAGTGGTTTTATTAATGTACGATCCATTTTTGCTCGAGATTAGACATAGTGAAGGATATTTTTTGGGAATATTGCTTTGTAAAATATTATTGGGCTTAGGTTCAATCCTAGTTGGCTCACATGCTCTAGATTATTTACATTAGTGGGCACTTTGTTGGGAGATTATAGATCAATTATTAAGGACCTTTTGTCTAGTATTTGGCATTTTTTAAGATAATTTGGTTTTAATACTCTTTGGAAAATCTGCTAAAAGGAATTTTTGATGAGTTTATTCTTCGAATGTGTTTTCAATCATGTTTTTTTCTCAATTATGGCATGATGAGGTACCTATGTAAATCCTAGACAAAGGAGCATGATTAATTAGAGACGTCGAACTATTAATCCAACTTTTTTTTAGATTTTATAATGGTTTTAATTACTCTCTACATAAAGATATGAATCCTTTGTATATATCTTCCCTTTTCTTTTCTCTTTTATAATGTATATAAAAAACATAATTTGTAATTAAAAATTTAATATTAATCTAGTTACTTTTAAAATATATGTTCTGCTCATCCAAACAAGATGATCTTTAGATCAATCTTGCACCTCTCCGAAGGAGGAAACCAACAAAAATATAATCATCATCATATGAGCAGTGCAACATGGATTTTGGACCTATTTGCCCAAAATTAACATGTCGGGAAGCAGGACCATGCAACCAAAATTGAGATTTCCCTATGTAGTGCCACCCTTAAAGCTAGTAGCCAGTAAAAGAGATCCGACAGGATTAGGATACAAGGCTAACCATCAAATTGGACAAAGGCGACAAGAGTACAAACCAAACCCACTCTTTTCGCCGAATCCCCCCACTAATCCATGCCCAAAAGTGTCCATGATAAGTAAACCAAATTACCCAACTGCACAATGAAAGGCCATACCTTTGGGGTTGTGACGCTGACCTTGCAACATATGATCATGATTCATAATAGATGGGCGAGGGACCACATGGATGGCTCAGGTGGCAGATATAGTGGTACATCGAGCTATCTGATGTTTGCAAGGGGTTGTTCGCTGTTGGTTGAGGACCATCTAAGAGAAAGAAAAAAAAACTCTTCTAAGGATACTACCCACGGATGTTGATTAACAGGTTCATTACACATTGTTTATTTTTAGTTTTAATTTGAGTCTTGACTCTAGATATTGATTACCTTAGATTGAATCTTTGACTTGTCATTTTTTCCTATTTTTGAGTTTGAGTAATTTCAATTTACTATTTCAATCTTGAAACTTTAGTATTTACTATTTTGCTTAGTACAAATAAGATTCTAGAATAATCACTGTTGAATTTAAATCAATGTATACAATCTTTTACTATTTCTATTTCATTGAACTGTTTATGATATTTATGATGTATGAATCAATTTTTTTCATTATTGATTTTGAATTTGCATTATATATATAACTGGGACTTGTCCCCCCTAAAAATACCCATATACCCTATGTCCCCATGTTTCAGGGTCTTTTTCACCCTTAGAAAATGTCCCCAAACTGTTGGGGACTTCATCGGGGACTCGGGGACTTGTAGACTGCCCCCAAGATGTTTCAGACAGATTTAAAGGATGTTTCGTAAATATTCCATGGACATTTCAAACAGATTTTGGGGTTGTTTTTGGTAGATTTCAAGGATTTTCTTGGAAGATTTTAGGGATGTTTTGGGAAAATTTCAAGGATAATTCAAGCATATAACTTCAATTTTGAAAATCATGGACATTGATAATTAAACAATATGATAATTTTTCCCATCCATTATTTTTGTAATGCATTGAATCTAAATTTTGTGTACAAGTTGCAGCTCAAAACATGGGTTTTGTATGATGGGTTTCAATTTGGACTACTAGTGATTTAGATATTGAATTTTCAATGGTAAAATTACAAGAAGCAACCTCCATCTCATGAAAACAAAAAATGAAACATTTTAAAAGTCTAATCCTTGTCGTTATTGCTCTTGTTCTTTCTCATTTTTCAGATCATTTCATATTTTACATATTGTACGTGGGTTTTGAGGAGTCATTCAAGTTCGACGCTTTTGTTGGACATTGGGTTCAACCAGCCCCGTGTTTTTCGCGACATGGATTAACCGCCTCTCATGGATTCTAACTCTGACGATTGTAGCAGAGACTAATGCTTGTGGGTTTTGGTCTAAGAGAAATCGTGATTCCAACAATTGGTATCAGAGCAACAGGTCTTGAGTTATAAACTCCCCCGGCTCGTGTTGGGGGGGAGATTGTTGGACATTGGGTTCAATGCTCCCCGTGTGTTTCGCGACATGGACTAACCGCCTCTCTTGGATCCTAACTCTGGCGATTGTAGCGAAGACTAATGCCTGCGGGTTTTGGCCTAACGGTAATCGTGATTCCAATAGCTTCCACCATCCCAACCTCAAGCATTATGAAAGCAATCAAATAATAGTGACTTGGATTGGGTATTAAATGTTTAAATAAATTCCTATTCAATCCCCTTCTTAATTTGAAATATGAATTTAATCTCTTTACAAAACCAAAGTATTTTATAGTGGTTTTCAACACAGTTGTAAAAGTTTGCAAAACCTATTGACAAGAGAATGTCTTTCATGTTTAACATAGTCGTCATTAACAAAAAATACGAGGACAAAAAAATTGTTATAAATATAGTTCTCTGTTTGATAAATACTTCATGGACGTTATTACAAATTGAAAGTAATTACAGTTAAGTTTCTTAAAGCTAAATCTCATGTCTAGTGGCCATTAATGGAATGTCATTCAACCCTTTTTTAAATTGCTCAAGATTTTTCATAATTGGCAAGTGTAAAGGTTGTGCATAATACTATAAAGTATAGCTTGTTATGCTTACAGGCTTGAAACAACTACAAATGTTAATAGTGAATTTTGAATGTGTGTGTGTGTGTGTGTGTGTTTATATATATATATAATTGTCGACCCCTAAAAAATTTGGGGTGCGCTCTAGCCATTCCAGGGACTCGTCCCTGCCATTCCCCCATCACCAAAACCAGTGCAACATATATATATATATATATATATATATATATATATATATATATATATATATATATATATATATATATATATATATATATATATATATATATATATATATATAAGCATGCCGATGTCCTCTCATCTCCCCTAAATTTCCCTATAATTTGGGGGTGTTCCCTCACTTCCCCCTTGTGTGTCTCCCCATTCTGGATATTTGGTGGAATATTGAAATTAAATGGAAAAAATTGTCTTGTTTGGATACAAAAACTAGAACAAATTTTATCCCAGTCTTTGGAAATTAGTTATTGGAAAATTGCCAAAACCTAATCCTATCTCTGATGACTAAAAGTGGAAAAATAAAATGTGATATTTTTTCTCTTTGCTTTGGAGGATGATTTTCTTTGCTAGTGTATTACTATTGATGTTTGGAAGAAGTTAAAGGATTGATATGAAACTTCAATTAAACTTTAGAATTTTATTGTTGAGAAACAAATTAACCAAATTCTTGATTGTCTGCTTCTAGTTTTTCCTTTATTTTAATGATTGACCTAATAGAAGGTTGTACACTACTTGTGGATATTGAAGCAAAGAAAGATGAGATCATTGAGGTCATTGCGGGAAGGTGAGGCCAAGGAAAAGCTATCACTTTTCACTCTCTCCCCCACAACCCCCCCCCTAGATCTTGCTATTCCTCCTGCAAGCGCAATTGATTTATTGATAATACAAATGTTTTCTAAGGTTGCATATAGACAAATTCCCATTTCATGCCCTACAATTTGTGTAAGATGGTATTTCAATTGGTTGAGTACCCCTGTCATTTTCTTCGCACACATCTCGCAATTCAACTTTTGTTGCTTATGCCCATCAATGGGTTCAACATATTCCCACATAGGGTCCAAAGCTATTGGAATTTTCCGATAGTAATGATTAAACCCAGGGGGAAATGAAAATTGAGATTCAAAAGACAAAAATGTTGCGTATAAAAAGATAGATCTAAATAAATGGTAGATCTACTGCTAAAAATCGACAAGAGTCGGGGCGGGGTGGGGCGGGGCGGGGGGGGGGGGGGGGGGTGGAGAGAGGGATTTATTAGCAATGCGAATTCTATCAAAATTCTTGAAAAACAAAAATTACCATGTTGAAATTATTACACATACCTACAAATACAAAAGCATCTAATGGGAATCAACCCCATTCCATCATAAAACAGCTAATGGGAATCAATCCTGTTGAATTTAGATAACCATGGTGTTCTATGCTTAATGAAAATTTACTTCAATATTTTCTTAGGCCCGATACAAATTAGCAATCACATAAACATGAAATTAAAATGCTAATAGAACATAATAATAGATCAACAGAAGACAAGCCAATAATATAGATCAGATTTACAATTCTTCTTGTCCAGCAAAGATATGGGATATTGTGCCTTATGGCAGTCAACAAGATGCTTCAGCCAGCAAAGTCTTTCTAGATCAGCCAACCTTCCAAGTGTCACACCCACAGCCCTCAAGGATAGCTCATCACAAGTCAATGCAGGACAGCAACAAAAAGTCAATGCTACAGATTAGGGCTTTGGTCAAACAACTCCTTTTCCCTCAATTTTTGTGCCTAGCAGTACGGCCTCTCAAAATCAAAATTTTGGCAGAGTTTTGAGGTCAAACGACCAAGGGTTGACCACGGTCAACGCTGGTCAACACTTCTGCAATTCAGCCCTAAACAGATCCACATAAAACAATGCCTTTAGCTCCGCACGTGTGAAGAGAAGAGGCCTCCAAAGGCTATCGAACCAATCATATCACAGTGAGAGATGTGAGATGAGTTGAATAGCAAATGACCTCCAAGTCCCTCCAATTTATATCCATTAGTGTGGATGTGTGACACATCTATTAGGCATGTGAGCCTACATGACAAATCTGGCCGACCTTGCACATGTGTGGAAAATAAATTCAAAATATATGTTCTACTCATCCAAACAAGATGATCTTTAGATCAATCTTGCACCTCTCCGAAAGAGGAATCCAAAAAAAATATGAGCATCATCATATGAGCAGTGCAACATGGAGTTTGGACCTAGTTTCCCAAAATTAACAAATCCCTACTATGTTATAAATTGTTGATGGAAAACAAAACACTCTATTTATGGTCCTTAGCTGAAAAAAATGGCGGAGACCTCCTTTGTTCTCAAACCCCTTCATTCTGTTTTGACAATGAGTTATAAAAATCCATTTTTTGGCTATCAAGAAAAATTTATGCAGCTTGCAATTTTCTCTTAACAAATCATGATTTTTCTGAAATTATCACAAATTTTCTTGGCAGATGAAATATAATTTTAAAGGGGTTAATATCATTGGCTTATACACATCATGACATATCATGATGTCTACAATATTATTGCAATAATTGCAGCACTATGTGTCCAAAAACCTACAATTAGTTGTTTGTGAAAGTACCTTTGAACAGGGGGAAAGGGTGCATGCACACGCCTGCTAGCTACAGACAGTCTTCTGCATCAGCAAATCTGGGCACCTGTAGATCTAGGAGCGTCACTCTTCAGTTAGCCTTAGAAAAGACGCATGTTCGTGCGTGCACCTACCAGCTAGCCTTAGATAAGGCATGCACCACAATCAACTTGTCTTAAAGCCTAAAAGCATGGACCATTGCTGAAAGATAGAGTAAGAGTCAATAAAAATTAATTTGGTTTTATGTTTTAGTAAATTATATTTTTGAGTTTGAGTCACATGCAAACCTATATTTGTAACCCTAGCACACCCTTCTCGAATTTATAAGAGAGGGCAAAGGTACAGATTCATTCATTGAGTTCTGAGTCTAGCTGCTAGCAGTTTAGGGGCATTTTCGTGCAGCAATTGTTTTCATGTTCATAATTAATAATAGCAGTGACAGATTTTGATAGTCAATTCTATGCATTGTTTCTACAACATGTGCTTACAGATTTTAGGATTTACTAATAGAGTTGTTTTAATAGGTTCTTAGCTTCATTGTTTTTAGTTTCTTGTAGGAATTGTAGCACAGTGTAGAATCTTTTTACCTTGTGTTAGAAAATTTCTCTATGGTTTCAGAACAGTTTCTTGAAACCTTCTAGAAATCCTTGAATGGATTGCAGGGCTGCTGTCTTTGAGAGGGCTTTATCGATAGGCTTCAAGGGTGAGATGCCCATGATTTGTGTTTGAGAAAAGCACAATGGACCTATGATCAAGTTACTTTTTGTTAGGTTACTTATTTGTTGTGTGTGTTTGTAGATATGATTATGTAATTACTACTTAAAACCTACATAAGGAACATACAACCTACATAAGGCTTGCTACCTGTTACCTACCAAAATGGGTAACCCTATAGGAGAAAACTGTTCTCCTATCTTGGACAGTCAGCTAGACAATAGCCCTACACATTGCTTAGTGATGATGATATGCCACATTCTTCTGCCATTTTCACGGGTCATTTACCTCTCACCATCCGACATTCTTCTTGAATGAAGGTGGGCTACCACTTGGAAGGTACTTCAACCATTTTGCAATCAAGTGCTTTTACTTGATATTTTGGGCATTCTAACATGGATAAAGGGGTGATCTGGATGATTGACCGATCTTGATTGTAAACTTGTTCCCTCACCTTAACCAGGGGGGTTAGTCTATAGCGCTAGTCCAGTGGGACCTCCTCTAAGGCCTTCGGATTTTAGAAAGGTCCTTGCTTGGGAAACTTGGATTGAAGTAGCATGTCGATAACAATTTCATACTTAACATCTTTCATCATTCCCTTGATACCACCTCCATCCTTTGGGTTAACTGTCATTGTTTCATTGAGATTTGGCACTCACACATCCACATCCTTGAGTAGGGCTGGAAAACTTTGCCCCAAAGGTTGATGCAGCTAAAAGAAAAGAAAAAGCATAAGATGGCCACAACAAAAGAAAAAGTTAAGTTAAAATGCAAAATATGGGTGGGACATAATTAGTGTGTGGGCAAAAGCCTAGCATGAACTCTACCCCCCTCATTAGCCATCACTCGATTCCTAAGCACTTGATGTTCCATCTCATCATAAGGAGCCCTTGCATGTCCCAATCTTGATGAGTAAGAAATCGACTCATCTTAAGGGGTAAATTAAATGTTATATCATAAAAAGCAAGCTTGGATCCTTGAGCTATGCACCATAAAAGCATTATAAAAAATAATTAAAAAGCATGCTAGAGGGATGGAAAAAGTAGGTTGAGGAAAGGGGTAACTCATGCCTCCATGTTTGCTTCCTCCATTACATATATACACTCAGGATTTGGACCTCCATCGGCTGGTCCCCTAGCCATGAAGTCATTCCCCTCCATTGCCACCTATTGTCATTAACACCTATGAATTGAAGGGTTGACCTTGGAAATGCCACCTCCCCTTAGCAGCTTGAAGCACCTAATAGGGTTATTACCAAGCCACCTCTAGAAAGGTAGGAAACACTTTTATGGGACTTGGTCTAGTTAGATATTTGAAGGTGATCATAGTTTGAAGTATTACTATGCCCTTAACAGTTAAGTATGGTCAACTTAGATGCATCTATGGTTATTGTCTCTAATGAGTGGTTGCTTTCACTTGAATTTAAGATGGTTTTTCCAGGTGGTCTTGCACACAGTAGCTGAGGGTTTGAGGGCACACTATTCCACTCCTACTCCACATGATGCCCAGGCCGCACAACACTTCTAGAGAGCATGATGACCTTGCAGATGCAACGTTGCCCATCTACACCAGATTGTTGGGAACTTTGATGATCCTGACAAATGATTGACACCCCATAGCACCCTTAGATGCTAGAAGGTTGAGGTCACTTTACTTGGCATTGAAGATTCTTGATGATGTACCCAACTGACCCAGCATGCCCCCAAGCTGGCCTTAACACTACCTAATGAACATGCCTTGATCTGGAGCCCAAATGATGATGATCATTCCTCAAGTCATCCTCATGGGTCAAAATTTGTAGACACCACATCATAATTTTTTCAAGACATCTTGCAAATATATTCACATTTTCATACAAGACCAAGACAAGGGATCACATCCTATTAGAATCACAAAGATAGAAAGTTGTTCAAGTCACATCCATCCAAAAATATTGAACTTGCAGTACAAGCAACAACCCATGCAGGTTTGTCAACAAGCTATGAACATGAGAATCCATCTCATATACCTCAAAACCTCTAGCAATGAAAGCAACAATCCAGACATGATCAACTCCCTCATCTCAAGAAATCTTCTAGTAATTGGAGCACGAGTATCATCAAGATCAACACCATGTACTTGAGAAAATGGAAACAACCCTGTCCCTATACAACACTCCCATTCACTACAAGCCTGGAATCAATCATTGAAACCACAATAGGTTTTGAACCTATCTCCAGGACATCCTACCATTCATAAGCCTTCACAATTCTAGAAGGCTCATCCAATTTTGGAATGGACAAGTGTCACTGGATCAACAACTAACTTTAAAAGGCCACCCTTGCTCACCTCTCTAGCCAAAGTCAAATTAGCTAGATTACAATCACTGATGGTGTACTATTGTCCTTCAAATGAAACTATCTATTGTACATTTGTCATACATGAAACTGAAAGAAGATTCTTATTCAACGAAGAAACAAACAAAACATAATCCAACTCATGAACATCACCCGAAGGCATTTTAAAGGAAATGGAGCCAACTTTTTCACAGGTTAACCGTTAAATAGCATCATCACCAAGGTCCACATTCATGCAAAATATAGGATGCATTTTCCAAAAGAAAACGTGCCACCCACTTTCATTGTAAAGGGAATGATAAATTCATGCTATGATTTCCTTTTGCCATGGGGCGAGTCATTGTATATTTTGTTTTCCATTAAGAGTTTCCTTGTTTCATCACTGTAAAAGTTAGAACTTTTCTAGTCAAATTAGCACATAATGCAATGTCTGTGTACGAATCTCTGTGTACATACTACATAGGATCACTTGCACATGCTGTTTAACTAAGAAATATGTCTTCCCATTTCACTTGCACATCCGTTAAGGATAAATTTAACTAACGTTGACCATGTTCTTCCAAAATTTATGTGCCATGAAGAGCACCTTTCAACATTATTTTATGATAACTTATTTGCAATTATTGGAAGTCATGTTCCTAAGAGTGTCTTATGTACTTTATTCAAAGTTCAAACATATTGACTAAAGCAAAATGGCCCTTGGATATATAAAGGCTTTTGGAGAGCAGTGGAGCACCGCTTGAATCTGTAAATTTCATTTTTAATTGTTATCGGCAGCTTGGAGGAAACACCTAATGATCCTAATAAGCTTATTATGAGCAGTATTTGATCGGCCCTACCAGGAATAATACTGTATCTTTGTATGGTAGTAAGCAGTATAGTTCATATTTGCTAACTTTGCAGCTAGATCCATGGACTTAGTAGCCTAAGAAGTTAGACCCTTTTCTACACCAGTGAAACATTGCTAAATGACAACTGAGAAATTATAAGCCATAAGTATGGCTAACAAGTCAATTACTTTTGCTGGCTTGGTCCATGATAAATGATATTGGGCTTGATAATGATATCTTCTCTTGATTGATGAAAATCAAGCTATATTTTTCTTTGCAAGACTAGTCATTATTTTTTCTTGACATATTGCTAAATTTTTCCTAAGCTCAATAAAATGTACCGATTCTTACTCCCATGTTGAAACGCATTTCGGACTTCATGCATTCCTCCCCTTCCTCCTTTGATGAGAGTAAGAACCCTTTCCAGAATCTTTCAGTATGAATATCAAGACAAATATATGTAGTTTTTCGGTATATACAGTTTCGTCGCGGAAACATAAAGGCTACAGGGTAATATCTGTACTATTGAGCGAATATTGAAAAAACTGGAAAGCGTTAATTAACATAAGAAGACTAAAGCTCTACCATGGAGCGAAAATTAAAGATATTGAGAAGTGTTATTCGGCAGATGTTGAAATTGATCGTTTTTGTTTCTCACGACTTTCTTTCGCTGCATGCCTATGGAGGCCGTGTCTGCAATTTTCCACTCACGCGTTATCTGTGATTTGTTGTCTTTTACAAGTAGCAGGATTAATTTATCTGTCATTTGGTATATTTTTACAAGTTGAAAGATCAACGTTACTTGATTGACTGTGACAGACTTTAAAAGTAATTAAAAATTTGACGCATTGCAGGGATAATTTATCTGTAATTTGTTATCTTTTTACAAGTTGAACGATCAATGTTACTTGATGGGCTGTGAGAGCCTTTCAAAGTAATTAAAAAATTGATGCGTTGCAGATATATTTATTATTTATTTAATTGATTAATGAAAATAAAAAAAAGTGAGTAGAGAATTATTATTATTTATTTTATTATTTAATAACAATCTAACTACCACAAATATAATCAATTCATAATTCATTAATCTATCACTTTATAACTCATTAATCAATAAGTGATTAGCTATAACTCATTAATTTATAATTGATTAGCTATAAGAGGTTAAAAATAATTAAAAAATAAAAATTGATAAATATATTTAATTTAGCAATGATTTAAAAAATATGTGAGAAGAGAATTAATTTATTAATTTTTTTTTAATAACTATCACAATTATATTTCCATTATAATATGGATTTTTGTTTTCAAATTTATATAAAAATTCTAGCCACAACCAATATCAATGTCATATGGTTCGGTTTTGGTTTTGGTTCCGGTTCAAGTGGTTTAGCAATTATTAGGTTCAGTTCAAGTTTGAATTTTTTATGAGATTCGCTATTATATATAAAATAGTAAAAAATCAACATCAATAAACATTTAAAAAAAAAAAAAAAAAACTGATTATCTATATGGAAATTGTAAGGATAAATTACAAGATTGTGTTGTGATATGAAGTTATGTGTTTTGAACTATGGTCTTGGTCAATGACTATGAAGTCAACATCAACAAACATAAAAAAAACCTTATTTCATATATGGAAATTGTAAGGATAAATTACAAGATTGTGTTGTGATATGAAGTTATGAGTTTTGAACTATGGTCTTGGTCAATGACTATGAAGTTCGATGAGGTTCTAGAACCTCAAAATTTGAAGGTCAAGGTTAAAGTTCGCCTAACCTTATGACAAACCACAACACATATATTTTCATTATAATTTACTAATTATATTTTTTAGCTTAAATTTTCCATTATTATTTTATAAAATTACAAAATTCATGATTTCTTAGATTGTCTTTATCTTGCCACTTGGGAAACAAGACTAAAGATGGAGTAATTGTTTATCAATCAATACCCAGAAACTAGATGAAAATAAAAGTCAAACTAAAAAAGGAAATGACTCAAGTCCTATAGTGTGAAAACTATCCTAAGAGGACGAAATATAACAACAATGGAGCAAAAAACAAGGTAGTCATTCATAATTTGGGAAAACTAGTCAAATGAACAACTTCCAAAATATCCAAAGTTCTAAACATCATAGAGATAGTAGCAAATAAAAGAAACCTATAAGCCATGAAGATAATGAAGTGTGCAAATGAATGGGATGGTCTACCTCCTTGCACTGTGGCCAGTTGTCATCAAGCCTAGAGGGTCAACCCATTTCTAAATTAAAAATATTAATAATGATAATATTTCATTGTCATTATGTTATATCAATTTTAAAAGTAACTAGATTAATATTAAATTTTTAATTACAAATTATGTCTTTTATATACATTATAAAAGAGAAAAGAAAAGGGAAGATATATACAAAGGATTCATATCTTTATGTAGAGAGAAATTAACACCATTATAAAATCTAAAAAAAATTGGATTAATAGTTCGACATCTCTAATTAATCATGCTCCTTTGTCTAGGATTTACATAGGTACCTCATCATGCCATAATTGAGAAAAAACATGATTGAAAACACATTTGAAGAATAAACTCATCAAAAATTCCTTTTAGAAAATTTTCCAAAGAGTATTAAAACCAAATTATCTTAAAAAATGCCAAATACTAGACAAAAGGTCCTTAATAATTGATCTATAATCTCCCAACAAAGTTCCCACTAATGTAAATAATCTAGAGCATGTGATCCAACTAGGATTGAACCGAAGCCCAATACTATTTTATAGAGGAATATTCCCACAAAATATCCTTCACTATTTCTAATCCCGAACGAAAATGGATCGTACATTAATAAAACCACTTTTGGCTAACCAACCTTTGTAGAGGAAACCTTGATAAATTACCAACCAAAGATAGACTCAAACTTTATAAGAGACTCTAGTCAACTAGAAACCATGCACTAGGCTAATCCAATAACTTTATTCATCTATAGAACCCATTCGAAGTTAAGAAATGGTCCTAATTCATGACATAGACGCAACATAATGTAGAGCTTATGAGAATCATATAGAGTCAAAGGGCACTAAAATCTCCACTCCTAATCTCTAAAAATGGGACCATCTGTATCAATATTCATATTGAAAAGGTCTCTTGAGGAATTACCCTGATGATCTCTAGAAAGGTATCTCTATCCAAAGAGGACCAGGAAAAATCCCAATCCAATGAACATTGGTTCTTCCAACAACAAGAACTAAAATCCCATTGATCCCTCCAAATAAAAACTTATTTTTACTAAAATTCTTTGCTTGAAAATGAGGAATACCAAAAGTACAAGTTTCTTCCAGTTTCCAACTTCAGGTTAGTCTCTTGGCCAAATCCCAACCTGATCTAATACCTAACCTCTATGAACACACTAAGTGTACCACCTTCCTCCAAGTTACTCTAGTACCCTTAAAGATGATGGAACCAAAAATATGAGTATGAGGGGCAAAAATGATATCAGATAAGCCAAACTTACCCCTAATTTTTCCAACATGTTGGGTTGAAAGCAATGTATGTTACATTAACACTTTCTAAGGGGATGAATTCTCCAAGCATCTAACCACTCATTTGGAAACCAAAATGCTTCCTTGAGACACCACATCGATCAAACTAGTACCTCCCTTATCCTTGGGCATGATGCAAACATCCTAGGGAACCATAGGAAGACATTGATATCTAGCATAGTTGGGCCACATAGAAGAATGTACAAACTTCTCTAGTCAATGGAATTGAGTCTTACAGGGAACCTAACATGACACATATCTAATCAAGCAGCCATCCCACATAAAAATGGAGGAAAGTTAAACCCTAGAAAATACAAAAAATCGCTAAAATTTGATTCTGTTGTGAAGATAGATGTTTAATTAATAAAATATTAATTAAAATTTTAGAAATTTAACTAGCCATGTGGTTAATTCCATTCAAGGATCAATGTTTAATTAATAAAATATTATTTAAAATCTTAGAAGTTTAATCATCCATGTGATTTATTTATTCAATAGGAGAGAATAAGAAACTTAATATTTCTACAAATAGATAATAGTGGAATGAAGTTTACATAGAAGGAAAAATTATTTACATAAATATATAGTTAGGTAAGAAAAAATAAAAGAAAATGGAAAATCATAGTGGAATAAGAATTTTTACCATTTTCTAATTTCTTTTTTGCTTTTAAAGTCTAAAAACTTACAAAATGTGAAAGGGAAGGTAGGAAAACACAAAAGAAAATCATAGTGGAATAAGAAAGCTTACCATTTTCTAATTTCATTTTACCTTTTAAAGGCTTTAAAATTTTAGAAAATAGAAAATGAAAGAATATGTATGTTAATTTGTAACAGATTGCTAATTTAAAAAAGAGTGATTATTTTTTGGATTTTATATTTTTTTTTTAAATATGATTGAGTTAAATATTTTTTTAAATATGATTGAGTTAAATATTTTTTTAGTAGCTTGAGTTAAATATTTGAATGGTCTATGATTTCAACTACCCTTTTCATATGATCGATAAGAAAAGATGGCACATCAATAGGTGTGACGATAAGAATAGTATAAGAAAGTATTTTGAGATTTATCACAATGAAGATTGTTTGTAACTCACTATGTTCTTATTATTCACATTTTCTATCATTCAACATTGTTACATTGTTGAGCTCCCTCTTCACCTTATAAGTTTCATGTTAAGGCACTTCATGGTGTAAAAGTCACATGTTCGAAACTATGTGGGAAAAAGGCCTTCCACACTAATGTGAACCCACATCTCAAAAAAATCTTACACTCTTCTTTGTATTCTTACCATAAATATGTTTTGTACACTATTTAAAGATAAATAAAGGAATTGTTAAAATATATATCAAACCAAAATAAAAAAAAACAAAGCTTAAATAATACTACACCACTTATCAATAAAGTTTCCATCTTTAAATGTTAGTATTGAAGTGGTAAAGGCTCAAAACTTTATCAATTTTTGCAGATTTTATTATAAGGCATGTATACTGTACTTTAAAACTTTAGTTTTATTTTTTCATAAATTCAAAATTAAAATAAATTTAAATCCATATATATGGTCTCTTCATGTACATGATACATCTATTATTATAACTGACCAGAGTTCCATGGTAATGATATGGTTGTCCATGCATGCAACATTGAGTAATATATAAATTTAAAAGTAACTTAACTTGCAAACTTGATAATTTGTAAATGAAGCAAATAAATCCATTCTCACAACATTCATCAAAAGTAATGTAACATTGATAGAATATAACATTAAATCCACATCATGAATTTAAAAGCCAATGAAGGCATTGTCATATACACAAGTTCAAATTCTTGTACTTGTATTCCAAATTGGTCTAGTTATACATTTTTCTCTTTTACAAAATGGGCCCATGGCCCATGGTATTCCCAACATAGATAATGGAAGGTCGCGCCCATAAATGAAATAATGGAAAAATGACATCATGACTGATTTATAAATTGGGTCTATACGTCACCCTCGCCGTGCTTGGCACTCCCAAGTGCATTTCGAAATTGATATTGCTGCAAAAATTAAATAACCAATTACTTATAAAATAAAAAATGCATAGAATCAATTCTGTTAATTCATGATAAGATTTTGATCAACTACTCATTTTCACCATGAATATCTAAGGCAATGGAGAAGATTGTCCTTCCTCAGCAGATGGTGGAGCACTTGGTGATGGATATAGGCATGGTTCATGGGTGATGGATAAAGGCATGGTGGAAGTGAAATCGGAAAAAGGTAGTGGGTGTGGGCGGTGATACACCCCCACCGGTTGTACGATAGTGGGAATCACCCTAGGGCAAGGGATCACCCTAAGGGGGGGAATTGGAATGTCAAGGGTGGATGATTGAAACAATGAGAAGGGTGGATGAATAAATGGTAGGGGTGGGAATTGGGAAGGGTTTGGGGAGGTGGTTATAGGCATGGGAGAATTTATGATGGAGAAAGGTGGTTGGTGTGGGCGACAATACATCCTCACTAGTTTCCCCAATGGATTTGGTGAGTTATACACAAGGATTATCTTTGGCATTTTCATTAATCCATGTGTATTATTTGTATCCTGATTGGAATGTGGAAAATTTCTATATGCTTTTGCCAACATATTTGTAGAAAGATATTTATTAGCTATGAATTAATAATACATATGACATGAAAAATAGAGTAATTAAAGCCACTTACAAGAAAATGACATATTTTGTTGTTGGCTAACCAAGTTGTTTTAAAATATTCCAAAAACCTTGGTTGGTCACTGAATCTTTCAAAGAACCTTTCAAATGTCTTTTTTACAGATTCATCATCTTCACATGTGTGCATGATTTCTCCTAAAGAACGAAAAATGTGGACTTGGTTTTCCCTTCCTTGGACTTTACTTCCACCATTCTTCAACCATGCACGACGAACATGCCACACACATAATAATATTTTACACTTGATTGAAGACCTGGAATAACACAATTTATTAGAGGGAATACACATTAACAATATTTTTATGTCTCTTATAAAAGAATAAACACATCACCTTAACGCTTCAATTTCAGCAGTAGCATCATTTGTGATGAAGGCTTGAACATGCCAATCTGGTCGCTCTTTCTTCCCAATGGCAAAGAGAGTTGACATCCATTTAGAAAGCGCAGCTATAGTATTGCGTGATGATATCACCCAAGCTACTGGAACCCCATTGCGATGTTCGTCGAAAACCATTAAGGTTTACAGTTGATACTACATTACAAAAAATGTACATAATTATATTTATATAAGTTACACACATTAAAATGAGGTTGAATAAATGAATCAAATTTAAGATAAATTTGTACTCACCCCATACTTAGTTGTACTAAATGTTGAATCCATTGAGATTATATTATTGTGAGAATATTTTAGCATCATTGAGAGCATCCACTTTGTTTGTAGGCCTATAATAAAAGGGATGTTTTCAACAAGATCTCGTTTCTGGTAGAAGAAAAAACTCTCAGGGTGTTCCTTATATCAACATTCTACATTGCTTGGATCACTTTGATCTTTAACATACTCTAGCCTTATAGTATCATTGTAAATGTTTAATATATCTTGTCTTGTCATATATGTATTTCAAGATGACCCTGTGTATAACTCACCAAATCCATCCTTCACATCAGAGATGAACTTGTCCCATATCATTGTAACATTAAAACCTCTTTGGATTAAATGTTGGATAATAGATCACATATCCCTTGTTAAATGTGGTGCATAACTGAATCTCATAGACCTGCTGATTGCATCTTTTCCATGAAAAACAACATTGGATTTATCAATATTCCTACATGCAGTATACATTATTACAGCATCGTCTGGTCTAAGACGAATTCGTCGTACAATGAAGTGACATTGGCAACCAAATTTAATACTTTCTTATCGACTGCGTTTTTTTTTTTTTTAATATCTGAGGATGCACTCATAATTTGGTTTTTGCACTCCCGACCATATGCACACCAATACTTGCATATAAATGTTTTACAACAAATTATATATAACATATATGCATACTGTAAAAAATTATACGTATATTGATAAATATATAAAGACTCACATAGCGTACTCTAGATATGTTGAACAATATGTTTGTTTGACATCCTCTACTTTTTTACTTCGATGAGTATAAAGATGAAATTGAGTGGGTGAAGATTCACTCGATTCCTCTCCTCTTATAAAATCATCAATTCGACAATATGGAATAACTGCAACTTGGTCCCCATCAATATTTGTCCATGTTAAGTCTTCTGTTGAAAATTCAATCATATCCTCTGGGTCTTCAACTTCCAACCCATTAATCCTCTCCCACTTACACATTCTTCAAATATTTGTACACATTCCATTGAAAACGATTTGGTTTGAGTAAATATTATGGTCTTGATTAATGCATTCACTAAGCATGGAAATCACATTTTTAGGTAAATATTTTATGCTTTTCAGATAAACCACTTTGGAAAAAGTAATAATTGGATCATTAATAAACTTAGATATCTCTCACAAATTTAGACTAACCATGTATGACATATGATGTCTTTGTGGAGGTGGTGTCACCAACTTAGTGTCATGGGGTGACTTGTGATGAGTGGTTGAGGGAAAAGGTGATTTTGATGCCTCCCTTCACATAACCTACATGGAAACCTACTTTACCCTTTACCCCAGGAACTTTAGAATCACTAATCAATGGATCAACCATAAGTTGATGAGAATATTTAGACCACACTTCTAAGACTCTATGTATACTAGAACAATCCTTAAGAAGGTGAGCACCCTTACAAATATTGCAAAGGTATTTGGGGTTGTGTTGCATGTTGGAGGGTTCCTCAACATTACTAACACTCGCGACCATGGTTGGTTTGTTAGACCCTTTTTTAGAGGTACAACGCTGCTCATGGTGATTGCCCTAGAAGACTAGGCAAAACATCCTAGAAATTGGGCTCCCGTCCTGCTCGCTAGATGGCGTGATTGGGTACCAACGACGTAGCGCTTCTAAGTCAAGGAAAGTGGAAACCATATGATTAGGCGTTTTAAACAATGCACATGTTGGTCTTATCCGCAGAGAATGGCTGGGGGTGAGTAAGGGTTCCTTGATTGGTTGTTTATCAGCTGAAAAAAAGAGGATGGATCTTAATCGACACGTCTTCCTGATCAAATCAAATGAAGAATCCCACATTAATCCCGCTATAGATTAAAACCAAAGTGACATGCTTTCTGCATGTTTGGCGTTTGTTGTATTAGTATCTCCGCATTGGAGAGGGCAACCAATTGAGGAATTTGTGTCCCATAGGTTATTGTAGTTTAGCACGTGGATTTGGCTACTTCGCTCTGTTCACTATGATTCATCTTTTGATTGATTCTGTCTAGTTTCATAACAAGTAACAGAAATGGCAATGAGGGCAACCAACACATCCACATTTGTCGTGGTAATTGCATATGCTATGGTCCTGATATTCGCTCTCTTTGGAATTGCAAAGGTTGTTGAAGCACCGACTCCCAACCCCGTTGCTGGCATGGGTTCCATGGAATTCCTTCCTTCCATCGATGCATTTCTCATGCAAATATTTTACACCAGGTGGGATGAACGTGTATTAACCAAATTCCATTTCAAAAATTTGGTGCGCAACTCCAGTTTGAAATAATGGGCATGATATAAAATTTGAAATCCTACCGCATTCAATACAAGAGTGGGGCATGTCATATCCACCAATTGAGTTCAGATTCGTGAGCCCCACCTGTCTTGTCCGCCAATTGGGTTCACACTCTGGAGTCAAAGTTGTCGGAAAATGGGGGAGGCGAGCCTGATGCAGTCTCCGAGGTCTGCACAATTTAATAGCTCCAAGTGGGGAGAGGTATTGATGATCGATGCCATGCCATGTCCCATGGCATGGTTATTGGTACTCTTAAGAGAATTAATGGGCCAATAGACTGGAAAATAAGGCTTGCCAGTGAAGCCGGCCATATTGTTGACTGTTGCACAAACTTGATTTGACCAGGTTTTAGCAATTAATGTGGCATTTACTCCTCGAAAATATTGCTCACCCTGTGTTAACTAATTCGCTGTGAGTTATCTAGTTTTTAAGGACAAGGGCCTAATGACCCCAATACCATCTCTAAGCGAGGAGGGTTTTTGCATCTTCCTTTGAATTTATGACCTACACCAACCAACCCCTTGCAAGTAAACAACAACTTGAGGTATATCCTAAAACATGTGAAAACCCATCTTCGTAAGGAGACCACAGTAACCTGGCGATATTACTCACCCCTTAATATTACTCAACCTTGCATATTGTGATATTTTATTATGACCCACATTGAATTTTTTTTATAGGTCTAAAAGCTCTATTAAGTAATATCAAAAGTACATCATGAGGAGCTCTCTCAAAAGACTTTCTGCCTCATTCTTACTGGACTTGTTGGAAAGAAGAAATTAGTAGCAAATTTTTTTTGGCAACAACAAAAGAAAACTCACTAGCCCAAATTAACCAAAAAAAATCAAGAACCAAAATGCAACCCCTCATTCAAACTAGGCTATAAAATATACCTCTTGACACAATTAAATATCTCTACATAAACATCATAAACATCATAAACATCTTTATAATTTATTTCATCTCATTTATAATATTAAATTTTCCTTTATCAATAAAATTAATATTCCAATTCTTTTAATTTAAAGTTAAATTATTTAAATATATAATTTAATATATATGTGTGTGTGTGTCTGTGTGTGTCAATAAGAGTGTATATAAAAATAAAGTGAGGATAAGATTGTAAAAACTTGACTAAGTCATCATGATGGATGGAAGGATTGAGATTGTACTAGACATAACATAATTTTCTATCAACTTTTTTATCTAACTAACAATCACTAAACATAACCAAAATTTTCATCATTTTTTTGTGAGCCATGATGATGGAAGACATATGAATGTATTAAATATAATAAAAAATGCTATATTTTTTTGTATTTATGGTTTTATTGGCTTAAATAAAACCAAAATAAATTCATCCAAACTCTAAAGGTAATCAAATATCTTTTCACTCTAAAAGAGGTTTGCACCTCAAGGGATTTGATCCATCTCAATTATTAGAAAATTGGGAGTTAAAATAAATCTAGAATTGTTTAATTATTAATTATAAATATAATTATGAATATAAGTATAATTATAACTTATATTCATAATTATAATTATTGATATTTTTAACTTTATTTTTATTTTTATTTTTATGTAATTTGATAAGTCAAAATGTTTAATAGAACAAGTCATTACAACATCTCTTCCATATTGAATTGTAGAGCGTCTCTAAAAACAATTATATTTAAAAAAATACTTATTTATCATTTTACTTGAAAAAATTAATAAAAATATATATTAACTATGAATATACAACAAAAATAGTTTTATTAAAATCATATATAAAAATAAATAAAATTAAAAAGCTATGTAAGAAGATTACTTGTATTTTGATAATATTTTACATAATCAAAGTATATATATATATATATATATATATATATATACTTATATATATATATATATATACTTACTTCACTATGTTAGGTAAGATGATTTTTTTTTTCTATCAATATAATAAGTTTTATGTTAGGTAAGATGATTTTTTTTTTCTATCAATATAATAAGTTTTTTAATGTGGTATTCTTTTTCTCAATTTTTTTAAAATCCATAAAATTATATGTTAATAGTAAATTTATTTGTTAATTTAGTATATAATTTTAAAAACAAAAAATTATAGTTTAATAAAATGTTATATAATTATAGTTTAATAAAATATTATATAATTAAATTTTGACAATTATTTAAAAATATATATAATATTTAAATTTTATTTATTTTATTTATTTTATTTAAAAAAATAAACATATTAATATTGTAAAATTTAAATGTAATTAAAAGAATAGTAAAGAATTTCTTGAGCATTCAATTTTAAAAATTTCTACTAACTATCCATTTTATAAAAAAGAAATCAATTTAATTTTAAATAACAATTTTAATATATAATATAATTGTTGCAATATTGATCTTCTTAGCCTTTTAAGATGTCAAAATTATAGTGAGCTCAGGGGGCTTCTCTCCAAGCATTTTGAGCATAGGAATAAAATCTTAAATCAAACTAAATAACTATTTTCTTCTCTCCAAGCTTTTTGAGCATAGGAATAAAATCTTAAATCAAACTAAATAACTCTTTTCTTTAAGTCAGATAGACGAAAGATAAGCCTTAGTGGACATTAACCATCATTATCATCATCATAATAAATTATTTATACTTTAATATAAATTTTAAAAAAAAATTGCTAACAAAAAATATATTAAAATTTGATTTATTATTATTTATTATTTATAGCTCGGGTCATTATATTACAATTAGATTTATTATTATTTATTATTTATAGCTCGGGTCATTTTTTATTATTATGGTGTTGCTCACAGGTTAATTATTGATTTTATAATTTGTTATCTAATAATTAATTGATTAAAATATAGTGAATGTAAATATTTGTGGATAAATATGATTTAAAAGTAATTTGGAATAGCTTAATTATATTGAGATGTTTTTTTTCATCTAATTCTCTTTTTATATTTTTATATTTATATTTATTTTCATATTTTTACCTAATATAATTATAAATTTATTATTTAAATTAATAAATAACAAATAAATTATTATACAAATTATGAAATAACAAAATTATTATTTTTAAATAATTAATTTGAAATTTAAAATACTTAAATTTTGAATTAATTTTTTTAAATTTAAATTAAAAAAAAAACAAACTCTCAAACATTTAAACGAAATAATTAAAAAAAAAAAACAAAAAACATAAATCCCCAATGTTTAAATTTTGATGGCTGGTATTCATACTTGAGAGCTGCACTTTTGGTTTCTACTAGTTTTTCATTCACAAAGAAGTAGGTAGTTAACAAAGGGTAAGCAATATTTTTGAGGGAGTAAATGTAACATTAATTCCTCTGTTATGGTCTAGTCAACTTTGTACAACTGTCAAGTGTAGTCGGAATCACTGATCGGAAAAATAAATTTATAACACATGATTGGATGTATGGCTCATCTGATATCATCAGGAGGGTGCATTAAATAGCGAATAGACTAGCAAGTATGGCATGGGTGGCGTGGTATATGCATGCCCATTAGTACTCTTAAGAGTATTAATGGGCCAATAGACTGGAAAATAAGGCTTGCCCTCTTCAAGTCCTTATCGTCCAGCTTTCACACCCACAAGTACCGTTGGAAGCTCCACAGGGCCTGTGACAACCAATCGTTCAGATCATCTACGGTTTTTAATTACTTATTTTGATCGCACTCTTGGAGATCTAAAATTCTTATTGCTCAATTAAGGATTAATTTTCATCAACTCCATTGTGAAAAGCTGGAAAAGGTCAAAAGAAACGTGGGAGGAAAGAGTGTATTTTTTTGCTCCTCCGGATATTTTTTTGCTCCTCTAGTAAAGTGAAAACAGAAAAACATTTCATTTCATTATGTGGATACTGAGATCAGAATGGGTCAGCTGCAGACACCTCCTCGTGCGAATCAGCTCGGAGGAGCAAGCAAATTAGAACAAAACCACGATGAAGGTACAGCTACTTGAGCTCATGGACTCCTAATCCTAATTCTCCTCGGCCTGCTAATGCTGAGGACCACATGCAGAGCGATGCATTATGAAATGTGTGAAATGTTTGTAAATTCAAATTTTTGGTTATCATTTTTATAGCATAAGATTTTTAGTTAGAGGCTTGATTTGTTTTGTGAGGGGATATTTAAAACCTCAATCCAGCAAGATCTGCATCATAGGGTGGTTTCAGTATTTATTTTCTTTTTTAATGATTGGTTTCAGTATCATCCTCTTTTGCGAGGATTAAGCATCATCTTAATTCCTCCAAGATCCTGATGATGAACTACAGTTGGTAGTTTGAAACGCGTCGTTCCTAAAATTCTCATGTGATTTTCCCGGAAGATTTATATATAATATGTTATGGATCACAGAAGCTTGCACTCTCAAATATTATCCCTACACGGTAGGGTTATTGATGATAAGGTTCGTTTGTTCGAACGTATGCGACTCAAGTTTTCTAAGAAATTGGCTGATATTTCATTTTTAAAGCGGTGAAGAGATGCTAGTGTCATTCCCTCTTTTGCGAGGATTAAGCATCATCTTAATTCCTCCAAGATCCTGATGATGAACTACAATTGGTAGTTCGAAACACGTCGTTCCTAAAATTCTCATGTGATTTTCCCGGAAGATTTATATATAATATGTTATGGATCACAGAAGCTTGCACTCTCAAATATTATCCCTACACGATAGGGTTATTGATGATAAGGTTCGTTTGTTCGAACGTATGCGACTCAAGGTTTCTAAGAAATTGGCTGATCTTTCATTTTTAAAGCGGTGCAGAGATGTTGGTGTCATTCCTTCTTTTGCGAGGATTAAGCATCATCTTAATTCCTCCAAGATCCTGATGATGAACTACAGTTGGTATTTCGAAACGCGTCGTTCCTAAAATTCTCATGTGATTTTCCCGAAAGATTTATATATAATATGTTATGGATCACAGAAGCTTGCACTCTCGAATATTATCCCTACATGGTAGGGTTATTGATGATAAGGTTCGTTTGTTCGAACGTATGCAACTCAAGGTTTCTAAGAAATTGGCTGATCTTTAATTTTTAAAGCAGTGCAGAGATGTTGGTGTCATTCCCTCTTTTGCAAGGATTAAGCATCATCTTAATTGCTCCAAGATCCTGATGATGAACTACAGTTGGTAGTTCTCGAAACGCGTCATTCCTAAAATTCTCATGTGATTTTCCCAGAAGATTTATATATAATATGTTATGGATCACAGAAGCTTGCACTCTCAAATATTATCCCTACACGGTAAGGTTATTGATGATAAGGTTCGTTTGTTCGAACGTATACGACTCAAGGTTTCTAAGAAATTGGTTGATCTTTCATTTTTAAAGCAGTGCAGAGATGCTGGTGTCATTCCCTCTTTTTCAAGGATTAAGCATCATCTTAATTCCTCCAAGATCTTGATGATGAACTACAGTTGGTAGTTTGAAACGCGTCGTTCGTAAAATTCTCATGTGATTTTCCCGGAAGATTTATATATAATATGTTATGGATCACAGAAGCTTGCACTCTCAAATGTTATATAATCATTTTACTTTAAACATATAATATGATTTATAGTTATTTTATTTTAAATTATTAATATGATATGAATAGCATTGCTTTATGATGTAACATTTTCTTTTTACATAGGATCCCTTGCTAGTGTGCTTACATAGGATCCCTTGCTAGTCTAGAGTATAACTATAGGAAAACCCATGAGAAAAGAAGACATTCCAAACATCACTTCATTGGAGACATTGGCCCTCATTAGTGGTGTGAGGATTGTAGATAAGGAACTCGTGCTAGTTGCAAATAAAAATTTAGAGAAACATTTTAGTTGAAGCATTTTTTGGTGTGACCATTTGACATAGATAAATCTATCTGCTCTCTCTGAATTTTGTGACACATGTTTAATGCCTCCACAAATTTTTATCCTAGTTCTTAACCATGCAAATTTCTAGCTTAACTTCCTTACATTCAAATCCTTGCCATTGCCACAAGAACGAGAAAGAATGCATAAAACAACTTCTAGGCTCTCAAACAACTCCATAGGAAAAATAAACAATAAATCTAACCCACAAAAATATCCACTTCACAACAAATTCAACTAAACCAAAGCACAAAATGCCATGAACTCCATGTTCCCAGATCTCATGCACATAACAATGAGGCTCTTAAGAAACTTGGTAGGCACAAGAACAATGAGACACAAATTAACCCCTACATTTGGTCACACTAACACATGCATTTGATCCCATACTAAACCCTACAATAGATATTAATGCCTTTAATCAACACACCTTTGAATGATGGTATCATGTGTGAACATATGACATATGCACCCATTAATATATGTTGGTGCTTTGGTTTAACCAAAGTCGAAGAGTTGAATGATAAGTGTTTATTGGCATTCGGTGCAGTGAAAGTGTAAAACGCATTTCCATATGATGTTTGGTAAATGTGGGGCCGGATGTAATATTATGAAGGTTACCTCTGACTGACATTATATTTTGGGCTTTATTGCAAAGTTGAATATTCATTCAAATTTCTTCGTGAGAAGGTTTTTAGCATATGGTTTATAACCATAAGGTATAAAAAGGGATTTACACTTTGATTAAGAGTCGAGAATATATATGTGTATGTAGTACTTCGGCTTAGTAACCAAAGTCGAGGTTTTAAATCAAATGACAACTTAAGTGCGGCCGAAGATTTAATTTGGGTTAAATGCAAAGTTCGAATGTTGATTTGAATAATCATGAGATGAGTCCAATCAAAGTACTATCATTGAAAAGAATAAGATCATGCAGAGATCTTGAAGGGGAGATAATTGTAATCCAATTTGAAAATTGTGATTGCATAAAGGAATCAAATTATGGTTGCAGGCAAAATGAAAACAAATATTTTGATGATGATGGCAGTGAACCTAATATTCCAGCTAAAGGTTGGATAGGGAGAATAGTTGAAGTGTTCTCAAGAGAAGGTGAGTTGAGGATATAAGCCTAGAAGAGCATAAGAGAGTGCTCAAAAGGTTCCAGAGACAATGAACTAGTGCTTGCCAAAAGACCAAATCCGGAGAGGGGATTGGTGAGGTAAGTGGCAGTAGGGAGAGCCTCTGCGAAGCTCATGAAAGAGATGATCATGGAGGATCAAAGAAGAGGTTCTAAAGAATGCCATAGAGATAAGATGAAGGATAGAGAAAGAGAGATTGCAGTGATGAAAGTACAAATGGAGGTACTAAAGGAATGGTTACAAGAAGAGGAAAACCAGAGAAGAGGATGGATCTTTCCACTGAAGGGAAATAGAGTAATTTGGAAACCATTACAAATGAAGTGGAGGTAGAAGGAGATTGACTTATGGAGGGAAGAACTCAGATCTTTTGAGTCAAATATGGAATTTGAGGATTCCACATGCAAATATGTTCAAAGAGAAATGCTTGAAGAAGCAAATGAGACTGAAAAGTCTTGTGTTTTTAAAACTAATGAGTTGTGTATGATTGAAAGTACATCACAGGATGATGAACAAACTTTGAAGTTTGTTAAGGAGAAGGAGTTGAATCTGAATTCGGTTCAGAAGGATGCTGAGATAGTAAGATCTCAGAAAGAAAAGGAGACAGAAGGGTCTCATGAGAATATTCAGCAGAATATTGAAACAGAGAAAGAAACCCCATCTGATGATTGGTCAAGAATAAGTAAAGGTATGGAAAGTTGTGTGAAATTTCCAAATTCTACTCCAATTGAAATTTTTGAATTATATATAAATTTAGATCTTCAAAGAAGAGAATTGGAAAAGCAGAGGATCTACACTCATGATAAATTTTTGAATGTGAAAGACAAAGAAATTTTCATGATTGACAGTCAGGAAACAGAGGATAAGGATGTAAGAGTTCAACAAAGTGAAATTGCAGAGAAATAATTTCATTCTTGTGAGCCAGAGGTACATGTACCTACATCAATGTACCTACATATACCTGACATCATGTTAACCTACCTCCAAGATCCTATCATGTAAACATGTCTCGTAGGAGCTCATAGTTTCAATATGATTTACCTGTATCTACCTGCTAAGAGCATCTGCGACCCTGTTCTCTTTACCTTTGATGTACTTGATCTAAAAATAAAACTCATTGATAATAGCCAACCATATATCTTGCCTGGAATTCAAATTCAGATGGTCAAAGAAGTACCTCAACCCACTGTGATCACTCATCACTACAAACCTCCTGCCAAGAAGATAGTGCCTCCACATCTTCAATGAATGTATGATATTTGTGTTGTAGTACTCAACAACCCCCCATTTATTTTTATTTTAGTTATATAATAAATAATGGGGACCCTTTCTTTTTCCAAATAAAATGAGATATCTTGAAAAAGGTTGTTTTTAAATCTTGAAGTCTTTAAAGTTTTCCTTATCAAACTCAATTATCAGAAGGATTAACCCTCATAATGTTGCAATAAACCAAAACCCCGATGGGCTTTTTTTTATAAAAAAAACATATTATCGGAAAATTTTCTATATCATACTCACAATATATCATAACTTTCCTTTTAATAAATTTGCGATAAAATCATGCCCAATACAATTCTCCTGATGATTACTTTGGGAAAAGGCTTTACTTTTAAAATAATATTAAAAGAGATTGTGGTCCCTACAACTTCCACCTGTCATATCGGGACTTCTGATATCGTAATATCTTAAGTGCATCCCTAACGAAACCTCTGATATCTATAAGCTACGATAAAAAATTTCTCCGATACTTTTATCGTTGATACTTCGACATGTTATCCATCTCTGATAATTCTATCTCTAATATTCATCTGCTACCATCGGAACTTTATATTGGGAACACAAATTTTGTAACCCCCAATAATTCTATCGTAAATATAAAACCTCTAATATCAATTCCTTCCTTTTCTCTCATGATCGTTACAATCAAGGTTTTTCTTTTCTCGGAACTTCATTTTATCGTAAGTTTTAAAAAAGCACACTATTGAATTCTCCTGATGTTCCCTTCCGATATGTTGATCTGTCACGCACCCATGTGAACTCACGCCTACACATTTAATGATAGAAAGTGGTTAATTTATGTTTTTGATAACATAATCCTATTAAATCATTTTTCCTTGAGCTTATCAAAGCTGCATCAAAGCGAGTGAAAAGTAGTTACTAAGAACATCATTCTTGCTTTATTGTTCAAGTTAAGTATATTTCTCACTCTTGCACTTTGTTGTGGGATAATCCAAACCAACATACCAGTGAATAAATGTATAAATATAGTAAAGGGAAGAAGAAAACTAGGGCACAACAGCCACCTGTTGCTCCCACAGTTGAAATCATTGAGGAAAAGAATGAAATTCTAAGACTATTCTTTGATACAGTTTGTTCAAGATATATCGGGCATTCCTCATGGGAAGCCATGTATAAGCACTTGGAAGAGGAAAAACTTGTTGTTAATAAGAGGATTGTAATAGCTTATGATTTTGATTTAGTTTAAAATTCCACTTATAGTGATTTGGCTAATTCTTTGTTGCATAGAATTGCAGCCAAGCCGAAAATTCTTCCTTAAACAGATATGATGGTCGTTGAGAATCTAAGAATTTTAGATCTAAGACTTTAGTGATCCATAATGTAGATAAAATTTCTTTTGGGTTAATCACAACATTAGGATTAGGTCGAAGTTTTGAACCAACTAATGTTAGTTTGTTCGAAACGTCGACCTAATCCTAATGATGTGATTAATTCGAAAGATAGTTTATCTAAATCTAAGAATTGTTGATAGGAAGTTCGTAACTACAAATCAAACAGTTATTGGGTCATTTTCAGGGGAATACTTGAATAGAATGTATAAGTTACCTGAGCCACGGGCCAAATATGATAAGAAATTTGTCAAGTCCTTCATCAAGGAACATGACCATCCATTAGAACCAATTAGACAATGGAGGAGAGACTTGAACAAACATAAGCGGGAGGAATCGGGTAGGTACTCTATTTATTCCCTTATTGCTCTATTTTTTCAAGTACGTGTTATGATTTGTAGGATTTTTCGTTTACCCAATACTCAGAAATTTGAGGATCAATGGACTCATCCTCAGAGGGTTTTAGCATGGACTAGGGAAATATACTCTTAGATAAACTAGCCACAAATATTTTGTCTTTTATGAGTAAGCATAGTGTCTCTGGGAATGTAATTCCCCCCTTCTATATGAGCACATACATAATGGATGCCCTATGTTTTTCTATGGATTTTCCCTCTATGGGTTGGAAATGCACTATAAAAGATTTAGCTCCAATTAATATTTACTGTGACCTCCTTTAGGATACAAAATACCTACCTCATATCTACAAAATATTCCATCAATTCATTATACCCATTCATTTCACTATCTTTGGTAAAGATTCCCCCCGGTTATCCCCGCAAGCTAAAACCGATTTGCTCTGAATAGGGAATCGGTTTGGTGAAGAATTTTTTACCTATATCCAAGTCTTTGGAAGCCTAGCTAATCCTCATGTTTTACTGTTATTTGGTCCTGATAAGCTTCTACCCAGATAAATTTACTATCAGATTGTAGGCAATGGGATTTCTAAAGTCTTGAAATAATATAATAAGAATATGTGGCATGCATTTCCTCTCCAGTGTGGCATATTTTCTATTGATAATTACAAGCATTCCCTTCTATAAATTAAGGCTATTCAAGAACTTAATTTTCCTACCATGCCTAACCTACAAAATGATCCTCATCAAACTATGAAGAAGATCACAGTGTTGGATGTGGAGCCTGATTTTCTTCCTGATTCAAAGATCCTTGTTTTACCTGGATGTATACCCCAGGAGAATTGTACACCCTTGCACGCGGGGTCCGGGGGCTAGCGGTCCCCTGGCGGGGGTTTCGAGGGCAGCGCCCCCGAAGCCAAAAATAGATGTAAAATTGCCTTGTAAAAGTATAGTAATTTCTAGTCAATCTTGGCCATTCATTAGGCGGATGATCTGACGGTAGAATTTAAGTTTAGTTTAGAGTTTTTTGCCCTAGAAGGCAACCCCTCATTTTTTATGAGGGTATTGTATTGCGGCTACGCATGGTATGTGTATTCTCTGAGCGAGAAACAGATAGGGAGAATGTGAGAGAGAACAGAGGATATTACAGCAGATCTGTTGTAGGTTTTGTCTCTTCATTTTGCTGGATAATAGAAAGGAACGACTGGCTATTCGGGGTGGACATAGCCCAAACTAGGTGAACCAAGTATATATGTGTCTCTATGTTTTTATGTGTTTTGTGTGCTTGTATTTTCCGCATATTTTATGTGTTTCATTGCTCTGTAATATTTAATTCTCTAACAACTGGTATCGGAGCCGAAGGTATATTTGGCTGATAAAATCGCAGGAAAGAAGGGTTCCTGGTTCGAGTGGGAGCAATGGCGGAAGATGCTAAGTTTAGGGTCGAGAAATTTAATGGCCAAAACTTCCCGCTGTGGAAGATGCAGATGGAAGATTATATATATCAGAAAGATCTGTACATACCATTGAGTGGAAAAACAAAGAATCCGGCAGCCATGACAGATGCGGAATGGAACATTCTCGATAGAAAGGCATCGGAACAGTACGGTTGTGCCTTGCAGCGTCAGTCGCCTTCAATATTTCGAAGGAAACAACAACAAAGGGTTTGATGGAGACGTTGGTGAAACTATATGAAAAACCCTCAGCCTCAAACAAGGTATTTCTTATGAAACAATTATTTAATATGAAGATCTCGAAAGGTGGATCTGTTGCAGACCATTTAAATGATTTTAATACAGTTACTAGTCAGTTAAGCTTTGTAGGGGTAAACTTTGATGATGAAGTTAGGGCTCTTTTATTTCTGTGCTCATTGCCAGAAAGTTGGAATGGTTTAGTTATGGCCATTATTAACTCTGTCTCTGGATTTACTTTAAAGTTTGATGATGTTGTCGGTGTTATCCTTAGCGAGGAAATGCGACGGAAAAGCTCTGGTGAGACATTGGGTAATGCTTTGAGTGCAGAGTCTAGGGGAAGAAGAATGGAAAGAGGAAAGAGCCCGGGTTATCACAGTAAATCAATGAAAGGCAGATCCAAGTCCAGATCGGGGATAGTGTGCTGGAAATGCGGAAAGAGAGGACACCTAAAGAAAGATTGTAGATCTTGGAAGGGAAAAGAAGGAGATGCATAGCAAGAAAACAATCATGAAGCAAATGTGACAGGTGATGTGTTACAAGATGCTTTGATTCTTTCTTTCGAAAATGTTACTGATTCTTGGGTTGTAGATTCAGGGACCTCATTCCATGCCACACCTGATAAGAAATATTTTCATGACTATGTTCAAGGAGATTTTGGACAAGTCCATTTGGGTGATGATAAACCCTGTAAAATTGTTGGAATGGGTAAGGTTATTGTAAAACAACAGAATGGAAACCAATGGCTATTAAAGGAGGTAAGGCATGTTCCAGATCTAAAGAAAAATCTGATTTCAACAGGGCAGTTAGGCGGTGAAGGTTGTGTGACAACTTTCACAGATAAAGCTTGGAAGGTCACCAAAGGAGCCCTGGTAATAGAAAAAGGAGAAAAGGTTGGTACATTGTATTTATGCAATGCTATTTCTAACTCTGTTAATTCTTTAACTTCCAAAGGAGCAGATGAAGCACTATGGCATCATAGGCTCAGACATATGAGTGAGAAGGGGATGAAGATTCTTCACTCAAGAAATTTGTTGCCAGGTTTGAAGAATGTTGATTTGGATTTCTGTGAAAATTGCATTTATGGAAAACAAAAGAGAGTCAGATTTCTCAGAGTTGGGAAAGAAAAGAAGAGTGAAAAATTGGAGCTTGTGCATACATATGTATGGGGACCTGCTCAGGTATCATCTCTCGGTGGCTCTTGCTATTATGTTACGTTTATTGATGATGCAACTAGAAAAACTTGGATTTATTGTATTCAAAATAAATCTGATGTATTTCATACTTTCAAGAAATGGAAAGCTTTGGTTGAGATTGAGACAGGAAAGAAGTTAAAGTGTCTCAGATCAGACAATGGAGGTGAATATTGCAGCAAATATTTTGATAGGTACTGTTCAGAGCCTGGAATTCGTAGAGAGAACATAGTTCCAAGAACACTGCAAGAAAATGGTGTGTCAGAAAGGATGAACAAAACAATCATGGAGCGTGCAAGGTGCATGAGATTGCATGCAGGATTGCCTTTACAATTTTGGATAGATGTTGTAGATACTGATGTTTATCTAATAAACAGAGGGCCTTCAAGTTCCTTGGATGGTGGTATTCCAGAGGAAGCATGGACAGGTAAAAAGGTGAACTACTCTTTTTTAAAGATTTTTGGTTGTGAGGCCTTTGTCCATATTAATAAAGAAAATAAAACAAAGCTTGAGGCAAAATCAAAGAAATGTATCTTTATTGGATATGGTGCTAATGATTTTGGTTATCGCTTATATGATTATAAAAATCAAAAAATCATTAGGAGAAGAGATGTAATATTCAATGAAAAGGTCTTGTATAAGAATCAGTTGCAGGAAAAGAAATAGGAAAAAGAAAGCAAGGAATACGTGGTTCTTGATGAGATAACTGAAAAATTAAAGGTGCCTGAAAATGATAATAATCAACAACCACAGCAGCAACAACCACCACAACAGCAACAGGCACCTCAAACACCTGAAAGTGGTGTTAGAAGATCTACCAGGATAAGTAGACCCCCTGAACGATACTCTCCTTCATTATATTATTTATTGCTGACTGATTCTGGTGAACCTGAATTTTATGAAGAAGAAATGCAAGTTGAAAGCAGGAAGAAGTGGGAGCTAGCCATGGAAGAAGAGATGGACTCCTTAATGCATAACCAGACTTGGGACTTAGTCAGGTTTCCTGCAGGTAAAACTACATTGCAGAATAAATGGGTTTACAGGTTGAGCGAAGAAGATGGAGGAAAACAGAGGTACAAAGCTAGACTTGTGGTGAAGGGGTTTGCACAGAAGAAAGGTATTGATTTTGATGAAATATTTTCTCCTGTTGTTAAGATGAATTCAATCAGAACTATTTTAATTCTTGTAGCAGCGGAAGATTTACATCTTGAACAGTTAGATGTAAAGACAACATTTCTCCATGGAGATTTGGAGGAAGAGATATACATGCAGCAACCAGAAGGATATGAGGTAAAAGGGAAAGAAAAATTGGTGTGCAAGTTAAAGAAGAGCTTGTATGGCTTAAAACAGGCTCCAAGGCAGTGGTATCTAAAATTTGACAAGTTTATGTCTAAACAAGGTTATACTAGATGTCACTCTGATCATTGTGTTTATCTAAAAAGGCAAAATGATGGCAACTATATTATATTGTTATTGTATGTAGATGACATGCTTGTTGCAGGATCTAACATGTAGGAAATAAATGTGCTCAAAAGAAAATTGGCAAATTCATTTGCAATGAAGGATTTGGGAGCTGCAAAACAAATCCTTGGTATGAGAATAACTAGAGACAGGAAAAATCGCAAATTAACACTGTCTCAGAATGAGTACATACAAAAGGTGTTGAAAAGATTTAATATGCAGAATGATAAACCAGTTAGTACACCTTTTGATAGCCATTTCAAACTTAGTAAGGAGATGTGCCCCAAGACCCAAGATGAAATGGACTACATGTCTAAAGTTCCATATGCATCAGCAGTTGGAAGCTTAATGTATGCAATGGTCTGCACAAGGCCTGATATTGCACATGCAGTGGGAGTTGTAAGCAGGTACATGAACAATCAAGGAAAAGAACATTGGATGGAAGTGAAATGGATTCTCAGATATTTGAGAGGTACCACAAATCAAGCATTATGCTTTGGTGGTTCAAACATTTCTCTATAGGGATATGTTGATGCAGATATGGCAGGTGACAGAGATAATAGGAGAAGCACTACAGGATATGTATTTACTGTAGGTGGAAAAGCTGTCAGTTGGGTTTCAAAAATCCAAATTTTTGTTGCACTTTCAACAACAGAAGCAAAGTACGTTGCTGCTACAGAGGCTAGTAAAGAAATGATTTGGTTACAAAGGTTTATGGATGAATTAGGTAAGAAGCATGATATGGGCATGTTATACAGTGATAGCCAAAGTGCCGTTCAACTTGCAAAGAACTCATATTTTCATTCTGGGACTAAACACATACAGCTCAAGTACCATTTCATACAGTCAGTATTGGAAGATGGAAAGTTGAAGCTGGAAAAGATACACACTAGCCAGAATCCTGCAGATATGCTAACAAAAGTTGTAACCAGGGAGAAATAGAGAATATTCTCAGTTTCAATTGGTCTTCAAGGATGATGTTGAAGATGAGAAACAACCAGGTCCAAAGAGGAGTCATTGTCTAGCAAATGAAGCAGCGGTGGAGTTGCTACAATCAGTCTCCAAGTGGGAGATTGTTGGGTGTGGAGCCTGATTATCTTGTTTATTTTGTATCAGAGCGTTGGACCCCAAAACTGTCGCCGCCCGTAATTAAACGCTGCCTGGGGGGTCCAGGGGGGGCGGTTGCCCCCGAAGCTAAAAACAGAAGTAAAATTTCCTTGTAAAAGTATAGTAATTTCTAGTCAATCTGGGTTGTTCATTAGGCGGATGATCTGACGGTAGAAGTTATGTTTAGTTTAGGGTTTTTTTCCCTAGAAGGAAACCCCTCGCTTTGTATGAGGTTATTGTATTGTGGTTGTGCATTGTATGTGTATTCTCAGAGCGAGAAACAGATAGGGATACTATGAGAGAGAACAGAGGATATTACAGCGGATCTATTGTAGGTTGTGTCTCTTCATTTTGCTGGATAATAGAAAGGAAGGATTGGCTGTTCGAGGTGGATGTAGCCCAAACTGGGTGAACCACGTATATCTGTGTCTCTCTGGTTTTATGTGTTTTGTGTGCTTGTGTTTTCCGCATATTTTATGTGTTTCATTGCTCTGTAATATATATAATTTTCTAACAAGAATATTGTTGGTGATGAGATACCAATCCATCTTGGCAGCCAAAGCCGAGGCAAATAGGTTAAGATCTTTTAGTTCCCAACCCCCCTCAACCTTTTGGTTTTGTAATCTTGTTCCAAGCGATCCAAGCATAAGTACAACCATCCTATTTACCTCTATAAAGGAAGTGCCTACATATTTGTTGGATCCTAGCCATGATACCTTTGGGGATCCAAGCGAGTGCCATCCAATACACTGGGATAGCTTCAAGAACATATTTGATAAGAACTAGTCGGTCGGCCCTGGAGAGCCATCTTTGCTGCCAGATATTGACTCTGCGCTCCAATTTTGCAATAAGCCAGTTCCAGTCATTGATGCGATAATCATGGGGTTTTAAGTGAAATCCAAGGTATTTAATACATTCTTCCAAATATTTACGAGAAAAATTGAAAAGAGCCAGGGCATGTCTGCATTCAAAGTCTGTGCAGTGCACCAACATAATGGTGGATTTATTATTGTTAGGGTCCATACCAGTGGCTTTACAAAACAAGTTGAGTAAATTCAAAAAGTTAATATGGTCGTGAGGAGATCTGATCCAGGTGGATATCAGTGGCCTCCCACCTATTCCATTTAGACCCGCAGCATCAATTCTTTAAGTTTTTCAGCTTCAGCACAACATACTATTTTTAGCAGGTTTTCAGGTCTTGCACACCCGAAGTCGTTTTGGGGACTTAATGATCCAGGTGGATATTGGTGGCCACCCACCAAGTCCATTTGAACCCCCACAATCAATTATTTCAGTTTGTAAGTTTCAGCACAACTTACTATTTATAGCAGTTTTTCGAGTCCTGAACTGCTGGAGCCGTTTTGAGGCCCTAAACGACACTTTTTGGGAAAACAGGGAGCAACATGGGTCATAGACCAATGTTTCTCACTCAAAAGTTGTATTCCTCGGATAGATATTTCTAACGAGCTATTGATTTCTTCAAACGGAGATCGGATGCCAAAGTTACGTCCCACGGAAGTTGAAACACCAATTTACCCAAACAAGACCCACAGTTTTGGTGCTTCATCTCCTAGGGTTAGGTTTTTGGACGTTTCGGATTTTACATTGTCTCTCAACAATAAATAGGCCTTCAAGCCTCATTGTAACACAGTTCAGGGGCTAGGAGCTGACACATCTCTTCTCAGGGATAAGCGCTACCAGTGCCCTAACTCACTTGTTCTGATCATGTATGTATTGTAACACAGTTCAGGAGTTGGTAGCCAACACATCTCTTCTCAAAGATAAGAATTGCCAGTACCCTAGCTGCTCATTTCTATTATGTCTCATTGTAACACAGTTCATAGGTCTGTAGCCATCAGATCTCTTCTCAGAGATTCGCTACCAGCACCCTAGCTATTTTATTTCCATTATGCCTGTAAGCATATTTCTGTTATTTGATATTAATGAAATGAAACATTATTTCCACTGCATCTCTATGTTCATGGTTATTTCTATATTCTGTTGTGTTCCTGCATAAAATCCGGATCAGTGGTATTAGAGCAGTCTGCTCTTTCTCTGTTTTTCCTTTCATGTCCCCAACGCGACTAGGGTATAAGGAGTTCAACCGTGCAACCCTGACGACCCCCCATGGCGGAAGGAAAGAAAGACGAGGGAGCAGGAGATCCTATCAAAATCTTGCTTGAGGAGACCCTCGAGAAACAGAGGAACGCGATGATGGATAAATTTTCCTACATCCTTCAACGACTGCCCACCAGTGGCACATCTACATCCAGCACGTTCGCCAATAGGTCTGCGACATCCTAAACAAATCCAATACCAAGTTCAGCAAAATTTCCCCCCCCCCATGGAGGAACTTAACGCAATGGAGACCATTTCTTCCTAAGGAGGGAGGAATGATCTAGGTGGATATCGGTGGCCTCCCACCTATTCCATTTAGACCTGCAGCATCAATTATTTCAGTTTTTCAGCTTCAGCACAACTTACTATTTTTAGCAGGTTTTCGGGTCCTGCACACCCGGAGCCGTTTTGGGGACTTAATGATCCAGGTGGATATTGGTGGCCACCCACCAAGTCCGTTTGAACCCCCACCATCATTTATTTCAGTTTGTAAGTTTCAACACAACTTACTATTTATAGCAGTTTTTCGAGTCCTGAACTTCCGGAGCCGTTTTGAGGCCCTAAACGACGCTTTTTGGGAAAACAGGGAGCAACATGGGTCATAGATGTTGCTCACTCAAAAGTTGTAGTCCTCAAATATATCTTTATAACGAGCTATTGAGTTTGTCAAACGAAGATCAGATGCCAAAGTTACGTCCCATGGAAGTTGAAACACCAATTTACCCAAACAAGACCCACAGTTTTGGCGCTTCATCTCCTAGGGTTAGGTTTTTGGACGTTTCGGATTTTACATTGTTTCTCAACAATAAATAGGCCTTCAAGCCTCATTTTAACACAATTCAGGGGCTGGGAGCCGACACATCTCTTCTCAGGGATAAGCGCTACCAATGCCCTAACTCGCTTGTTCTAATCATGTCTGTATTGTAACACAGTTCAGGGGCTGGTAGCCAACACATCTCTTCTCAGAGATAAGCATTGCCAATACCCTAGCTGCTCATTTCTATTATGTCTCATTGTAACACAGTTCAGAGGTTTGTAGCCATCACATCTCTTCTTAGAGATTCGCTACCAGCACCCTAGCTATTTTATTTCCATTATGCCTGTAAGCATATTTCTGTTATTTGATATTAATGAAATGAAGCATTATTTCCACTGCATCTCTATGTTCATGGTTATTTCTGTATTCTGTTGCGTTCCTACATAAAATCTGTATCAAGATCCATCAAGAAATATAAGAACATCATCCACTAATAGAAGATGGGTCAATTGTACAAGATCTGCAATTCTGACACCATGAATAGAACCATCTACTTTAGCTTTTTCCAGAAGAGTGGATAGTCCTTCCCTAATTAATAAGAACAGTAATGGAGAGAGTGGGAAACCTTGCCTAACTCCCATACCTGCATGGAAGAAATCAGATGTTGCACCATTTGTAAGAATGTTGAAAGTGGCATTAGTAATACATCCCATAATCCAATTAGTGAGGGAATGAAGGAATCCAATATGAATAAGGATGAGTTGCAAGTAACTCCAATTGGCTCAGTCAAAAGCTTTTGCAAGGTCAATTTTGAGGATGTTTCTTTTTAGGATCCTGATTTTGATGGAGTGCAAGGCCTCTTGTGCAGTACCAATTGCTTCGTGGATTTGTTTATGGTTGAGAAAGGAAATTTTTTCTTTAGTGATGTGACGGGAGAGAATAGGCTTGATGCGATTAGTAATAATTTTTTCTATAATCTTATAGATATAGTTGCATAGGGAGATCGATCGATAGTCATTGAAAGATAGGGGCTTATCAATTTTGGGTATAAGGGCTATGAAGGTAGAATTAAAGCCATCATATATCTAACCAGAAGTCTTGCTAGCTTCAATAACCTGAAGGAGGTCCTTGCCAATGAGGTCGAAAAAGGTAAGGTAAAATTCAATAGGCCACCCATCAGGGCCAGGGATTTTTTCCTTTTTAAACCATTTGAGAACCCCCCTCAACCTCACCCAAGGTGACCAAAGCATCCAGGTCCTCCAAATTATCCTCCTCCACAAATTTGTGCATGGATCAAGAAATACGCATGATCTACAATATATTAGCATCCCCTGGATCCCTGTATTGATTAGAGAAGTGATTTATTCCCATGTCAGCAAGATGGGAGTGAGTATGAGCCAATCTGACAAGCAAGTCCTTAAGGTCCCAAACAGTGATGATGGAAGAATCTTGTATTTTCATCTTCAGCTTGTAACCAGATAGCCCTACTCTTGAGCCTCCATTCCTCCTCTTGTTTCTTGAGGATCTTGGATTTCTCCAATTTTAGATCGATAAGTATGTCCTTGGTCTTTACTGATAGAAATCCAAGCCCATATGAACCATTCATACTCCTAAGTTCATTCTTAATGTTTGATAATGACTACACCTCTCTTTTTTTTCTTACTTCTGGCCCAACTGATGGTGCGAGACTTTAATCTAGCTAGATTGTTGTAGAGTACCCGAGCAGGCTCCATATTGGGACATTGCTCACAGTGTTTCCATTCACACTTGACCAAAGAATGAAATTCAAGCTCCTCGAGCCAGTTGGAATTAAACTTGAAAGGGGACTGGGGTTTTTGTTGGCCCAGCTGAAATTCAAGGTATATTGGAGAGTGATTCGAGGAGCCCCCATCCCCGACCCATTTTTTGGATTTTTCAATTTTCTCCACCAAAGTGACCTTGATCAGGAATCTATCAAATCCCATGGAAAAAGTAGCCTCCCCAGTCCTTCTATTCCACCAATTGGGGATTTTCTTTGGCATGGTGAGATCCAGAAGATCTGCCTCATCAATCATCTCCTCAAAGTATGCAGATTTTGGTTCTGGTATGGCACACAGACCCCGGGATTCTGAGAGACCAATTGAAAAATTTAGATCCCCTCCCATAATGATGTTGTCTCTTTTCAAAATAGTGTTGTGCATCCAATCATCCCAGAAGACCTCTCTGTGGTGGCAAGGACCATATAAATTTATTAATGTAATTGAGATATTAAATTCGTGGGTAGTAATGTTGGCTCCCAAGATTCCATCCCTTCCCCTCCAGCAGTGGAGTAGGACAGATCTGTTGTTGAGTCCCACAGTGCAACCACCCGATCGCCCACAGGAATCAATGGTCTAGAAAGTCCAGTCAGGGAGCAGCGAAGACAAAATACTGGTAACATAGGAACCTTCACCCATATTTTCCTGAAGGAAGAGGGAATACACACTAACACGAGCCAAAAGTCATTTGAGTGCCAGTTTTTTATCCGGGCTGGCCAAACTGCGACAGTTAAGGGAGAGGTAGATCATGGTTCACCACTGCCCTGAGTGTTCTTTGCTTTAAGTACCCGATCAATGGAATATTGAGTGCCAGCCGCAACCTCTAAACTGGTATTTTTGATATCTTTGGTGATGGTTGAGGGTCGATCCCTCAAGGCTTTAGCATGAGACACACTAGAGTCTGCTCCAAGGCCAAATTCAAGGGGGTCAATGGGTCAGGCATGTGATCTGAGATTATATCGATGACCCGTAGATGGGCACGAGTCAGGAAGTGAGAGGCCAGAGGAATCACGAGCAATGGTGTGGGGGTTGGACCTGGAAATAGTAGGAGGAGCAGTTGCAACAGGACAGCTGAGGGCATCCAAATTACAATTGACAAAACTAATAGAAGGAGATGCATATGACATAGCATGGGAAGCAGTACAATGCAATGCATTAGAATTCGAAAGGGAATTAATGAGATTAGTACTTGAGATAGGAGTGCAATCATCCTCCAGTGGATGGGCGGAACGATTTCGAGCCATTGCGCATGAAGAGGGAACCAAAATATCTACAACATGAGTTCCCAAAGTAGGTGCATCCGAGGTCAAAGCCTTTTCCCACCCTCCTCCTCCCCCCAGTCTGTTTGGGTCTCAACATGTACCAAAAATTTTGATGGAGCGGAGGCCGAGATGACGAGCGAACACTCCTTGTACAGGTGCCCCACCTCATGGCACCGCCTACATCTGAAGGGAACCCCTTCATAATCAAGAATCTGTACTATGGCCATATCGTTGACATGGAGATTGAAAGCCTCAAAAAGTCTTTCCTTCGTGTCCAGATGCATGAGAATCCACACCACAGATATGTTTCCTGTCTCGAGGTAGGATCGGTCATGATCCAAATAGATCCCCAGGTCATCTCCAATGAACCAGAGGGCTTCTTCATTCCAGAAGTGTAAAGGTAATCCCAATAATCTGACCCAAATCGGACCAGCACCTGACTTCTCCTTCTCCGGGTTGAAGAGGGGAGTCCATCTCTTCAGTAAGACTGGGGTCATCTCGATGTGCCAGTACTTAGTAAGTACCCAATCTGCCTTGTCTGGTTAAGAAAAAATGGGCACAAACCAGCCCTTGTTCATGGTCAGGACCCCCGAAAACTGCGTCAAATTTTTTCCCCAAATCTCAGTCATCCAAATTTTGAGTCTAGCGGTGGTGTAGTTCCTGCCTCTGACTCTGCCCACCAGTACCGTCCGAGAGGTGTGTTCCAAATTTTCCATGCCTACGCCTTGCCCAAAGATAAGGTCTCTTCTTCCGGCTCTGCTATTGGTACACCGGTGCTTCTTTTTACCCCTGTTAGAGACCCTGTCCCACCTTACTCCATCCGCTTCGGGGTTATCATCTAAGTCAAAGGACTTGGGCTCATTGGATGGGGGTGCTATGTAAGGAATGCCCTAAAAACACCTTGATGCTGCAACAGTTGTTGGCACCTCTTGTCCCTGCAGGCATGTGGCGTGCAGTTCCCCCTGATTAATTTCTAATTGCTTGAAACCAAGGGTTCCCTCTTGATATCCACTCCTAAAGTTCAGCCCAATCTCTAACTGACCAAACTCATCTGTAGTCTCCTACGCTTGTTGTTCCCATAACCTCAAAACTGAAGGCGATGGAATGGAATAAGCAGGAGATGCCAAGGCAGGGAATATGTGTTCTATGCAAACCGTAGTTGAGACCGAAGGCATTTCCTCCACCGTGTAATGTGGCATGGATGATTCATCGATTTCCATAACCACCACATCCTTATTTCCCAAGTTCACCTCATCCTCCGGTCCAGATGTCCTGTATGAGGAGTAGCCAACCCAGATTTGAGAAGGTTTCAGGTGGTCCGAGCAGTAATCCACCTCATCATCCATCACTCTCGTCCACACAATGAAACCCCCTTTCTTTAAGGTAAAAACCACTTCGCGCCAAAATCACCCTATTCTGAGGTTTGAAAAACAAAACTCCGGATGGGAACGGACAACTGGGGTCAAGAGAATGTCAAAATAAATTATGAGGTCCCTGATGTCGGGCTGTCGAGATAGAGAGGAGAACGACATCTAGGACAGTGGAAAAAGACCCGTGATTCCAGCCGAGAGAAACCTTCACTCGCGAGGAACCCTGAGAAAAAGTAGGTGAGAAAAGTGGAGGGGAGGTAGGTGAAATCGTCGAAACTAGGTAGCATAAGCTAGTGTGTGAATAATCAAAACCACAGCGTTACAGAGAAAGAAAATAAAACCTGTATTCGAGGCTGCACGCCTCACCAAAAACCCACAGCACAAGTCATCCAAGCCTAAATAACGAAAAATGCTGACCACCAGTCCCGACTCATCTCGCCATTGTTGGTTCAGCCGACATCCATGTGCGCTATTTTGATATAGTTGATACAACACTGACATTAATATGTTTCACCTTCAAAATGAATATGGTCTTCGATTATTGTTTATTTTCACCCCAAAGGAATGAAAAAATAAAGCTTGGTAATTATAAATATTAGCCTCTAATTAACACCCACACAAGCTTACCTCTAGAGCAACCAAAGAAGATTCTATTTTTTCTCAAAAAACATAGCCCAATCTAGTCTTTTAAGAACTCATTATGAGCCCTTCTAAGAATTAGACCAAATAAATTATAACTCAATTATATCATTGCATCTAAACTTAATGGATTATACAAACCTAACTTGGCTTTTAAGGCATTCGAGCATATTCTCAACCTAAGGTAGGCGAATGGGAAAGAAAGACTTCATTTTCATCTTATGCTTCCATGATATTGAAGGCACCATAGACAAGCCAAAGGGATTTTAATAACTCATCAATTTCCATAAATATCTAAAATGCTTCCCTTCCCTCTACATCATTTGATGTGTAGATCTTGGCCATGCCCAAAAAACAATCATATATATTAAGTAAAATCCAAACCAAACAATGGATGGGATTAGTGAGTTAACTAATATAGTCAAGGCTAACTGGGGAGAAATTAGCATTACCACACCTCCGCTTCCTTCAATATGATTTTTGAAGAATGTCATGCAGCTTGGGATCATATCATATTAAAGGAAGTATCCAACAAAAACCATTAAGCTTAACTTCCTACAAGCTAATTATAAAGCATCAAGATCTTTAAACATAGTCCTAATTTTCTAGGCCATGTGTCTTCTCCAATCTAAATGCTACAATATATCAAGAAAAAGCAACCCTAATATTTTTGGACATCTAAGGACCACATGACATAATTTTAGTGACTTGGGATTTGTCATAAAAACCAAACATGAGAAAATATTTAGTTAGGCTTTAAAATTGAAGAAATGACAAATGTGAAAAAAACTCTAGTTAGGCTTTTCAAATTGAAGTGGTCACCAACATGAGGTTCCCAAACCTAAACCTAGACCCAAATAAGAATCTCAAAAGGAACCCTCCCAAAAAAATACTAAAGCAACATTTTTTATCTATTTAAAATATAGATATTTATGAATTCAACAACATAAATGTCAACAAATATTTCCTCGGGTATCTCAAAGCTGCCTAGTGGTAAACCTCGAGGATGAATTTTTAAGAAACCTTGGATGGACCATTGTGTTCATTGTGAATAGTTGCATGAATTTCATTGATAATAAATAGAGATTTGAGATTGAGTTTAGGGGACGTTATTTAATACACCCATAAGAATATTGGAAATGTTGATGAGTCGATAAAAAAGTTAACATAGACCTGCAAATAAAAGAAGACAAACATAAAATGATAACAAATATGATAATAATTAACTCTAAAATATATGTATCAATTGTTACCAGTTAAAAACAAATCATAACTAGCACACCCACATTAATAATGTGGTTGACATATACCAATAGGCATCATGATTTAAGGTGGAGAATGACATCAATTAGAATTCTAACCATATAGTTTTGCTAACACATAAAGAAAGAAAAAAAATCAAAAAAATGAAAGTTTGAGTGGATTTGTTTTTATCGAGAACAATGCATTAAAATTGTCATCATCCCTTCTATGCATACATCATTCAATCTTTTTCCCAATTAAATAAATCACTAAAGCTTTCAAAAAAATTATGCCTCGAGCTTCTAAAGCTAGAAAAAAACCTTGTGATGAATCATATGAAACTCCTAAAGTGAAAAATGGAAACAACATGAAAGTGAAAGTAAATCAAGAAAATCCATGCTTAACTTAAATCTAAACAAAGAGAAAACTGAGACTGAAATCATCAAACCAAAAAAGCTACACCATTCAGAGGCTTATTGGGCTTTGGAATTTAATCACTTTTTATTACAATTAGCCCCGAATTTTGCCTATATCTTACCATTTTGTCATGCTTTTACCACTTGATCATCTTACATTTAATAATTACGCCGAAGGCGTTCTATGATGAGGTTTTACATTACGACATTGTTCTAGTTTCGTCGTCTGCCACCTATAAAATACTTTATTTTAATAATATTATTTATCTTCATGCATAATTGAAAAGACGCCAGGTTAACAGGGCCAAAAGAGTGTTGGCATTCGTGGGATTTCGACTGTTCATCCTGCCAACGATTTCCATTATGGATTTGGTGACGTTGATCAATCCACTCATTCATAAATGTCATGGTACAAAAGGAGTAGTCAGGAGCTGTTAGGAAATTGTAAGCGAGCACTGTTCAATACAGATCATTATCATGGTTTGTGAATTCTTGTAGTGAAGATTTTTATGTAGATGCTATATTGATAGGGTGTGGTCATCACATCTCATATGGCTCCGTTGGTATAAATGTCCCTATTCTTCCATGCCTTCTTGGGTTCCCCTGGAAAATTTAAGATTTTTAGAAGTTAGAGGAAGCAGATTGAAAAGCTTGTGGCAATAGTAATCTCAGGTACACAATTTTGTACCTGAATATTGGAATTTGCAATTAACTCTTGAACATGTGGGTCTCGCCAAGATCAATGGAAAGGGATCAGGATACACTTCTAAGGCCTCTGATGATGCAATCCCCTGACGCACATCGCGGCACCAGCAAAAGTTTTCACAGAACTGAATGAACTCTGGTGAAGCAGTCCCTGGTTCGGTTTTGCAATTTTTTCGTGTCTGTCTTGTTTGAATGTCCATGGAAGCTAGTGTAGAGATACATGAACTTTGCTGGTAGGGTATCGGTTTTTGGTCAGAGTGGAGGTCGTTTCGGTCGATAATGTGGGTCTTGGTTGTTTCAGTGGTTATTTTTGTATCTGGTTAGGTGTATTTCTGCCCAACCTTACTATTATCCTGCTTGCTAAATGGGTGGTGGTGGGTAATGCATTATCTATTACTCAAGTATTGTTTTAGTATTATGGACAGTTTTGGTTGGGTTTCATGGGTCTGACTCTGTTTTTCTATGGGTAGAAGTTCTGGGAGCCTTGGTTTTATGCTCCCGAAATTTTGTGAGGTTATCTTAATTGCATGTTTGGTTCTTGTTGCTAGCATTATACTACATGAAATGTATAATGCGAAAGTGAAAAATATATCCAACGGAGCCAATGTTAAATCGTGGAAGTATATTTCCTCGTTAGGAACTTCCAAAAGAACCAGAGGCTCAATCCTCGTTGTATCAGTCGTGGTGGTATATTCTTTGGCGTAAGTAGATAGATTCTTTCATTATATCTAGACCTTGCAAAGACTTTGGTGTGCAACTTTGTTCCAAGTGGTGGCATTGCGCGGGTTGTTGTTGTTTTTGTTGTTGCCATGTATGAGCAGTTGGGAATTTTGTAATCCCTAGTTTTTCCAATGGATTTTAAACATCCACCACCCTTGGTTCCAGTATTCTTTTCTTTTTCAGTCATCGGAATTTCAATCTACTGCTCCTAGTGCCAGCTCATTGTATCTTGACATATCTTTATCCCCCTTACCTTTTTCTAGTCTCCACTACATCTCAGATCTAGTTGGACAATGTGCTCTTTATGATCATATCTGACTCGAATCGAGGTTATTTTGGTGGGGGATCGTGTTCTCTATGTTGTTTTTAATTTTGGGTGATGGCCTCTCTTTATGGAACCTTTGATAAAAAAAAATATTATCTTTTCACCATATTTGGCTCTCTACCCACATAAAATGTTTTTATTGGGTTGGTGAGATGTGCGTTTGCTTCCCTTGTCAGTACGGGTAGGTGGGATTTTCAGTGTAATCGGATGATTATTCTTTTATCCTCTCTGAATTTGCATTTATAATCAGTGGCCTTCCATTAATGATGGTTTCTCTCTCTGGTGACCTGGCCTGAAGGATTGTCATTCGTCTTATTGTATCGCTATGAGTCTTGTCTTTTTATTTTTGCATTGCTAAAGATGATGGATGTTTTTGACTTTCTTTCATCCTACACGTCCGCGCATGAGGCATTAATCGTCGCCACGGTGAAAGAGGAGAAATGTCATTTGAAGGATTTGGGCCTGGATGAACAGTTTATTTCACAATCCTTTGCTAGACCGTCGGGATCAGACGTTGGTGGTTCTTAGAAGTTGAATTGTGAGTATCAGGGTGGTAAACATCATCCTGTCTCTCGTGGTGTCTCTCGTGGTCATGGCCATCTGATGAACACATGCTACAAGTCGGCTGATAAAGTAAATCAAGTGATGTTGGAATATGATGATTTGTGGGGGCGTGTTACCAGTATCTAGAAGCGAGACCTTATTAGCTGGTGGTTGTTCTCCGATACCGGGGAAGTGGACATGATAGAATGGTTAAGACTTTCTGGTGTCCCATTTTTGGATATATTCCAAAGGTGAGCCTATTGTTAAATAATTGGTTTAGCATTCACTTCATGCATGAGGGAGACTGTGACAAAATACTTCGGCGAACTTGGGTCAAAGGTCGAAGTTTCATGCAACTTTTTCCATGGTATCTTGGTTTCAATCCTGTCATTGAGGCCCGAAAAATAAAATTGGTATGGGTAAAGTTGCCCGACCTTCCCCTCGAGTTCTGGACTCTGAAATCAATCAGGGACTCTATCAGGTTTACTAGGCATATTGATCCTCGTATTCTTGGTACAAATGACAAACAGATTGCCTGGCTTCTTGTGGAAGTTAGTTTTGCGGTTGGCCTATTGGGGGATGTTGATTTGGTATGGGGCCAGCGGAGGCACAGATAGCGGGTGGATTATTGGGGTGTGCCTTTTAGATGTTCGATCTATCACCACACAGGGCACCTGAAGAGTGATTTCCCAATGAGGCACAGATTCAATCTGTGGAAAAAAGAGTTATCAAAGATCTCAGAAAGGAAAGTCGCTACAGGATTCTCAAGATGGTGGCCTAACGGGTAAGTCATATCCTCCATCCTCTAATATTGAATTATATTCTTTTTTTGATGCATTGAGTGACAATTTTATTCCCCCTAATCCCATTGTTGTCACTTCCCATGTCTTAAAATCCAATGATGACAATGCCAATCCTATATCATTGAAGATTCCCTCACACTCGCATCTGGATTATTCTCTTGCCCATAAGGTTGTTGACTCCTGTGCATCTTATTTTTCTGATGTACCCCATCTCCCTCAACCCGGCGGCACTGTCGTTTGTTTCTCCTTCTATGCCTCCTTTAGAATGGGCCTCGCCGCACTCTCCTCTCGAGCAAGTGACTGCTGACCTTCCGGCCTCCCCGAGGAACAGGGTGGGAAGTCATTTAGATTCCCTCCTCGGCAACCCAAAGTTGGATTTGGCAACTTTAACTGTTTTTGACAAATCCCCTTTGGACTTTTCCATTTCCATCTCTCCTGTCTCTGGGAATAACATTACTGTCCATAAAATGTCAAAATCTGGATCAAGACATTTACGGGGTCATCTCAAGACCAAGTCCCTATTTTAGGATGAATTTCATGATTTACAGGACGTTCCCATTTCCTCAGCTGAAGACTCACAGGCACTTAGAACATGTGGCCCCGATAGTGTGAACAAATGACCTATATCCTCTCCCTTAACATGAGGGGTATGGGCAACCCCTCTAAACATTTGCACCTATAGAACATTCTCTCTTAGATTAATCCTTGTATTTCTCTTTTTCGAGAAACATTGTGCTCCCGAGCCAAAGCCATCAGTACTATGTTATCTATTCAACCCAAATGGCATGCAACTGGCACTGACTCATCTAGGAAGGAGGGGGGTCTATTGGCCATATGGGATCCGTCTTATGTCAAATTTCAGACCTATAAATTATTTGGAGTTATCTTTATTTTTGGTCCTACTAGAGGCTATTCTGGAAGTTTTCATATTATTAATATATGTGCACCTTGTCAGAACTGTTCATCTTTTTGGGCTTGTATGTACTCTTCTGGAATACTAAAAATTGATAACCTTATGGTTATTGGGGATTTCAATTCCACATTGGATGCAAATGAATCAAGGGGTCACAAAGCTCGACATGACCCTCTGGCTTATCAAATTGGCCAGATATTCAGTGACTCTCATATACTGGACATTCGGCCTTTTCCACTTGTTCCAACCTGGACCAACCGAAGATCGAATGATGAGTTTATTGGTAAGCGGCTAGACAGGGCCATGGTCAGTGATTCCTTATTTCACATTATGGGGAACTTGAGATCGCAGGTGGTTTCTTATACACTGTCGGATCATATGATTTTTGTTCTATCATGGCACAGTGAGCCGAAAAGGACAGGTATACCTTTCAAATTCAATAGAATTTGGCTTGAGGATCCTATATATAATCATATGGTTATGGATTTCTGGAGGAAAAATTATTCATATGATGGTTTATTCGTGTGGAAAAATTTCACAGAAAAGCTTTGAAGGCTAAAATCCGTCACTAAGACTTGGGAAAAAAAGAAAAAGGCGGATCTTCGATTTGAATTGGATGCAATCACTGACATGGTGACAAAGATATTTGAGGACATGAAAACAAAGCCATTGGACCACCAGGTATACATCACTCTTGAATGTTTAGAGAAACGTAAGCTAGAAATATTGAAGATCCAAGAGGTGACATGGAAGTTGAAGAGCAGAATCCAATGGCTTAAGGAAGGGGATTTGAACACCAAATTTTTTCACCAAACTGCAAAGGGTCGAAAAAAATTAAATTCAATTTAGAAAATTGAGAGGGAAAACGGATCCAAGGTTGTTACAACCGAAGAGATTCAGGAGGCGGCTTTTATCCACTTCTCATATTTTTATAAGACAGACTTGGAAGATTGATCATAACAGCCAGACTTGGGTCCTTGATAATATGCCGATTATGTTCGACGATGTGGAAAATCTGGCTATGGGTAGAGAAATTTTGAAAGAGGAAATTGAAGTTGTATTAAAATCTTTTGCCCATGACAAAATCCCAGGCCCGGATGGATGGCCTGCTGAACTTTTTATTCATTTCTATGAAGTGTTGGACTATGGGTTATATTCCTGATGATATGAACTCAAATTTTCTGGCTCTTATTCCTAAACCTTCAGTGCCCAAAACGTTCACGGATTTTAGACTGATTACCTTATGCAACATAATATACAATATTTCATCAAAAATCATTGCAAATAGGATAAGAGAAGTTTTGGCAAGGTGTATATTTGATGAACAATATGGTTTTTTGCAAGGACGATCAATACATGATGTCATGGTTGTTCCTCAAGAGGAAATGCATTCGATACATGCAGGGAAAGCGGAAGCTCTTATTATGAAAATTGACCTTTATAAGGCTTATGATAGTGTGGATTGGTCGTTTATCATACTTGTGATATTGAAGATTAGCATGTCCTTGGCCAATATAAGATGGATTATGGCTTATATATCATCGATTAGATATGATGTGATCATAAATGGCTTGCCTTCAAAGTTCTTAGATGCTGGGAGGGGTCTTCAGCATGGATCTGCCCTGTCCCCTCTCATTTTTATTCTCATAATGGATGGTTTCAGCAACCTTATGAAGATGGCTAAACAGGCGGGGTATATTTCTGAGTTATCCTTCTCCCCCTCTGTAAGTATAACTCATTCTTTGTTTGTTGACGGTCTTCTTGTATTTGGCAGGATTCTCAGAAACCACTGGTTTTACCTTCATTATATTCTTAACCGTTTTGGTGCGGCCTCCGGGGTATGCATTAACAAAGGGAAGTATTTCTTGGTTTTTGAGAATGGGGATGCTAATGAGATCAATTTTATTGCGGCCTTCATGGGGATACAAACTAAGCATGCTATGGAAGGTTTCACCTATTTGGGGTTCTAATTAAATTCATGCGGTTATAGGGTGGTGGACTAGACCTGGTTGGTGGACAAGTTTAAGCACGGGATATCAAAATGGACTCACAAGTGTTTATCGCTTGGTGGTAGATTTATCTTGATCCAAGCGGTATTGACTCAATTTGTGGTATATTGGGGAAATCTCTACTACATTCTGGAGCACATTGTCGAACTTTTAAATTCTCTTATCTCCCATTTTTTATGGTCAGGTGTTCTTCTTGTTAAGAAATACCATTTGTGTAGATTGGATTGTCTTGCGATCTCGAAACAGTATGGTGGTTGGGGGCTTATGAAAATTCAGGTTTTCATTTATGCACTCCTTATTAAGACTTTGTGGAGGGCATTAGTTGGACAGGGGGTATGGTCCAGGATTATCAGATGTAAGTATGTGGTGGGGGATCTGCTTCATCAAATATTCAGTGAAAAAATGACCCATCTAAGATCTGTTTTTGTCATCTGGCTGGGTTTTAAAAAAGTTATTCCTTTACTAACCGCTCGGCTGACATGGGTTTTTAGCAATGGAAAAATGATTTTAATTAGTTGTGACAAGATCCGTGGCATTTTTGGGGACACTCACCTGGAGGATCACTTAACCCATCGACTGGCTCACATGGGTATCTTCTACCTTTCACAAGTTATATTATGCTGGTCTCATGGTGCGCCGATCTGGAAGTCAGGGGAGCAGCTTGGTCTTCGTGGAAGTGACGTAGCTGACTGGAATTTGCATGTTTCTAAACTACAAGTGGGTGGCTTGTTTCTTAATGGTACTAGATATTTGATCACGTAGGATGGGGTCATGGCGGGGGATGCTCTAATTATCAAAGGTATATACTCCAGCATAATATATCAAAGGCTACCGAATAAATCTCCATCCCTGTTTTGTTATGCCTGGTACAAAAATATTCCCACTAACATACTCCTATTTGTTTGGCTTGTTTGGAAGAAGAAAATATTAACGTGGGATTCTCTCAATAAGCATGGTCTCTATGGTCCTGGGCGATGCTCTTTATGCTTGGATCATGAGTAATCAGCTTCTCACCTATTTTTCTCCTGCTCTTTTTCTTTGAAAATATGGTCTTTATTCTCTAGATATATGATTGACTCTTCGTGGAGGCTTGTTGATTGTATTGAAACCATTCTTACTTGGGATAAACTCAATGGTGTTTTTAAATCACTACCTTTCTTATTAATGTGGGAGATTTGGTGTGCAAGGAATAGATTAATATTTGAAGGCAAGGCTACAACCATTCCTCATATATTTGTTGCTATTATGATATGGTTGGATGGCAGGTTTTCCTCTCCCCCTTCGGATAAGTATCTATCTCATCAGATTCGTCCACATCCTTTCTCTCTTCCGGCAAAATTTTTCAATGGGGAATATCAAGACGGGACGGTGGGATGCAGTGTGTGGATCAAGCTCCCATAATCGGAAATATTCTATATTAGTTGGAATGGTGGTAAGGGGTCTAATAACAAGGTTGAATTGATGGCATTATGGAGTGGGCTTCTGGTTGCATATAATTTGGGTTTTTCCTCTGTTCACATTTATGGTGACTCTAAAATTATTATTGATGGAATCTTGAGTCGGTCTTAATTTTTCTTATGTGAGTATCAGGATTGGATTGAATGGGTTAAACACCTCATGTCCAAATTGAAAAAACCCCCTTTGATTCACATTTTTAGGGAAAATAACACTAGTGTGGATGGACTTTCAAAAAAGATTTTAAGTTTACCTTTTGGTAAATTGCAAGTATCTCATTATATTGATGGTCATCCTATCAGGACATTTGACATTCCTATTCCATGAGTTCATTTTGTCATGATGTCTCTTCACTTCAGCAAGCAAGTTGGGTATCACGTGAGCCAAACTTTAGATATACTCTAGGTACTTTTTTGTAGCATATATGTCTGTATATATTTTATGTTGTTTCCTCACTATGCAAGCGAGCCAGATATCAAGCGAGCTTGCTTCTCATCCTTGGATGGTTCCCAATTTTCTGAACAAGTGCCTTCCAATCTCATGCCTGTATTCGGGATTCTATGGCTCACTCACCTTCGAGCCGGCGGTTCTCACTTGCCTGTTCTTCCCAATTTTGTCTTATCGCTGCTGGTTTTTCCTATACATTCCTCTCAGGAGCCATGTTTATAGAAATATTGGAACTTGAAATATTGGCAGTTATATGGCTGGATCTTCGTTTAAATTTTTTTGTTTATGATGTATTTTTTTGTATGCGGGACAGGTTTCCCTTCTATCATTCACATGGGTAAGGGGCAATATGTTCAATTATTATGTATATGCTTATCTGCATCTTATTCCTGGAATTGGAATTGTCTTTCTAGGAGGATGATTTAAGGTGGATATGTCTATGTAATGTTTACCTTCATATATAAACAACATTTTTTTCCTTCCGAGAAAAAAAAAAAAAGGTACGTAATTTTGTGTGTTTATACTTCTTTTATTTCAATCTCAGTTTGTAGACGATAATCATCTCAAAATATTTCTTACAGTGGAAATGTGGACATTGCAGCAGCCTCTCTAGTTTCGAGAGTTAAACATATACTCTCCCTTTTCAGATTTTCCAAAGTCCATAGGATAGTTGAAGTACTTTGAAAATATTGTTGTGGAATATGGTGAGACTATCCAACTCAACGTTATCTACTCCTCCATTTCAGACTATCTGAAATCCAAGACTGTCCAACTCAAAAAAATTCCAAAGGAATTTTGTTCTATGCGCTCTTTGAAATACTTGGCCTTAAGAAATTTCACAAGAATGAGATGGCTGCCTGGTTCCTTGGGAAAGCTAACAAATCTTCAGCACATCAATTTGTCTTGTGCTAACAGTTTGGAGATGTTGCATGATTCAATCTGAAGGCTAGAAAACCTCCAATCCATCATATTTTCTTATTGTTCCCGCTTGGCTATGCTACCTGATTCCATCGGAAGGCTAGAAGACCTCCAGTCCATCGATTTGTCTTATTGTTCCCGCTTGGCAATGCTTCCCAATTCTTTTGGGAATTTGACTCAATTCAAATGTATTTCTTTGACAGGATGCAAGAATGTGACCATTTCCAACGAGACACTTGGAAATGCTACCATGCTAGAATTTTTGGATCTTTCATGTTGTCCCAAGGTGAAAGGATAGCCTCCCCAGATCGCACATCAACGATTTCTGGAAAAATTATATTTGGTGGATGTCAAGTTAAAATAATTGCCAAGCGATATTGGAGATCTATGCAACTTGGAGGTTCTGCATTTAGGGGACCATTTGTTGGACGTGCTACCATCTTCCCTCGGTTCTCTCAATAACTTGAAGGTTTTATGGGTGAGGAATTGTCCTAGACTAAAATGCTTGCCCGATACCTTTAAACGGTTGACTCAACTAACATAGTTGACCTTGGAATCTTGTGGGATACAAATATTACGACAGGATGTTCTTCTGCTGAAAAATCTCGAATATTTTCAGATAGCAGATTGTCCATTGGGAAAAATTCCATTTAAAACAGCATAACAAGAAAGAGAAATAGTAGCAGCGTTGAATTAATTGGACGACTCCAATGGAAAATGTAAGTTTGGATTTGAGAGGCTCCGGGAATTTGAACTGGTTCAAGTATAGATAAGGGAGGTAACCTTTCCTGAAGGAGTTTGTCGAAACCTTCAACAACTTCACTTGTTTGGCTGTAAGGAATTGAGGCAAATAGGAAGGCTTTGTGGTCCGCAAAAGCTTATTTATCTCACGATCTGTGACTGTGAAAAAGTAGAGGAGCTCACCTCACCTGTCTTAAAATGTGCACATCTTTGGAGTACTTTTCGGTCAATAGATGTAGCAAAATCAAGAACATACAAGCGTTGAGACACCTCCCAAAGCTTAGAGGACAAAATGTTTATGATTGTGATGAGATAGAAGAGTTTCCATCTCTAGAACATCTGACATATTTTTATTCATTAGGGGTCTTTAGATGTAGTAAAATCAATACCATGCAAGGGTTGGAACACCTCACTAAGCTTGGAAATATATTTCTTGACCATCTCGCTGAGATAGAAGAGTTACCAGTTTTGGAAAATTTGTGGTGGTTGTGGGTTAAGGCATGTCCCAAGTTCAGGCGCATACAAGAGTTGGAGCAGCACACGGAGCTTCATTATTTATAAATTGTAAAATGTGGTGAGATATAAGAGTTGCGAGGTGTGGGACATTTAATGTCATTGCAAACACTTGGTGTAAGGTACTGTCCCAAACTGTAGTGGTGCGGGAGAGTACTGGATCAGTTGTGCCAATGATTGAAGGAACGATTCACATATGTAAAAGAAATAAAAATGAAGAGGTTGTGGTCTGTTATTTCTGGAGTGAGAGAATCATGTGACGGGCATAGAAAAACAAAAAAAAATCAAGACCATGGAAAATTAAGACCATCGTATATATTATGTTAAGCCTATTGAATTTCTCTCTTTGTTTTCTCGACCTTGCTATTGGTTGGGTGAACTTGTTTTTATCTTTCAAGCACCATAAATACGTTAGCACCACTTAGGTTATCTCACTATAACACAAGGGTGTTTTAAGACAATTTTTGGGTAAATTGTCTTAACTTGAAATAAAAGAAAACTTGTGTATTGTCTTAAATATTGTCTTTAAGCCAGTGTCTCAAATTAAATTGTCTTAAAATATTGTCTCTATAAATACAATATATAACACAACCCTTTTTATCTCTCCAGAGACAATTAATTTTTGTCTCTCCAAAGACAATTTCATTTTTGTCTCTCTAGAGACAATAGTTGGAATTAAAGATGTATTGTCTTTAAAGAGACAATGTCTTTGTTCCTAACTATTGTCTCTCTAGAGACAATAAAAACTTACATTCAAATATAACACAACATCAATTTTGTCTCTATAGAGATAATATAAAATAATGAATCTAGAAAAATATCTCACCATTGAAATAAATTAGTCGTCATTCTATTATGAAGTTTTACCTCACAACATTGTTCCTAGATTTGTCATCCACCACCTGTAAAATTCATTATTTTAATAATATTTCTTTTTGTCTAGCCCGTGACGAGCCATCACTGAGCCATGTGTGGGACTTGACGACTGTTTGGAGGAGGACTTGTTATAGTTGTTCTATCTCTCCGTTCGTATTGAAATCTTGTATGGGTTGTGGGTGGAACGCCTAGTGACTTGGATTGTTATGCATGTGAAGCGTTGAAATTTGTTGTGTTTCTTGGCCCTTAGAACCAAAATTTTTTGGGACCGTGAAGCGTTGAAATTTTTTGTGTTTCTTGGCCCTTAAAACTAAAAGTTTTGTGGGACCGTGAAATGTGGTAAAGGCATAGAGGCGTAGTCATAGGTGGGAGGTGTGTCTTGTTTTTTTGGTGATTTGTGGTGGACTGTTCTTGTATTTAATGGTTGTGGCATACTGTTTCGGACAATCTCTGCTTGTTATTTTTCTTTCTGCGACGTGATCTTTTGTCACATCGAAACCAAAGGGATATATATATATATATATATATATATATATATATATATATATATATATATATATATATATATATATATATATATATATCTGTGTGTGTGTGTGTGTGCCGGAGTGAAGAATTTGTGTGTGGCGATGTTTGGTTCTGTGAATGTTGGTGCAAAGCGTGGATAGCTCAGTTAGGAGCACAACGTAACTGTGGTGTGGCAATCAGACTCCTCATGTTCATGTGCATGAACCATGTTCATGTGGTGAGCTACACACGTTGTGTGTGTTGGAATGTGCATTGATCAAAGTCGTGGGGTGTCGTTGCTCGGCCTCGTGACGGAGGAAATCTTATCTTCTTACATAGAGTGATGGATAAGCATTATTTATTTGTTTCAGTTGCTGCATTGAATGTTGTGAAAAGGTTTTTTTGAACCTGTTTTACTATGGGAAAGCAGTATTTGTTGGAGTACTGCAAGGTTGAGACCCATGTTGTGTTTTCCTAATGGATTGTGGATGCGTGTTGTTATGTCGATCAATAAGGAACCCTTGCAGGCGTAATGATCTATTATTATGTTGTGATATTTCTCTCATGGTGTGCGAGCCATTGCCGAGCAAGGATTTCTTCTGAATTTGCACCAAACATCGCTTTCTTCTGAATTCATTCACGGGTAGCTCTAGAAAGTAAAAAAATGTTGTTTGGACATTGAGAAATTTTGAAAATCATGTCTTTCATTATTTGTGGCCTGGAAAACCTCATTAATCTTCAGAAACATGGAAACATTTCTTTGGGAAATTAAAAAAATATTATAGGTAGTGCTTTTCATCATCAGTGGCTTCGAATGTTTCATTAATCTTCAAAAATTGCGTAAAATTATTTGGGAATTTGAAAAAATATAAAGGGGAAATGTTTATTGTTTTATGTAGGCTTCAATTTTTTATTTTTTTGACAATATTAATGATTTTCAAGTTGTTTCTTCAGCTTTTCTGTGAAAACCTTCCATGGAGAGCTTTTGAAACAATTTTGGAACTGCTTTTCACCTTGCAATTCCATACAATTCTATGGATTATTCAAAACACTTGGTTACCTTCCATGGAGAACTTTTGAACCAATTTTGGCGCTACTTTTCACGTTCCGATGCCATGTGATTCCATGGATTGTCAAAAACACTTGGTTTCTTCTCTTCTGCTCTATATTGACATGGTATGGCATGCTATCTGAAAAGATGGACACCCCAATGTCCAAGCAATTTTTGGGATTTTTTTTAGTCCCTTGTCTCACATTAAGATTCATATATTGTTAAGCTCTGAGTTGGGTATTTTATGGTTTGGTTGTATTCTTGAACTTTTCTACTGATGAGATCCTAATCTTTAAATGGATTTCAGGTCCTCAAAAGATATGGCTTTGCCTATGCTACAAAGGATATTATTTAGGGCATACCCTTTTCCTATAATATTTCCACCAAAATAATATGATATGGACTATTTTAATGTGAATCCATTCCTTATACATGAACTACTTATGGGTCAGATCTCTGAATTCCTTATATGCAAAGCTTTGAAATTTACCAAATGTTGTGTTGAAAGTTCTTGGATCTAATAATATTTCAACTATACATAGTGTTTAGGTATTTTTGAGGCAAGAGGATACTATACTTCTCATATTTGAAAGCTATTCAATATTTGGTGGATGATTATTGTTTGATCTAGGTCCAAGGAATGGAGTTATGGCTTTGGTGTTTACATGAAGTCATGGTCATTATTTCATAAAGATATTTGAAATTTGTACCACAATCATGGATTTAAACCATATGTAGAATCTGAAAAGAGATGGAAATGAGTTTTAAGAAATTAGTCGACATTTTTTAGATGTTGCAGTTGGAAATGCAAATTAAATTTATCTGATGGCATTTTACTTAAATGTTGTTTGTACTTACTTCCATATTCCCCACTCCTCCTATCAACGTTTATTTGCACCCCTCGGTGCATATGCTAGTTTTATTAATTACGCTATCAACTCTGGATCATATGTCAGAACAAATTCAAGGTAAAATTGTCGATTTTCTATGCATATTTTGTCCTTAGAAATTTTTTTTTTTGGTTAAATTATCCTCTGCCAGGTCGCTGTAGAAGCGATGTTCGTCCAACAAGGAAGTCACGTATGCAAACATGTGTCAAGAGTATTCAACGTAAAATTAAAATGAGCTAAGTTCCACGTAAATAGTGGATGCATGATGTGGTTGAGTTGGAATAGATGATGAGTCATTAGTCAACAGGTTCAAGATTAGGTGGTAATGAGATCTAAGCATAGAAAAGGTAAATAAAATCATGATCTGAGATGTTGTACAAGAGACTTGGAATCCTTGTTTCATAGCATAGATCCTTTGTTCCAGATTTAGTAAAATTTATTTTAGTTATCCTAAAATGTTATAAGAAGCCATCCAAGCTCAACAAAAACACTAGAAAACTCTTTATTGAATTGGTATAATGTTGATTGTACCTTTGTTCCATTTAAATCAATATACAACTACAATTTGCGTTCATGGCTTCTTGTGAAGAATAGTGTATCTAATTTGAGTGCAATACCAAGAGTTTCATAGGCAACAATGGCCCACTACCTAGGGACTTTCGTTGTGATTCTTTAAATTTAAGTCTTGATTTAATTATTTAAATTTGAAATTTATTTCTTGTTTTATCAATTTAGTTCATAGCTTACAAATTTTTTTATTTTTATTTTTTAAATCAGATTTCAGACTTCTGCGATTAATATTTTTTTGTGGTGTATCTTTCGGATCCATCACATCAAGTGATTTGTTATACCGACGTTTCGAACCCTCTACCTAGGTTCATTATCAAGATAAAAATGTGAGAAAGAAAGATCTCAGAAATGAGGAATAAATAGGAGGGGGTAAGGAACAGAAATAAAAGAACCGATAAATATAAATTATATTGGTATTTATTATTAATCAATTCAAATTTAAAGATGTATTTATTGCTATTCTGAGTGCAACTCTAGTGAATAAGATATGTAACATTATTTCCATTTCTTTACTCAGCAACAAAATCTAGCATCCTTTTTCTTAGATTAAAATTGTAATTGGGTGAAAAGTAAATTTTGATTCATAAGAGCATGTTATCCTCTATAATAGATTGTCTTTTTAGTTGGTTTGGTAAAATCATTCCCACATATGTTGTGCTTGTGCTTCACAAGGTTATGGACTTTGTTTGACAATTAAATATGGTAATTTAAAGACAATTAAATTATGTGACATTTTTGGCACCATTTCACCGAAGCATGAAAGGCAATTAGTTTATAAAGAATATAGGAAAAATAATTGCACCATAGATAAAACCATGGTAAATAAGATGCATGAATAGGAAAAGTGATTATAATGGTAGACTTATTAGGTGTAGATTCACTTCAATTCCTTTTCCACCCACTACTCCATCTAGTTTTGCACATGAAGTAGTAAGAACCACACCATCTACATCCACAATTCCCACACAAAATGTAGGTAGAAGAGGACAAGTTTTGGCCGGATAAATCGATCTTGCAGACAAGATCGATCTCCCTAGTGTCAGAAGACAATCTAGCAACAAACGAACAACTAAGCTTGTCTTTCTCTAAATATATTCGTTTTACAAATAAATGCTATGAAGGTGTCGATCCTACCTTAGATCCAAATGCTTATTTGCAGTCATAAAGCTTCCGTCGCATCAAGAATCCTTCCGTTGCAACAAGAGTTCTTTCGTCACAACAATAATCCTTCTGTCGCAACAAGAGTTCTTTTGTCGCAGCAAAGTGTCATATTTTGTCGACCTGCAATCACAAACAAGAAAATATTAAATAGCACCTGTATAATAAATAATCATAAAACATACCTATCATAGTGATCAAGGAATCTATGAAATAAATGATCAAACGATAGCTTATTGAACTAAACAATCGAATGACAATTTATTGAGAAAAACAAAACTTGATTGTATTAATCTTAAAATATATAGAAGAACCTTACAACCTTAGCCTTGATGTTTGAAAGGCCTTCTCGGGGTCCGAAGCAGCAGTCTCCTCTACTTTCATAAGTCTTGCACTCTTCCTTGAGGAGCATAAAGAGGTATGTGATCTTTCCTCTCAAACGCTCAGCAGAAAGAAGACTAAATCTCAACAGCACTACAACTCAATCACACATAAAGCTTGAATTCCCTCTGAGGCTACCCAATGCCTCCTTTTATAGAGCAGATGAGGAGGTTAGGATTCCACCTTTGAAGGGATATAATCCTCCTTCAAAGGGATAGGCTCCTCACATCAAAGGATTAGTTCCTTAAGGTGAGGGATACATGCACCTTATCAAAGCGTACTCATCCCCAAAAATTCTCATCTAGAACCTTCTAGAATTGACCTCAAACCAACTTTTTAACTTTACTTTCTTGCTTCTTTTACTTTGAGGAGGGTACGCAGGCATTGCAAAGGAAAACTACGTTCTGGAATGCAGGTAAGCGGTGTATTACCTGCGTACCCAAAGTTTCAGAGATTTTTAGGGTTTTTCCTCTTGTTTTAGGGCTTGACATGAGGAGTAAAGGTTGTAATACTTGCAAAGGAGGCATGTATGAGTGTTAATGAGCTCATACAGTCAGTAGAATTTCAAGGTGACAGTTTTTAGTGCAACATATTGCCCCCTAAAGTGCGAAGTCTATAATAGATGAAGATGAAGTCTGTTATATATGAAGAGTGAAGTACTTTATCATTTCAAGGATCATCCTGTGGACACCCCGGTCGAAACCTGTAAAAACATTCAATTCAAAATATATATATATATATATATATATATATATATATATATATATATATATCATTGCTGAGGTAGGCATTCCCATAATCAGATCAAAACTAACTAGAAAACTGATTTAAACTGTTCTGATACAGGAATTATTTTCAATACATCAACAGTATAGACATATGTAGACACAGCATGGACGCAGCCATCTGTTTATGAATAGTCTACTGTATAAATTAATAACAAAAATTCCTTGCAGCCTGGATGGTGGAAACTAGATCCAGGGTCTTGATTTCCGCTTCTCGAACCAGTACGATTCTATCCATGTGAATGAATGTGTCGAAGTCGAAAATGGTAGCAACCACTTGATTACGAGTCAATAATGTAAATTGTTAACAAGTGTGAGAGTAACCACCGGTAATGTCAATGGCTCTCAAAATACTCAGTACAATCCATGAAATGTGAATGAATGAGCTGAAGTTGAACATCTCACGGAATCATTCGATTGAAGGTCAATGATGCAACCTGTCATCGAAGGCGAGAAACCTGCCATTGAGGCATGCAGATTTCAAGGTACTGACAATTTCTAGAACAACTTCCTAGATAAAGAGCTCTCGTCGATAGAAAGTGATCCGTCGTAGGCAAGCCCACAACACGAAATCATAGATCAAGTTTTGAAGAAATATATTGGAAAGGACTGACTCAGGGATGGTCAAAATGGATGACATATATTTTGCAGATGAATGGTTTGTTTGAACTGTCCTCTTGAACACATAACGACACTGCAGATGGCTTGGTGAAAATTGACCCAAATCTAATACCCAGAAACCAGCTGAAGACTTTCAATGTGGTTTGATTAAATGTTAGGCAAAGGATTTCCCAACCTAGGTGGAAAAAAGTGTCATGTTCAAGAGTGGTTAACGGTTTTCTGAATAATCAAAATGTAACAAACAGGTTCGTTTTTCTCTCTTTTCCCCCACCATTTCTGGCAAGTACCTCTTTATTTTTTACAAGCTTGAGGAGGATAACATTTTCTTGTTTATAAGCTCATCCTTCAGATGAGTCCAACTTAGTTTAAGATTCGAACCCTAAGAAGGAGTGGTTTTTTCCAGTTTAAAAATTGAACAGGTCCTTTACTGTTAAATTTTAACGAGTTCAGTATAGGAGAAACTCGGTGTTTTTTCAATTTTAGGGAGTGAGAAGAAAAAAATTAAGAAGACTCCATGGGTGTACTTTTTCGTAAGTTTAGTCTCTCGAGCCCGAAAAAGGATAAAATAATGCGGGAGAGAACTCTATTGACCGTAATTAGTCAATGTATACCTTTTTCGTAAATATTCCATTTCAGTCCATAAAAGGGGTAAACTTATACTGAAGGGATGATCATTCATTTAATTTAACGAGTTTGAATAGTCAAGTACTTGGAAATATTTTCATTTTTAAAGAGTTTGAAAAGGGCTTAAAAGAGAACTCCAGGGTTTCACTTTTTCGGTAAGTTTTAACAAGTTCGAAAAAGGGATAAAAATGTACTCATGGTTTTCACTTTTTCGTAAGTTTTAACGAGTTCGGAAAAGAGATAAAAATATACTCCTGTGGCTGAATTTCAATTTAATTAACGAGCAGGAAAATAAGGAAAGAACTCGGCATTTTCATGTGTTTTACGAGAATGAAAGATAGCAAAATAATCTCGGGATTTTCATGAGTTTAACGAGTCTTGAAAATAACCGAAATTGACTCAAGATAGGTTTCATTTTTACAAAAGCTTGAAATAGAGAAAAACTATGCTTCAGAGTGGTTTCATTTTTACACAAGCTTGAAACAGAGAGAAAATTGTGCTTGATGCCCCCTAAGTGTAACTGCTAGAGCGCATGCCCCCCTAGCTTCATTTCATTCAACTAAATAGACTACTTGTAATTAATAGCTGGATGGAATGAAGATTCATTTACGAGATCATATGAAAGACCTGACCTAAAACTATAAGAAAATTATGCAAAAACTGAAATACATAACCTAAATATATAACTTAACATTTACGAGATCTAGTAAAAGACTCGACTCAATTAGGGGAGGATTTGTTTCATTTTTTAACAAGCTTGACACAGGAAAAGAACTATGCTCATGGCAACGTGTTTCATTTTTTAACGAGGTTGACACAGTAATAGGAACTATCCTCACCTACATGTTTCATTTTTTAATGAGGTTGACAGAGTAAAAGAAACTATCCTCGTATCTACTTTCTACAATCTACCTATATAACCTACTGATTCATTTTTTAATGAGGTTGACACAGGAAAAGAATTGTCCTCAGCAAACTTGTTTTATTTTTTAATGAGGTTGACACAGTAAAAGGAACTATCCTCACTCACTGATTCATTTTTTAATGAGGTTGACACAGTAAAAGGAAATTTCCTCTTACCTGATTCATTTTTTTACGAGGTTAACTCAGTAACAGGAACCATCCTCAGAAACTACTTATTTCTAATCTATTAATCTACTCTCTACAATCTACCTACTGATTCATATTTTAATGAGGTTCACACAAGAAAAGAACTGTCCTCATACCTGATTCATTTTTTAACGAGGTTGACTCAGTAACAGGAACTATCCTTTGACCCACTGATTCATTTTTTAATGAGGTTGACATAAGAAAAGAACTATCCTCATGGAAGCTTGTTTCATTTTTTAAAAGAGCTTGACACAAGAAAAGGAACTATGCTCTCGACTAACTGATTCATTTTTTAACGAGGTTGACACAGTAAAAGGAACTATCCTCACACTCACTGATTCATTTTTTAACGAGGTTGACACGGTAACAGGAACTATCCTCGGAAGCTTGTTTCATTTTTTTAACGAGCTTGACACAAGAAAAGGAACTATGCTCTCGACTAACTGATTCATATTTTAATGAGGTTGACACAGTAAAAGGAACTATCCTCACACTCACTGATTCATTTTTTAACGAGGTAGACACAGTAAAAGGAACTCTCCTCACAAACTTGATCATGGCTTCCAACTGGAAGAAACACATATCAATGGACACACCTTGATCATGGCTTCCAAGAGGTCTTCATCAGAAGGAAGAATAGTTCTCTAGAAGGAACACATGTCAAGGGACTCAAAAGGAATAATAACATCGCGTTCAAATAATCCCATAGAGTTTTCCATGTCAATTACCGGATCTAAGTCAAAGAAAGACGAGCAAACAGTGAGAGGCTCACTTACATCGGTAATTGAAAACATGGGAATAGTTGCCACATAATTAACCCGTGGCGGGGTAGATACCACTTGCATATGAGGAACATTCAGGGATGTCAGATTTTTGGTAGTTGAATCAAGACTAGGGAACGAAAGCTGGTCTATAGTCACAATATTTCCATTGTGAGGGAAAGACATCACGCGAAAGAGTGTCGATACGACAGCTTTCATTGCATAGACATAGTCTCGCCCAAGGAGTAAATTGCAATCTAAGGGACCACGAACTACCATAAGATCAATACAGACAGTTTTACCTTCCAAAGTAATAGAAAACTTAGGAAGGATCCCTAAAAGTTCACTAATGGTTCTGTTAAAAGCTTTCAGATTCTGCGTAATAGGCACAAGCTGAGGGGAACCCAAAGCTTTCCAAGCAGTTGCAGATAAAATACTAACAGAAGCACCTTCATCTACCTGTGTGCGGTGTATTTCCCTACCACCTAACTTCACAATTTTGAGGCTTCATCTATGTGAGGGCAAATGTGAGTTTGATGACTCCCTTTGCATAACTTACAAGGAAACCTAACTTTACCCTTTTTCCCAGGAACCTGACTATCACTGGTTGATGGATCAATGGAAAGTTGATGAGATTTTTCTAACCATACTTCCAAGACCTTTGGAATACTAGGACAATTAATAATGAAGTGGTCACCCTTACAAAGCCTGCAAGGGTATTTGGGTTTACGATGCATGTTGGAGGTTTCCTCAACACAACTAACACTTACAACCATGGTTGGTTGGTTGACTTCTTTCTTATCTTTCTTCTTCTTCTTCCCTTTCTTCTTCTTCTTAGCCACTTTGGTTACTAACCAAGGCTTTTACCAAGTGAAGAGAAGAAATGGAGAACAATATTGGGGTGAAGAAGTGTGAAGGTCATCAAGGTTAAGATGTTATATATTGAACTCACATGTGAAGCATCCCATGAGGGAACAATTTAGTATTTGGGGCCAATGGAGTTAGCAACAAATCACATTCTAAGAGAACCTATTAAAACTCAGGACACAGCAAAGAGGCCAAGAGCAGAGAATCAATGATTTCCCAAGGCAAGGAAAAATAGATTCTAAGAGGGGTTCCCTGGGGTAAATTCCCATCAGCTACAATATATTCAACTCAGCAGACCTATAATAATTAAACCCACCAAAATTCACAATTCACACCCAACATCTGAAATTCATAATTCACACCTATGGTCTCTAAAAGTAAAAACAAGCAAACTAACACACGCTATCAAATCTAGGAGTCAAACCACACACAAATAGTAACTTCCCATACTAAAAACACTAGTTGGTGATGAAATCCAACATCGTAGAATTTAATATAGAAAGGGCGGTTGGAACAGTTACCCCGACAACCTGCTTAATGAAACGGACTGGCACAAGTTTCTTCACAAAACCATCTCGAGTGAAGAGAACCCCCCAAAGAGTCCAAGTGAGTCTAGTTGACGTCTGCTCCAGGTACAGTGAGATCTTTCTTTCACCGTCACCTTAGGAAATAATCTTAAGCTTATGGACACTAAGGTTACCAACAATAACAAATACAACTGGGGGAACAGTCTACGATCCGATTCCACGCGCAAGGGCAGAGTAACAAAGCTCAATCCCCTTGAAGGCTCCTCGACATGGTCAATCAAAGGTTTACCAACAAGTGACCCCAGGCTCCTCGACAATGGTTAATCCGAGGTTTACCATTTGTAATGCGCGCATAATCTTCTATCTTTCCCAATGAAATAGAATTGATTGTCTCAAAGGTTCGAACATGATCTCGTGATTAACTCCTTTAAGAGAAGCTTCCCAAATTGTACCAATTACAATTGGATTTATTTCCTACTGCAAGATTTATCTACTTGTTTGTTTTTGTTTCTTTGGAAAGTTAACTACAACCTATTCCAAAGCACTAATCCTGAGCTAGATTGGTGGAAAGAGCCCTAAAAATGTAAAAATTACTAGATGAATTTTAATTAAGCGCTGTGTTATTTAGGCTGTTATTACTCAAAAGGGTAAATGGATATGAAACCAATGGTGTTATGACCCGAACCAAAACTGAATGAAATCGAATATGATAATGTAATCTTTTCAATTCGATGAATCCTAACTAAAGTAGGGAGAGAGTTTCCATTCACTTCCAACAATGCAAAAAATTGATCACTAAGAGAAAATATAACAAATTCTCTAATGCACTAATTTCATCAAGAAAAACTAATGCAAATCAATTCCAAAACAATTTTTATATTTTTGTGTTTTTAAAACAAGCATAAAAACATCTAAATTAAAATCAAATAAAACTGATCTAAATCTATGATTGATTTTTCAGAATGTAAACTATGCAGTTGTAATCTATGCACAATTCACTCATATTCTGAAAATGAGAATTCTAATTATGAAAATGTGATCAAACACAAGATGATTATAATGTAATCTAAGAACCAATCAAGTGCAAGTCAAGAAAATCGGGTGAGAGTTCCAAAGATCAAAAAACACTCAAAGGCGATTAACACTCATACACAATTTAGCACCCCCCCCCCCCCAATGAGGGGGAAATTTTTTTGCAAAAACAAAAGCAAAAAGATGCAAAATTGTGAAAATACTGAGACAAACCTCCAAGTAATGACCAAAGGAAATCAAATTAAGAATTTCTCGAAAAAGAGACTCAAAACACCCAATTAACTTAATGGAGATTGATGAGATGAAAAATATGCTGAAAGAAACTCATAAACAAGAGATTTTCGACAGAAAACATACAGATTTGGGTAGATACTAAGAATTCTAAATCAAATCTAAACTAAATTGAAAGAAGAAATCGAAGTTTTTCAAGACTTTTAACAGGGTCTGCAACAATGTGCGGTCCCTAGAAAATTTCAAGAAAAACAAAAAAGACTTCAAAACTTTTCAAAGCAAAGTAAATCTAAGTTACCCAAGCCCGTACAAATCAATCAAAAATCAGAAAAAAAAAAAAAACATTTTCTTAAATCAAAACAAAGGAAAATCAAATTATTTTCCCAGTGGAGTCGCCAATTTGTTGGCCGGATAAATCGATCTTGCGGACAAGATCGATCTCCCTAGTGTCAGAAGACAATCTAGCAACAAACTAACAACTAAGCTTGTCTTTCTCTAAATATATTCATTTTACAAATAAATGCTATGAAGGTGTCGATCCTACCTTAGATCCAAATGCTTATTTGCATTCGTAAAGCTTCTGTTGCATCAAGAATCCTTCCGTTGCAACAAGAGTTCTTTCGTCGCAACAATAATCCTTCCGTCGCAACAAGAGTTCTTTTGTCGCAACAAAGTGTCGTCTTTTGTCAACCTGCAATCACAAACAAGAAAATATTAAATAGCACCTGTATAATAAATAATCCTAAAACATACCTATCATAGTGATCAAGGAATCTATGAAATAAATGATCAAACGACAGCTTATTGAACTAAACAATCGAATGACAATTTATTGAGAAAAACAAAACTTGATTGTATTAATCTTAAAATATACAGAAGAACCTTAAAACCTTAGCCTTGATGTTTGAAAGGCCTTCCTAAGGTCTGAAGCAAGAGTCTCCTCTACTTTGATAAGTCTTGCACGCTTCCTCCAGGAGCATAAAGAGGTATGTGATCTTTCCTCTCAAAAGCTCAGCAAAAAGAATACTAAATCTCAATAGCACTTCAACTCAATCACACATAAAGCTTGAACTCCCTTTGAGGCTACCCAATGCCTCCTTTTATAAAGTAGATGAGGAGGTTATGATTCCACCTTTGAAGGGATAGAATCCTCCTTCAAAGGGATAGGCTCCTCACATCAAGGGATTAGTTCCTTAAGGTGAGGGATACATGCACCTTATCAAAGCGTACTCATCCCTAAAAATTCTCATCTAGAACCTTCTAGAATTGACCTCAAAGCAACTTTTTAACTTTACTTTCTCGCTTTTTTTACTTTGAGGAGGTTACGTAGGCATTGCAAAGGAAAAATGCGTTCTGGAACGCAGGTAAGCAGTGTATTACCTGCGTACCCAAGCTAGGAACGCAGGCAGGCTTCATGTTACCTGCGTACCCAAAGTTTCAGAGATTTTTAGGGTTTTTCCTCCTGTTTTAGGGCTTGACATGAGGAGTAAAGGTTGTAAGACTTGCAGAGGAGGCATGTATGAGTGTTAATGAGCTCATACAGTCAGCAGAATGTCAAGGTGACAGTTTTTAGTGCAACACAAGAGAAGGAATTTCATAATATATAAAATAACAAGGAGAAGAATTAGAATTCACTGATAGATCACAACAAGAAATTGCTTTCTATTCTCATCAACCTGGAGACGAAAAGAGTTAGAAATTCCACCTTCCACCTTACAGTAATACAGAAGAAGAATGTGAATACTTTTCTCCATCAGTAGAATCTATATTTGGGAATATGGCTAACACTCAAGGAAAATAATAAAAAGAAGAGATATAAAGAGAAAGAGGAATGGTAGTCGATGAAAATGACAAAGTGGAATTTGGACTTCCCATTTAGGATCAAAAAACAAATGTTAATATAAAAAAATAATAATAAATAAATAAATAAACAAAAAATTTCCATTTGTATTACCAAACTTCCAAGTAAGTCTACTGAAGATCCTAAAACTTTTTTTTTGAATTTGAAGTATTATGTCAAATTTATGATTATTACATTGTTGCTCAAAAGCTTAAATTATTTCCAACCACTCTTAAAAATTAATCTTTACATTGGTTTATGGTGTTAGAAACAAATAATATCATAACATGGAATGAGAGAAAAAAACTATTGAAAAGTACAAAGATTATTGTGTAAATCAAAATTTTAAAGACGAGGTCTTTAAGATGCAACAAAAGTAGGATGAAACTTTGGAAGATTATTTAGAAAGATTTGCATACAATGTGAAAAGGGCTAAACAACAAAACTTAGAAACGAAAAATATTAAAGTCCTTTTCCTTACAGGAATCAAGGATGAAGGGATTGATGTTTTGAATCTCATGGGTGAAGGAGATTTTTTTTTTTAAACAAAGATGAATATAAATTATATTAAAATATATGCCTGGACATAGATTTTACTCGAGAAGTTTACAAAATCTTCAGTTTCTAGCAAGTCAAAGAGTTTGAAGACTGCTAATGGCTTACTAAGATAATACCATAATATATCAGATTGCCTACTATTCATATAGCTATAGACATAATGAAATTGACCCTGCATAAAATAAAATTTACATGGCATCATAGAGCACAATCAATGGAATCACTATCTTATAGTCAACTTGTTGAGGTCAACTCTATGTTCATCATGGGTGTAAGTTGATTCTTCATTCTCGGAGATGTGATCAAACAGAAGGTTAATTTGATCTTGCAGAGTCATCAATTGACCTTTAAGGTCCTATAATTCATCATCCTATATAAGGAGCTTCCCATGGAAAGACTGGTTTTCTTATTGGACTTGAACAATGGATAACATGTAATCATAGATCTTTAAATTGAGAACCATTATTTGAACATTCATATCATCATTTTTTTGCTTGTATTGTGCTACTATGTCTAAGCTAGCACAACTCATATTCGTAATTCCATGGTTGTTGTCAACTTGATCATAGAATATTTTCCACATGTTGCCTTTTGTACATTCTCCAATTGCCAACTTCTACGGCCTTTTCAGAGAACAACAATGCCTATCAAGGAGAATAAAAAAAATACACCTTGATATATAACTTACTACCAAGGGAGGATTATATTTCACAGTTAAGTTTTCTATAAATTAAGGAGCTATGCAAGAATATTTCTCGGGGAAGGGCAAAGTAAAGTAAGGGACCTAGAGATGCAATCTCTAGAACCAAAATTAGCAACTAGTAGGGTAAGTAGAGATTAAATTAGTAACTTGTTGGAGAATTTTAAAATATATGTTTTAGGAAATATTAGTGAACAAATTGATACATTAAAAATGCAACAAAAGAAAAGACAAGAGAATGCAACTTTAGTAATGTTCTTCCCTAATTGTAGAAAGAATAACCCTCTATATAGATGTCCTTTAAATAACATTGGATTTTATGCAATATGTGTAGAGAATCATGCAACAACAACTTTCATATCGTTGCCTAGATTGAAATTTGTTTACAAAGGAAATATTGAAGCTACAAAATAAATTAATCTCGTAGCACCCACAATACCATGGAAACCACAAAAACTAGGTACATTCCAAGACCCTACACAAAAAATTAATCCTTATCAATAATATACACAACAAAAATTGGAATATCCCCATGCCTTGGCGATCATGGCCACAACAGAAAAACCAAAACCAACCTTGGAAATAAGTATGGAGAAGGTTAGCTTATGGGGGCATGCCAAACTTTCCTCAATATTCTCAACAATATCCCCAATATCCTCAACAATTTCTTCAATATCCACAATATTTTCCATAGTATCAACCTCAATTCTAGCAATTTGATCCTATTAGATATCATTTTTGGGATTCAACTGCGTTAAGTAATTCATTCATGTATGACCATTTCCATGAGAGTTAGTCGTAACTGACTAATTTCTCTTGATTTTTGAATAGTCCACTTAGCACTCATTGCATCGGGTGATGCTCACAGGGGTGAAGAAGTGGGATTGAAACTAGTGAAATAAATCACATAGTGTCAATCATCACTTCTGGGGCTTGCACCTGGTAACCAAGACTTCCCGGGAGGTCACCCATCCTAGAATTCCTCTGGCTCAAGCACACTTAATTCATCCCCCCTAATTTGATCCTAGTCAACCTCCCTAATTTGATCCTAGTTAACCTCCACCTCCACACAAAAAAAATTCCACAATCACAGTAATTATTACCTTCTACCCAACCTCCTCAAAGGACTACTCAAATACCTGCATAACCCATATCAAATTGCAATTTATAGAGTAGCTCAGCCCGCTTACAATATTGAGTTGAAAAAAAATTCATCCTATATGATTACTCCACTTGATCTAAATGATATTATTCTTAGATCGAGTATGGTACTTCAATAGGATTCAATAGTTATCATTGAAGAACAAAATAAAGGATAAATTCCTAATCCAAAAACTAATGATATAATAATAAAAAAAACTCCTTCTACTATGTTACTAGATCAACCCTCTACACCAAAACACCCTCCTTTTCTAAAAATATTAATTGTAGAGAAGAAATTAATACCATTTCATTATGATATACTTGATGAATTCAAGAATTTTTTTATTCAAATTAATTTACTACAAGTAATTAAATACATTCCTATTATGCAAAAACAATAAAGGAGTTATGTTGAAATTGTTAGAAACCACGACAATACTGAGAGGGGGGGTGAATCAGAATTGTGAGAATTTTAAAATTCTCTTTCACAAGGTAAATAATACTAAAACACCAACAATCTCTTTAACAACAATTCAAGTAAGCATTAACACAAGAAGAAAATATGCAACACATAAAGACTTCAATCTTTTATTCAATTTCTTTCACAAAGGCAAGTTTCAATTTGCTTTTACAATGTTCATTGGCATCCGCTGGAAGTAATATATTGCTCCTTACTTTATCAGCTACCACTTAAAGGAGCTACTACCCTTGGTTTATCAACTACCACTGAAGGGACATAATACACCTGATTTATCAAATGCTACTAAAAGGAGCTACTACTCTTGATTTATCAGCTACTACTGAAAGGAGCTCCAACCCCTAATTGTTTATCAACCACTACTGGAAGGAGCTACAACCCTTGAAATGAAAGCTCCAACTTGCTTGACCTCCTTGATTCATATTTCATCACATTTTCAAACTCAAATCATGAAGGCCACTCTTTTTCATAAAGCAAATAAATTTATCCTCAATCACCACAAAATCACCTTCAACAATATTTAATCTCTAATCAATTCACCAATAACAACAACAACAACAAATTTTCTTGCTAATTCAATTATGCTTATAAACAATTTGATTTGATATTTATAAGATTTATCTTTAGTGATGTTCAGCTCATAATTTACACATAACTTAGGCCTAAAATTGATTTCATCTTGTTTTTCCACTTCATTTAACTCATCTTGATGTGTATTAATAGTCTTCAATCTTTCATTTGTTGTCCTAATCTCAATCTTTGAGTCTTCTGTTGATTTCTTCAATTCTAGTACATTACAGGGTTTAGCACAGGGTTTCTATCTAGTTCTAACTTTAGTGAACTGCCATATTTGAAAAAAAAATCCAAATATATTACCAAATTGTGCATGTCACAAACTAGCTTCCAACCCTTTTATATGGTCTAATTCCAGTTTTAGTGTGTTGTTATTTATATTGGACTCCACCAAGTATAGTTTCTGACCCGCTCATGTCACTTAAAAGTATTCCTTGTGCCCTTTATGTTAAGCCCTCATGTATTAATCCCTTTATATACTTGCAATGTTGTTTTACATACCTGGAAGGCCTAAAGCACTATAATACACAGATTTTCCCTTGCTCGCTTGGTCACATAACATAAAAAATGATGCAAAAACCATCCCCTGAGCGCTTCTTCTGTTATCTGACGGTATGTAAATTGTCGTTAACATATCCATCATCCGATCCCATTACCCCAACCATTTCCAATGGAGTTTATTTCAAAATTGCTAGGGTCAAATTGTCAGGGTGACATCATCATCTCAATTCGTGAGGACAAACTTTTCTATATTTTGTTTACAATTTCTGTGTCTCTTTGCAGGAACCATCTCCCTGGATATTTACAATTAAGAACCTTTGGTAACTTTTGGGATGTATCTGTCGGGGTGATGTGTCCCATCGGGTATAACACCTGTCCTACATAATCCCTCCTGATCTTGTGATTGGTCCATGCAGATTCCTCTGTCACTGCACTTTTCACCTCGTCTCGGTGCCTTGTCACCTCAGAAATAAAACTCGTGATTTTTTTGGAAATTGTTAGGGTTAAATCACCGGGGTGATGTGTCCCTATGGGATCAACCACTGCACCCATAATCTAATAACAAAATTGTCGGTATTATGTGGTTGCCACCATGATGTCACTGATCCATCTGAAATCATTGGGTTTACATGACTGTCCATTGTTTTGACCCCTCTGTCGTGTTTTTTTCCACGTGTCCCTTGTTGATAGGTGCCACATGTCCTAGAGTGTCGTGTGTCCTAGAAATTTCATATGTTGACATCATCATGCCATGTCATCACTAAATACCCAACTAAGTGATAGAAACTTGTTAAACCATGTGCAAGTTTTTCACCCGAATTGATCTCAGGCGTCCAATCACACTTTCCTCTACCATAAGATCATTTCAGGTGGAATTTCACCATTAAACCTATCACTAGTTTACTGCCTGATGTGATTTGCATCTTCAAATCAAAATATTCTCTCCTTGATCTACAACTCTGATTAATTGCTCAATACATTTTCTGCTCCGCCATAAGCTTCGCTAGCCTTGGAAAAATTCCAAAACGTCACCAAGTTTGGAGTGCGCTCGGTTCACTACCAATTTTGGCCTTGAAAATTTTAACTCGTAACTTTCACCTCTAACTCACCATATATTTTGATCTAGGAATCCTTTTTCAGACTTCAGTATACCATTGGAAAGTTCCTTCCAATAAATATCCAACTGCACCATTTCCAAGAGCTTCTACGCTAATCTCTTGAGGAAAAAACTAATTTGAAGATGTTGCTCCAAATAGAATTGTTTCACTAATTTGCTTGCATACAACTGATGACCAATCCATGATTTCCTTTAACATACTTTGACATCAACAGTGTTTCCTTTAACATCAATGACAACATATGTCTAACATTCTCCCCCTTTGGCATTCATGGCAACACCAAAAACATTGGAAAGAGTCATAAAAATATGTGTAGCTCAAACATGTCAAATAAGGAAAACATATATAAGTATAAGCATAATAATTGTTTCAACACTTGTTCCTACACTAGTTATCTGAATTCTCCATGCAATTGTTTGTACTTTACTTATTATCATAACTAGGCAGTGTTTTTCTTACTTCTCCCATTTTTTTACTTCTCCCCCTTTGACATCAATGGCAAAGAAAATAATATGCTCCCCATGCAACCAATATCCCCCTATTGTTGATCATGTGGAAATGTTAGCTCCTTTTTGATATGTTGAGTGCTTGTTTGCTGCCTTTCTTCCTCTTAGGGAAGATTTATTGGAGGGAGGTAAGAGTAACTACTCCCAATAATTTACTTATGTACTCAAATTAATCTCTTTGGAGAGTTTTGGTGAATATATCATCTACCTACTATTTTGTAGGTGCATACTCCAACTTTAAAATCTGATTTGCAACTTGCTCCCATAGGAAATGGTACTTGATTGGAATATGCTTTTTCTTGGAGTGAAAAATAGGGTTCTTGGAAATCTTTATCTCACGTGTTATCATAAATGATTGGTATTGGATGATCATATATTATTTGCACATCTTGTAAAGTCTGCTTCATCTGTAATATTTGAGTGTAACAAGAATTTGTTGCTATATATTCAGATTCAACGGTAGAGAGATAAATTAAATCTTGCTTCTTGCTCAACCATGAAACAAGACATTCACCAAGAAATAAAGCACCACCACTAGTCATTTTTCAGTAATTTGCATCACCTAGCCAAGCAACATTAGTAAAAAAGTTAGTGAAAATCTTTACCTTTGGGGTACCAAAGTCCATAGTCCATTGTGGCTCTTAGATATATGATAATCCTCTTGGATGTTAGGAGATGACTCTATTGAGGGGCTTCTTGAAATCTTCCAACAATACCAACTGCTTGTATAATTTCTAGTCTAGAGGTTGTCAAGTATAAGAGGTTGCCAATAATAAATATATATATATAAATTATGATCCACCTTTGGTGATTCATTAGTCATGCTAAGTTTGCAACATGTAACCATTGGAGTGCTTACCAAAGAACATTCCTCCATGCTTAATTTCTTCAAAACTTCCTTGAGATACTTGCTTTAAAATATAAATTCATTTTGAAGATTGTGCAATCTGTAAACCAAGGAAATAAGAAATTTCTACAAGCATAGACATTTCAAATTCGACTTTCATATCAATTGCAAAGTCAAAAGTTAGATGATCTAAATCATTTGAAAAAAATATATATCAACAACATATACAACCACTACTAACAATTTTCCATCATTGGATTTCACATATAAATTACTATCAACTACACCTCTTTTAAAACCACACTTAAGCAAATAATTGCCCATTTTGCAATACCAAACCCTTGGGGCTTGCTTAAGACCATACAAGGTCTTTTTTAGAATGAAAATATAATCAGCTTTATCTTATAAATGAAAACCATAAGGCTTCTTAATATAGACTTATTCTTGTAATTCTCCATTTAAAAAGGAATATTTGACATCCATCTGATATATCTTAAAATTCTTAAAACTAGCAAAAGCCAAGAACATGTGAATTGCTTCTTATCGTGCAACAAGAGTAAAAGTATCATCACAATCCAAACCTTCAATTTATGCATAACCTTTGAAAACTAACCTTGATTTGTTTCTTAAAACCTCACCATTTTCATTCAATTTGTTCTTGAAGACCCACTTGGTGCCAATAACATTATTATTTGTTGGTCTTGGAACAATCTCCCATGTCTGATTTTTCTCAATTTGATCAAGCTCTTCATTCAAGGCCTTTAACCAATTTTCATCTTTGTTGGCCTGAGAAAAATCCTTTGGTTCCATCATAGATAAGAAAGCTACATGACCTTGAGTAAGGGGATTTATTAGCCTTCTTCTTGTTTGAACACATGTATTGAAGTCGCCAACAATTTGGTCAACTGGGTGTTGTTTTTTGCTCATACCTTACAGGATCTTTGGATTGTGAACTAAAGGGTTCTTCAATGTCTCCATTTTAAATGTCTCATCAACATTCTCATCATTATTGATTGGATCATTGGAGTTTATATTCATTGGTTGATTGTATTCAAAATAATTGTGCTCATCAAATTTAACATCAATGCAATCAATTATTTTTCTTTTATTCTTATTGTAGCATTTATATCCCTTGTTGTTCTAAGAGTACCAAAGAAAAATACCTTAATCAACTCTTGCATCGAACTTACCAAGTTTTTCATCATTCTTCTTGATATAACACTTTCTTCCAAATACTTTTAAATGCTTGACTGTAGCAATTCTACCATATCATATCTCATATGGAGTTTTATCATTGTTTGGTATGATGTTTTCCTTGTTTAAGATTACCATTGTTGTGTGAATGGCTTCAATCCAAAATCTCTATGGTATAATTATTTATCCAATCGTGGCTCTAGCTAAATATTGGACAGGTATGTTGGCTCTCTCTCCCATTCCATTATTTTGTGGAGTCTATGTTATGGTTAATTGTCTTTTGAGGCCCTGTTCTTTGCAAATATATCAAAAAATTTGGAGGTAAACTCACCACAATTATCCGACATTATACACTTTATTTTACAATCTATCTCATTTTCATTCATGGCCTTAAAGTTCTTGAACTTTAAAAAGGCCTCTGATTTTCCTCTTAAAAATTCTACCCATGTCATTCTACTAAAATAATCAATGATAAGCATGAAATACAGTTTACCTAAGGGTGAATGAGTTCCTAAAGGACCACACAAGGCCATATGTACCAATTGTAATGGCTTGATTATTGAGTTCTCATTAAACTTGAATGGTACTCATACTTGTTTTCCAATCTGACAAGACTTGTAAATAGTGCTTTCTAGCTTAGATAGCTTTGGTAGATCTCTGGAAGCATTCTTCTTGCCTTGTTTGACAATCTCATCAAAGTTCAAATGTCATGACCTCTGATGCCATGGCCAACTTGTAGAAATTATATAGACATATGTGTATCAATGGATTCAATCCGATCTAACAATGTGTTAAATCTAGATATTGAATCCTTCTACAAATCAATTGTTGAAATTAAACACAATCACCAATCACATGAAGCAAAGAAAGAATAAAATCAAACCACAACAAAGATAATTTCCTGGGGAAATATTGCTGCTCAAAACCCCTCTATCTTCTATTGTATATTAACCATGGAATCATGAAACAATTACAATTCACTCTTCTCACAAGAGTCTCCTACACTCTCATAACTGTCTCACACTGTCCTTGACAAAACTGGCCAACACTTAGCCAATTTTCAGCCTCTAAACAGCCTGCCTTGCTTGTGCAATTCCTGATGAATGCAATCCCTATTCTTTAGGAATTTTGGCCTTCCAAAAATGCGCAAGGATCATGGGCACTCCAATGGATGTTTGGTTGCATGCAGCAACCTACTAATCACACAACTGATAGTTAACATCCCTTTAACCTTTGTCTCAACTGGGTCTCCACTGGAACTGACATGCATGTAGCTATTAATAGTAAATCATCAGTTGCATGGAAAATCACTGGTTTTGAATTAAATAATATTTAATTCACTTGATCTCTCACTAGTGCAACAAACAGTTACAACTAGTTCAACTGACTCGAACTCACCTAACTGAGTTAACTGATTACTCATGCATTAAACTAATGCACCAACTGCAATTCGAACTCCATAACTAATAGAATTACTCTGCATGCCTCACAAACCACCCTCAACTCGAAATTCATGAGCTAAATGAGTTTATCACACTCAGTTAACTATTACAAGTGATTATGAGATAAGATTACATTTTATTATCCAATTTAATTAAAGGAAAATTAAATTAGACACTGCACCAAATTAATTAATTAATCTGGCCTTCACACTAATGTATCGCTATGACCTATTGGTCCCACACTAGTGTGTGTGCTGCAATTTATTGTTGGACTTAAACACTCCCTCTCAACAAGAAATGGATTATCTTCCACCTCGATTTTGCCTCTATGTTATTCGAATTTTCTCCTGGTGAGCGCCTTCGTCAGAATATCTGCATCCTGATCTTCCATGGGAATGTACTGAAGTAATATAATGTTACTCTGAACACAATCTCTGAGATGGTAGTACCGAATGTCTATGTGCTTGGACCTATCATGGAATACCAGATTAACCGAGAGTTTAATGCAACTTTGGCTATCACAATGTATCATAGTCGAATCCATCTTAGAGCCAAACACACCAACCAGGATTTTTCTCATCCAAATGGCCTCACATGCAGCTTCACTTGCTGCCATGTACTCTGTCTTGGCTGAAATGAGTGCCACAAATTGTTGCTTCCTACGGTACCAAGAAATTTTTGTCGATCCTATGCTGAAGATCCCTCCTGATGTGCTCTTTCTGTCTGATGGACTTCCTTCCCAATCTGCATCTGTGAATCCTTGAAGCATCACTCCCTCTATCCATCTGTACCATAATCCATACTCTGTAGTGCCCCTGAGATATCTCAATACATGCTTCCCCACCTTCCAAAAGAGCTTGGTCGGCTTAACCATAGTTTGACGCAGTTGGTTAACTGCGTAGCAAATGTTTGGTCTGGTGTTCACCAAGTACATCAGTGAACCCACTAGCTACCTGTAGATAGTAGCATCCACTACTTCTCCAGAAGTAGCATCCTCTTCCCTCCAATTTCCTGGAAGAGGAGTGTCCATGGGTTTACATCTCTCCATGTGAAACTCACTCAGTATCTCTTTGGCATACTTTCCTTGAGAAACAAAAATTTCACCATCTCGCTGGCATATTTCCAAACCAAGGAAATAGTGAAGGAGTCCCATGTCCTTCATTTCGAACTTCGTTGCAAGATCCTCCTTGCATGAGTTTATCAGTTGCTCATCACCTGTCAAAATTAGATCATCAACATAAAGTAAGATAATCAAGAGCTTACCATCAACCACAATCTAGTACAGTTTTGTATCTGCTTCACTTTTGGTGAAGCCCAACCTGGTGAAATAACTGTCAATCCGAGTGTACCAAGCATGAGGTGCTTGCTTCAGCCCATACAATGCTCTCTTGAGTCGGCACACATGCGACTCACTGTCAAGGATCTCAAAACCTTCTGGCTACTCTATGTACACTTCTTCCTCAATAACTCCATTGAGAAATGTAGTTTTCACATCCATCTGATGAATGCGCCACCCCATCTGCGCTGAGAGTGCAAGGATAGATCTAATGGAAGAGTACCTCATGAATGGTGTGAAAGTCTCTTTATAGTCGATCCCCTCAATTTGTGAGAATCCTCGGGCCGAAAATCTGGCCTTATACTTCTCCACACTCCCATCCGCTGCTTTCTTCACCTTATAGATCCATCTGGATCCAACCACTGATTTTCCGACCGATATTGGGACAACCTCCCATGCACTATTCTTGACGATGGATTCATACTCCTCTACCATAGCATCAACCCAAATTGGTTGTTGCACTGCTTCCTGAAAGGAATATGGTTCTATCACAATACACTTGATCATAAGAGCCATGTATCCAGTAAACATGTCTAGAGATTGTCTCTGTCTGCGCGGTGAAGTAGGGACTCCTACATTCTTTGCTGCATCAAGTCTCAATCTATCATCTTACATGGTGCGCCTTCTACCATTTATGGTGGATAGCTTTGCATGAGTGTTTTCTGCCACTCCATGATCCTTCGCATGTGGTTGCTCCACATCTTGAGGTTCATTCTTTGGAACCAAGAGTTACTCCTCTGCATGAAAATCCAACTCCCTCTCAAGGGGAAATCGCATGGCTTTATCCTCATCAAATTTTATATCTCGTCGCACAACATTCATTCTGCTATTTGGAAAATACACCCAATAGTTATGGGGAGTTTCATTGTACCCCAAAAATATCCCAATATCAGTTGTTGGTTTGAGCTTCTTCCTGACGTCTTTGCTCACATGCACATAAACAGATGAGCCAAAAATATTAAAATATGAAACATCAGGTTTCTTACCAATAAAAGCCTCTTCTGGTGTATGCATGCCAAGTATCTGATGAGGACAACGTTTTTGCACAAATATCGTTTTGTTGCATGCCTTCGCCCACAGATGCAATGGTAGGCCCTGATCACGCAACATCGTTTTTGCTGCACCCACAATTGTTTTGTTCTTTATTTCTACGACCCCATTCTGTTGTGGGTTATGAGGTGTAATCAATTATCTCTGAACTCCTTCTTTGCTGCAGAAGTTCTTGAATTCATTGGAGATGTACTCACCACCATTGTCGCTCCTAAGAGCCTTCACATGCTTCCCTGTGTCTTTCTCCACCAGCGCTTTGAACTCAAGAAATTTTGAGAACGTCTGATCTTTCTTCTGCATGAAATAGATCCAACACTTTCTAGAAAAGTCGTCAACAAATATCACATAGTACTTATGATTTGTTGTTGAAGCAGTAGAGAATGGTCCACACACGTTTGAGTGAACTCTCTCAATGATCTCCAAGGCTCGGTTTGCCTTCTCGTGAAAATTGGGCTTGCATTCTTCCCGATAGTACATCCCTTGCATGTGTCTGACTGCGCAAGAGTACCCTTGGGAAGACCTATATAAAACTGCTACATGAACTTCAAGGCTCTGTGGTGTAGGTGGCCCAATCTCATGTGCCATAACTCACCCTCATCTCATCTCACCACTTTTTCCACCTTACCCATCAATGTTGCACAGCCATCTATATCAAGTTTATAGATATTCTTAACTTGAATCCCAATCTTCTTGGCTTATCCTGTTGTTTTGTGTTGCAGGAAATCTTTTCCCTCACTAAAAACAACATCATAGCCTCTATCCTCCAACATTGCAACTAAGACCAAATTTTTCTTTAAGCCTGGTACATTCATTACATATTTTAATTGAAAGGGTTTACCTGGTTGTCTCTGTAAGATAACTATACCAATCCTAGTAGCACTGTAACTCCCATCATCATCCATTTTGATATGCATCTAGAGGTCCTTCTCCTCCAAGCTACTGAAAATTTCTTTGTCTCCCATCATGTGAAAGGATGCACCATTATCCAAGTACCACACTGATCCCATTGCACTTGACACCATGCATGCAATGAGAGAGAAGTCAAGCTCAAATTGTGAGGCCAAAGCCTCACTAGCTGCAAATCTTGAATCCTTCTTGTTCTTCTTCTTTTGTGGACGATTAGTGGCATAATGTCCATGCTCGTGATAGTGAAAACACTTCATTTTGGACATGTCGTGCTTCTTGCCATATTTTCTGGACTCATATTTGGAATGAAATTTATTTCCTTTCCCTTTCTTTTTCTTAGCAGCCAAAGCAAAATATTCTTCATCATCATGCTTAGAAGAACCATCCCTGGTATTCCGCCTGAATTCTCACCAAATCTAACCAAAGTCATTCCTAATCTGGTAACTTTTCCCTTCCATTGACAGAGTCCTGATAACTATGCCAACTCTTGGGAAGTCCTAGAAGAGCTTGGCTCATCAAGTCATCATATGCTTCAGTAATTCTAATGCTCCCAAGCTCATCTTGACACTGGACAAACTTTGTTAAATATTTCGGCATGGTGTCGCCTTTCTCCATTTTGATTTTCATGAGTTTATCCTTCAGTGCCAATTTTTTATGATCACTGTTGCTCTGAAATATATCTGTTAAAGCTTTCCACATTGCATATGGTGTCGCTTTTCCATGGATACTTGAGAAAATTTGGTCTCGTACTCCCTCCAATAAGATCCTCCTCGCCTTTGACCCCTTCTTTTTCCAAGCATCAAGATTTGCAGCATCTGCTACAGCAGGTTTGGGAACATCATTTTCAATGAATTCTTCCAACCCATTATCCTCCAGTACTGCCTCCATCTTGTCTTTCCAAGAAATATAGTTAGATCTGCCCTCGAGTGCATACTCCAATCTCAAGCCATTGAAATCCATTTTGATCCTGAATTTTTTGTCGCACCAAGAATGTCTTTTGTAAATTCGAATTATATTCAGTCACAAACTCAGCTTCTCCTCCACTATAGTGATTTCCTGTGCTTCTATACCATGTAGAAATTATACAAACGTATGTATATCAATGGATTCAATCCAATCTAACAATGTACTAAAGATAGATATTGAATCCTTCTACAAATCAATTGTGGAAATTAAACACAGTCGCCACTCACATGAAGCAAATAAAGAATCAAATCAAAGCACAACACAAATAATTTCCAGGGAAAGCTTGCTGCTCAAAACCCCTCTATCTTCTATTGTATATTAACCATGGAATCATGAAACAATTACAATGCACACTTCTCACAAGAGTCTCCTGCACTCTCACAACTGTCTCACGTTGTCCTAGACAAAACTCGCCAACACTTAGCCAATTATCAGCCTTTAAAAAGTCTTCCTTGCTTGCACAATTCCTGATGAATGCAATCCCTATTCTTTAGGAATTTTGGACTTCCAAAACTACGCAAGGATCATGGTCACTCCAATGGATGTCTAGTTTCATGCAGGAAACCTACTAATGACACAACTGATAGTTAACATCCCTTTAACCTTTGTCTAAACTGGGTCTCCACCAAAACTGACATGCATGAAGCTATTAATAATAAATCATTAGTTGCATGGCAGTTCACTGATTGTGAATTAAATAATATTTAATTCACTTGATCTCTCACTAGTGCAACAAACAGTTACAACTAGTTCAACTAAATCTAACTCACCTAACTGAGTTAACTGATTACTCATGCATTAAATTAATTCACCAACTACAATTCAGACTCCATAACTAATAGAATTACTTTGCATGCCTCACCGACCACCCTCAACTCAAAATTCATGAGCTAACTGAGTTTATCACACTCAGTTAACTATTACAAGTGATTATGAGATAAGCTTACATTTTATTGTCCAATTTAATTAAGGGAAAATTAAATTAGACACTGCACCAAATTAATTAATTAATTTTTCCTTCACACTAATGTATTGCTAGGACCTATTGGTCCCACACTAGTGTGTGTGCTACAATTTCTTATTAGACTTCAACACAACTTTCATCAAACTTTATTAAGAAACATTTTTCATTCTTTTCTTTTAGAGCATAGACTTTACTATTATTCATAATAGCTTTAGCTACTATCTCTCATGTGCCTGCAGACTAGGTTTGACAATTTTTGGATTTGAACAACACATCATAGCCTTGGTCACACATCTGAGACAAACTGAGTAAATTGTGCTTCAGACCATCAACAAACAACACATCCTTGGCCTTACCTCTACTATTAGCTAGGTTAACAATTCCTTTACCCATAATCTTATCTTGTGTATTATTTCCAAATGTAACATTACCTTTGCTAACACGTTTTAATGACATAGATTTACTTTTATCTCCTCACATGTGCCTGGTATAGCCATTTTCCACATACCATTGATTCCTACCATTCTGAGCTTGTAAAACCAAATTTTTTTTTTTGGTAAGTTGATATAATCTATTAATTTCAAGAACATAATATTACATATGCTATAGGCAGGGTTGGTAAGTTGCACTTAACCAATCCCTGCCTTTGTAACGTTGTTTCTGGGCTTCCTTGGGGGAGGGGGTCGGCCCAGAAAAAACTTGAAAACGAGATTTACATTGTGCGCAGTAGCGCTGATGCATCTAAAGACTAGAGAGTAGAAAATAACAGAAAATCCATGTGGGCACATATGACAAAAAATAGAGTAACACTGTGCAGCTGCGCAAACGTTATTCATCATCATCATCACTACTGTTGGGATTCTCCTCTTCAATGGGATAGGCAGGAGTCTGCGCAACAGAAACTTCCACGACAGCTTCCACTTCGGCAGCAGTTCGCTTAGGGTATCTTGCAGGAGCACAGAGGAGGGGGGAGTCCGGGTCTACTCCTTCAGGAATCTTCGTCCAAACGTCATCCGAATCCATGATCTAGATTTTTGTATCCTCAGCTTCCTGCGCAGGACTGGTCTGGGGAGTCTACGTGCGATGCGGAGAGGGAAATCTAGGAGAGGAGGTGGACCTCCTCGCGCCTCAACTTCCTCTTTGTGTTGATTGCCTCGAGGTTTCTGCTCGCTTCTCGGGATCATATTGATGGCTTGCTATGGTGCTGGATGATGATCCATCAATTGATTCAAGGCATTTATCCTCGCCGTGATGGTAACGACTCAGGAGGGCCCCTCTCTAACCACCACGAATAGTGCGTTGGCGCAGTCTGGGGGCCATTGTGCACCTGGGAGGGGAGGTAGGAGTGACACTGGGGCTGAAGAGGCTGCAAAGACTAGGGTGCAGGTTCGCAGGATGAAGAGCAGTAAGAAGAGGGAGTCTACGCAGCTCCACTCTGGGACTGAGGCTTCACAGCTAATTAGAATCAATGAGAATCCATATTAGAAGGAGGAGAGAAAAATGCAAATGTGACCAGATAAGTGAGAAAAGGGGCAGAAGGCTAGGGGCTATATAGGTGTGAGGATGAGGTCTGTAAGGTTGGCAATGAATGATCTTCGAATAGAACTGTGTGTGGAGCTCAAGCAGCTGAGCAGGCACAGGGTAGTAGGAGTGACTGCGATGCTGGTTATTGATCATGTACATTAGTGGTGGTATGGGCGAGGTGATGGTTAGGTTCAGGTGACGCAACGCCTATCCGCTCTGCATTATCTTTGGTTCTGTGAGGAACGTGCGAGGATTTAACGATAAATGGATTCGCTGCAGGTGAAGAATTGCATTGGGGATTTCCGCAGTCCGTATGGGTTTAGATTTGATATTCACTCGTGTCAGGCATGTCACCCACATCCGAGGGGAACTTGTAAAACCAAATTGTAGTTGTCTTCATTTTCCTTTTTCTTCCATACCTTGGGTTGTTGGGTTAATTGTTTAAATTTAGGAGTAGGCCATTTATTTTTGAGTTTGCAAACAACTTCTTTGTGGCCAAAATTTTTCCAAATATAACATTGAATCAAATTATTCAATGGAGAAAATAAATTTTTATACCTAGGTCTACTCATCCTTTGCCTGAAAAATTAGTTATTATGCTGATAATTTTTTTTTCGTGGAACAATTTACTTGAACATTATGTTAACCCTGCAATACGCAACCTTATTCCCATAATTAGTGCAAGTAAAACCATATCCTGGAAATACATCCTCGTAGCTGGTAAAATATTGATTTATGAAGCTTGCTAGTGTTGCTTCTTAAGGTAATCAAGCTTGTTTGAGGGTTTAATTTCTTTGTTGATTTGTCTTCTATGCATTATTATTCTTTTGCTAATTCGAATTCAACTTGATCCTTTTATCTTGGAATGGCTGATTTTCCTGAGAATTTCCTATGTTGGTTGCTTTGTTCACAGCTTGAACAAAGGTAGTAACCTTCTTACCTTTCACATCAGTTGTTGACCTTGACTCGGCCTCAAATTCAAGACTTGTTCTATCGTTAGAGACTCTCTGTGCTTCAAGAAGTTCATTTAAACTTCCAACCCCTTTTCCAAATTTTTCATTAAATCTCGACTAAGTTTTAGCTTTTTCAAGTTCTTTCCTCAGAGAAACAATTTCTCCTTCAAGTCTTCCACATGCTTGATTTTTCTCATTGAGTTGTTGATATAGATTTTCTTGGATATTCTTACCTTATTCAATTTGAAACAGCAGAGGTTTAATAGCTTCAACTTTGTCTTTGGTCATCAATTACTTTTCTATTTTATTTTTATTTCTCAAACTTTGAATTTCCTCAAGAACGTTGATCAACTCTCCTTCTAAGTCAACTTCAACTTCTTTTCCATCAGATTCAATAACTTCTACTTCCATGTTTTCTATGGCCATGAGCATAAATTCTTTTGAGATTTCATAGGCTCTGTCCTCATCTAAAGATTGATTTTCTTCACTTTCAGAGGAGTTGGAGTCTTAGGTCTGGAAGCTTTTCTTCATAGATTTATTTTTGTCCTTTTGCATTTTTATAAACTTCTTCGTGGGTTCATATTCATAATTATTTTTATTTGTAATTTTATAAGCATAGTGAACTACTTTACCATAGTTAAAAAACTTAAAAGGTAACTTACCTTTGTACTTTCCTGAGCCTCTCTTGAGCTTTCTCACGAATTTAGCTTCCTCTTCATGTGATTCACAACATGAGGCATTATGTTCTTCCTTGGGCTTCTTATCTGCTTTGAACGTTGAATCCTTTGTTGTATACTTTCCATTAGAAATCGTCATCACATAGGAACTAAGAGTGCTAAGTAATTGAACTAATGTTACACTACAAGGAAAATAACTTCTAGCGGAGGTTTTTGTGGAAGCCCCTATAAAAATAGCCCAAAAATTGATCTATAACAAAGGTGGACGTATGGACGTTTTAGTGGATGTTTTTTAGACAGTGCATCTACAATATACAAACACAACATTGCTTTACTATCCATACAAGCACTGGTGCCGCATAGAATATGGTGCACCATGGAAATTTTATTTTTATAAAATAAGAAAACATTATGCGCTAAATAACACAACGCATCATTGCTTGAATAATCGATAGCACCGAAAAAAGGTTACTTTTTAAAAAAATCGGTGCTATATACACTTGTAGCACTCGTTCCCTTCATGTAGTAAAACACCCCAGTGCACACCAATAAATAACATAGCTATAGTTTTTAAATTTCAAAAAAATGCAGTGTTATTTTCCAACGATGCACCGGTGTGGTAAATGTACTAAAATTCCCCAGGGCATCTTCTAAAGAGCACCGCTAGGCGGTTTTAATTTTGATGCAAGAGCATCAAAGCTAAATTTTCATTATTCAATTATGTAATTAGGGGGGTGATAATTTTTAATTATTTTATTAATTAGTTTGCTCATTTTTAATAAATTATGAGAGAAAATATAAATGTGAGGATTATTGTAAATATTCCTTAAATAATTAAGGATATGAGTGGAGTTGAATTAGGTAGATAATCTAGGGATTAGGAATTCCATAAATGGGACTTAGTTGAGTCCAAAATAAGATAAATCTAAATTAGATTTTAAGTTGAGATTTGTGTGGAGGAAATTATGGAATGGAATAAATTATATTTATGTATAAATATGTAGCTTGTGAGGGTGAGAAAGGAAAAGTGAGGAAGTGGGCAAGCGAGGAATACAGAGAGAGTAAGAGAAATGGTTTGAAGGGTCGAGAGCCGAGAGGCTGCCCATTGTAATATTTGGCCAAATATTTTTTATGTTTTATATCAATATTTTGTTTGTATGGCTCTCTTTCCTTCATACGTATTGTTTGAACTAAATATGTTGTGGTTTTTAGAAGAATTTTAATTTTCATTGGAAGCACATGAATTTTTACATGTTGGGATTTGATTTAACCCAGTATCTTGGCATCATTTGGTATCGGAGCCAGACATATGCCTATTCTATGTTTTGTTTTGACTCTACATTACATCATACATATATGCCCAGACAAGTGCGTTAATTTGCAGGAGTAGGTGTGCGATGGAGGCAACTCCGGAAAATCGATGGAGCGGTATTAAAATATGAGTGCATGGAGGTTGCTCCTTAAGGTTAAGAGACTGTGTGGGATGTCATTTCCACATAAGGAAGGTCAGCGATAGAATACAGATCTGATTTATGCCCTCAATTTCGACGACAGACTAACCGAATGGTGATTCAAAATTTAGATCTAATTTTAGCATCAAATATAAATTGATTTTATTAGGAGGAACTGAATGTATCTATCGAATTGAAATTTGTAAGTGAAGTTTTAAAATCCCTTTGGATGAGAACTGCGGAAATTCCTCTGCAATGCATACTGTTTGGCCGAAATTCGCAAAGAAAATGTAATCGAGTACGTGACCACGGAGGCCGTGTGTTGCCGCCGCAATAGTTGTTGTCACACTTCTCCCATCGCCAATGGTCGTATGGAATTGCAAGAGCGAATAGGAAAATAGTCATGAAGAAGAAGCCCACGAGCTGAATGACAAATCTTCCGGTATGGTATATGAGAGCCACGGTGAACCACTAGCCGGGCACTGTTTCACAGAGAGAAATGAGCGACTGCTCATGTGGCAACAACTTCCAGAGCTGAGTTATCGATATCAGTGCTTATGTTTTATTTGCATTCAAATCGGTAGAAATTACGAATTGTAAGTTGGGCTATAGATATCGCAGGAAATCACAACAGGTGAGCACCGTGCGTGCATCAATGGGTGAAGCAAGAGCGCAGGTTTGTGGATTTGGAATGCGCTGTGCAGGCAACATCCCAGGCCTGTATGCGTTGTGGAGGTTGTGTTAGGCCTTAATTCATTTGGTGTAGGCAACACCACAATCACGTATGCGTTGTGGAAACTGCAACAATGCTAGCGAAGGCAAAAACCTAGGCGGCAGGTTGTGAATTGGGAGCTTGTGTGGCAGAGATTGTTAACCGATGGTGAGCATTGACACCACGGCTTAACGCAGTTAATAATTTTAGTTGCGAATTGTAAACGCAATTCCATGACGTGGAATCACTGCGGCAGCATCACCGCGTGGGTTAAGTCTTATAACATATGACTGTGTACAGCAGACAACTTCACAGCCTAGCCACAACTGCTTGGAAGGCGGAACCAATTGTTAGGAGTAGGCTTGAGAATTTTTCATTATGTTTTGGTGTGGAGACACCACGGGCATAGACATTGTAGCACTGTTTGAATCCTTGCACGGCGTTGACACAAGCATATACTTCCATTTGCCAACCGGGTAACGTAAACAATCACAGGTATGAAGCAACGGCCTTACGTAAATTTAATTATGCATAGCACGATGAGTTAAATCCTTTTTAATGGGCGTCACATTTTTTTATTAGTTGGGTCGAATTTTTTATGGCTATGATTGATTGGTTTGTTTAATAGTGGTGTTGGGTTGTGTGAACCGTGGGTTCAACCACAAAAGGTAGCATTATATGCGAGGAATATGCCACTTCGTTTTTAAGTAATCCCGCAAGGAAGAAGGCATCGCAAAGGAAATGGGAAGAGGCTCACAAAATGTACATGGGCACCTCTAAGTGGTACAAGAAGTAAACGCAATAAATAACTAGCTTTTTTGGGAGGAGACGAGATGGTGACAATAGAACCAAAAGTCAAATAAAATTGCAGTGAACAGTGAAGACGGTTTTGAAAACCAACAAGGGTTTTCACACAGCTTTGAAGAGGTAAGTTGGGATAGCGTGGACCCAGATTAATGTTGATTGGCATTCGTAAATAGCAAAGTGGATTCGTGACCGCATATGAGCAATGAATCAAGGTGAGTTGGTATTAAGTGTGGGGCGGTATATAAATACATTGACATGTTTGTTAACCAAAGAAAATGGATGGTTTCAAATTTTCCAGCAATGCTAGATCGTTGATTATGAAAGTCTAAGATAGAGGTTCTAATATACAAAGCACGGAGGAAGCTTAAAGGTAACATAATGAAAGTTAGTATGGAGTATTAATGAATTCTATTATATAAACTATATAATAGAAATAAAATAAAATGGATAAAAGCATAAACGTATAAATATTATGGTTGGGATTATAACCATAGTGTTGAAAAAAAAACTGAAAAGCTTCCGCACATGAGGTTTCCTCCATTTGGGCTTTTTACAAAACGCATTTTATATGTGGTTGTGGCAGTGTGTGGTTGCATCATTTTGGTAGGTACAGAGAAACATGCATTTTTATGTGAGAGGATTTATTATGCCTAATGTGTATTCTTCACAGCTTTGTTAAGTCATTTTGGACCAAATCTTGTAGTTGGAAAGGGAAAATTATTTTGATTGTGTTTTAAGATTATAAACACAATTGCTTGATGTTGAAGAATCTTTGTTTTATGTGGTAGCATTTAAAGAGGTGATATTCAGGATGGACACAATGTACGGTTTGTACATCGAAGATGTTGAAATATGAATAGCTTGTTCTCTATACACAGATGAAGAAATGTGAATTGATGTTGTATGGTGCATGAAAGAGGAGGAAAAATGTTTGCACTAAAATTTTGAGCAAATTTAATGAAGAGCATGCGAATATTCGCAGTGACAAAGACAGCATAGGAGAGTGGAATCCAAAGAGTTGCAAATGCAAGGGAAAGGTTTGTTAATAACCTTAATGGGAGCATAAAGTATGATACATAATTTCGCGAAGGTATTTTTGAATGTTGGAAATTGAATGGTTTATTTATTTTCACCATAAGATAAATCTTGGAAAACATGGATAGCATTTTGACGACTAAAGACTTCAGTATCGTGTGAAATAATAATGGGAAACTGGTGATTTTTCATAAGAATGAAATATGAAAGAGAGTGAAGATTTTACATCCTAAGAATGTATTAGGGGTGTATGTTTGTTGGAGGATTGTATAACTTGAATTTAGTCAAAATATCCACTATCATAATTATTGGGGCAAAGCTTGAAGTCAAAACAGATGTTAGAATAAAATGAAAGTTTGGATAGTTAAGATTGAGTATTTTCATCCAAGATGAAGAATTGGTGTAAGTCTGAAGTCAAAGATTCATAAGCTAAGTGAAGGGTCTGAATGTAATTGGGTGCATGATCGGTAGAGCCCGACACCCAAATAATTGGTCATTGTAACAAATGAGTTACTAAAGTGTTGTTTGCAGCAAAGTGAAGCAAGAGGGTTGCCAGAGACTAATCCCAAGACAGAGAATTGGAAGTGATCAAGCTCCAGAAGAAATCTTGCATTGTTGAATGGCAAGTGTGAGGACTTGTTGAAAAGTGGATCGAATGAAATCCACACGTGAACAGATTAAGTTCACAAAGGAGGAGAAGATGACTGTTGATAGTCATTTCTGAAGATCTGATGAAGACCACAACAGAAGGAAGAAGAAGGAAAATTCCAAGGAAAGTGGCATATGTGAGCAGTTGACAGATGAAGAGTACGAGCGGGAGAAGGCTGAGATAACAGTTCACCTTGAATTGTTAATGGAGTTGTTGCAGGAAAATGTGAAAGACCAAACACATGGTTGGACCATGAGAAAGAAAGTGAAGTGACAGATACTACATGCAAAGAGGGAAAAGCAAGTAAACATACAGTTGACAGAAGAGCTGAGGAAGCTCGAGCAGATGTTGAGGTGTGAAGAACTCAGAGAGGCTGAGTTAAAAATGGATGTTTCCATTTGTGGCCTAAAACAGGGTGAAATTCTGGGTGAAGAGATCAATGAGGAAGATCTCATGAACTATTGGGATAGTTCAGAGGAATTTGAAGATGTGTTGATGAGAGTAGTAGATAAGGCTATGAAGCTTTGCATTTTTAAATCTCATAGTTTATGTATGTTTGCAGGATGTGCGAAAGATGGTGGACAGTCTGATGGAACTGTCACAGAGATGAAGGAAACTTTTGAGGTGAAGTCTGGTGGAGAATACCTTTCAGAGGAGGAAGGTATTGATTTATTACAGCAGGAAGAAATCATAAATGAATTCTTGTTTGGGGTAAGACAGCAAGTTGAAGTTGTTATGGAGCAGGAGCATAATGGAAATGCCGAAGAAATATTCCAAGGAGGTAAACAAATATATTTGTTTAATGAAATTGCTGACAGAACTTTGCAGTGTGATGAAACAGAAACCAGGATAACTCAGGAAGATTGCTAGAAGAAGAATGAAGCTGGGAAATAAAGTTGTGATGAAGTGATGAAAAGATTTCATATGGAAATCAAGTTCTTGGAATGATGGCTTAAGGAACCTGATGGAGAAGTAAAACTTGCAGAACCTGATCCAGAAGAAATTACAGTTACTATGCAGGATAGGGATGAAATTTTTTTAACATTTATAGAGTTGAATGAATGTTATAACTTTAAAAATAATAATGTAATTGTATATGATGTTGAAATCAGAGAAATTGAGCGAAAATTATTTGGAATTGAGATGAAGGATTAGAAGCAGCAAGAAAATTGTGTCCGTAAAGACATAAAGGAGGCAGAAATATTGAATCAACAAGATGAAGATGAAAGCAGCCAGCAGTTCAAAACAGGACCTACTGAAGTCCAGGAAGTCGATGATGGAATATTGGTGCTTGAAGCATCAAAAGAGACCGAAAGGTCTTATCTTTTTAAAACTAACAGTTTGTTGGTGAATGCAGGTACATCACCGGACGAGAAATTTGTTGCTATAGAAGCAATCAAAGACTATAGTAGTAATCAAGAAGGAGTTCTTGATTTGCAGAAATTTGAGTGTTCAACTCAGTTGGAGACGAAAGAATTCAAAAAAGAGGAATTACTCCAAGGAATTGGCGAAAGAAAGTATTGGAGGAGCAGATGGAATCCGATCGACAAAGTGACTGATGAGTTACCAAATCAAGTTGATACTTCGAAGGACCAGCGACAGAATAGAGTTTGGAATCCTGGAGGGAGCAAGTCATCAGGACTTGTGGCTGTCGCATTGTTACAGAAAAGGAACAAACCTCATAGACAGGAGTCTATGGAAACTTCTCTACATGGGGAGTCTAATGTAGGAGCATCAAAGCTAAATTTTCATTATTCAATTATATAATTAGAAGGGTGATGATTTTTAATTATTTTATTAATTAATTTGCTCATTTTTAATAAATTAGGAGAGAAAATATAAATGTGAGGATTATTGTAAATATTCCTTAAATAATTAAGGATATGAGTGGAGTTGAATTAGGTAGATAATCTAGGGATTAGGAATTCCATAAACGGGACTTAGTTGAGTCCAAAATAAGATAAATCTAAATTAGATTTTAAGTTGAGATTTGTGTGGAGGAAATTATGGAATGGAATAAATTATATATATGTATAATATGTAGCTTGTGAGGGTGAGAAAGGACAAGTGAGGAAGTGGGCAAGCGAGGAATACAAAGAGAGTAAGAGAAATGGTTTGAAGGGCCTAGAGCCAAGAGGTTGCCCATTGTAATATTTGGCCAAAGAGTTTTTATGTTTTATATCAGTATTTTATTTGTATGGCTCTCTTTCCTTCATACATATTGTTTCAACTGAATATGTTGTGGTTTTTAGAAGAATTTTAATTTTCATTGGAAGCACATGAGTTTTTACATGTTGGGATCTGATTTAACCCAGTATCCTGGCATCAATTTTTTTTTTTTTAAAGAGCGGTGTTATATTCAAAAAAAGCACCGGTGTGACACATGTATTAGAACACCCCAGGGCATCTTAAAAAAAGCACATATGTATATTTAAAATAAATAAATAAATAACCTCGATGCAGATATCTTTCGCACTAGTGTGGTTATAGTAATACACCAGAGGAGGGTTAAATAAAATAAAATAAAAACTCCCTACCATAAATTTCATTTTTACCATCTACAATGTTGGAGAGCTCTGGAGCACAGGTGTAGAAATTCCTTGTAGTTTCAAACTTCTAATTGTAATTTACTAAAACATTAGACTTGAATCTACTCTACCAACTACGGAAACAATTAAACAATTGTGAAATCACGAAGCATACAAGAGAAATAATTCAATAAAAACATTACACGATGATTTCATGGGGAAAGCCACAACTAAAAACCCCTCCTATCTGTATATTGCATTAGTCATAAAAATATAAGAAGATTACAATGCTTTGCTCAAGCTTGAGCAACCTCTGCACTACCACAATCTATCTCACTACCTCCTAGACAAGCCTTGGCCAATACTTAACCAATTTTATACTTTCCAAAGTCCCTATTTGCTTCTCTTGTTTCCTTGGGAATTAGCCCCTATTAATTAGGGAAATTCCTCATCCATAATTGCACAATCCATCATAGGCCTTCCTCTGACTGCATGCACCACCTGTACAATTTGGATGATTATACAATTGGTAGTACATTGCCTTTGAACTTCAATATCAAATGGGTAACTCAAATATCACACATGCATGAGTTATTTATGGCTGATTTATGATTTAATTGGTTGATCATGTAGTACACACCCCACTACTTGACCTCCCACTAGTTCCTCCAAAAGTTGGAACTAGTTTAACTGAATTTAACTTAGTTTTAATGAATTAATTAATTAAAACTCAAAATAAACTCAACCAAGGCTCCTAAAAAGTGGGAGATGCTCTACATGACTCAAGTTTGGCCCTAAACTTGAATTCACTTAAACAAATAATTCAAACTAACGTTTTTAACTCATTCAAGTTGTCTTGTGATGTGGAATTGCAATTTTCTACTATTTTAATTCAAGGAAAATTTAAATTAGGATCCTTCTTGGTGCCATTTTCAACAACTGGTGCCACTATTGTCAGTGTGGTTATGTTTGACAATGCACTGGAGCCAGTGCATGACTATGTTTTGGGTGCACCGGTGATTTTTTTTTAATTGAAAGTTATGTTTCCATATTTATAAATACATCTTTCATTTAATAAAAAAAAATGTATTTTATGTATGAGGCTGATGTATTTTAAATGTCAATCATGTAGCAGAGATGTCAACATAAGGAGTAGCAAGGAGAGCAGGAGAAAATGGAAGACCCATACAATATGGTTCGACCATGGGAGGCCAGATAAAGGGAGATGGATTTATACCTTCACCCTATTACTACAAAGACTTGAGCACTCTTAAGGAATGTAGGCCTCTTAAGGCGCACTCTAGGTGTCTTACCTGGATCTCAGAGGTCCCTGGTACAAACTGACATGTCACCATGGATTTCAGAAATGGAACTTTGAAAAGCTTATACTTTGTTAAACGTTGTTGGTTCATATGGTAAAATAAGAGTGAAATTAGAAGACAGTGGTATGGAGAAAAGATATCGGATTAGGGTTTCATGGGTCTTATCAGTCACATACCAAACACCATGAAAAATTACAGGTGTGCCTTTCACGCCACTATCGTATCATACAGTTGAGGTCCTTCAAACCAGAGACGTGATGTATATGGCTTAGGCTCGTGACTTTCAATGACATGATGTATATGGCTTGGCATCGTGACCTTCAATGACCATTCTGGGAAGAATAGATTTTAATAATATATCACACACAACACCTTATTATGTAGCCTTATCACTTATTATTACCGAACTTTCATATATAATATATTCTTCTTCGCATTGCGGTAATACTCATCATAATGATTGAACACTCATCAAACTAAGAAAAAAAATTGATTACAGTTTTTCTAAATATTCAAATCAGTTTAAATTTAATTTTCAAATTGAAATCCTGGAATAATATTTTTGTGACACAGACGACCTCCTCCAATTTGAAAAAGTTGTTGAATATTATTTTCAAGCCACAACGATTTCCCCCCAATTTGATTGAGTTGTTGAATCGCGTATTCTTTTTTTATTTCTTTCAATGAATTTTATTTTAAATGCCATAGGAAATTGTTGAAATTATAACTTTGAAATGTGTAATTTGTATGATTTGAATATTTTAAATGTTGTTAAATATATTTCTATATTATAAATAAATAATCAAAATTATAATATATCCTAATTTATGTTCTCCAAAAAAAAAATATCAAAGAGTGAATTTGTGTTGATACACAGTCTGAGTTTCCAAATGACGCTCGAATGTAATAAAAATAAAACACAACGAGCTCATAGCTTGAGGTAATATAAGATTGTAGTGTAATTAAAATACATTTAGTTGTGGAAAGGAAAATCAATAGATGAATGTTTATTTCCACAGCTTCAGAGATATATGACAAACCATAAGATGAGAAAACACAAATGAGTAGAGGTGATCCATAAAGTACGATGACCATTGATTTTTCCATATATTGGAAATCTGGACAGTGAAAACCCTTACAACCGACTTTATGAAAGCCCCCTTTTATATCTGTATTCAAACTTCATGGTAGTAGGTTTTTTTTTTGTTATACATATTTATTGCACACACACTTTTATTTAGGCAAGACTTATCCATCCTATTACACGGCAGTTAATGCATAGGGACTGTATATTCCCATCGTTGAATTTAAGCAAGTACATTATACATCGATGGGCATATATAGCCCATGCGCATTAACTATTTCACAACAGGTTGGATAAATCTTGCCATTTTATTTAGGTTTTCATTCGCGTGAAAATCACTCCATCATTCATAATTAGGTTGTAAATTATTAGCAGTTAAAATGCCCCATTTGTGGACATCAAATAAAATTAGTAAGGTGATATGTACTAATAAAAATTTTAAGATTCTATATGTATTTGTAAAATATTTAGTATGGTTTTTGTGTCTCTGTATAGTTTAACCCTCATTTTTTTAGTTAGAGTATTAAATTTGAATTGTATAACCTGTAAAATTTAAATATCAAAGAGGTTTTTCAAAATCTTGAATTTATTTATTTATTCAAAAACACGTTATTAACATACATACATACATACATATATATATATATATATATATATATATATATATATATATATATATATATATATATATATATATATATATATATATATATAGGGACTAGTTTTTTTGAATCCACCTTTGACCTAGCTCTGCAACAACGCGAGCGCCCCCGTGAGGAGTTCGGACAGAGTTGCAGGTCGCGGCTCGCCTGCCGCACATCGGCTGGGCTGGGCCTAGCTCGAGGATGCCCGCCTTCATGGAGGTTTTGGGCTCTCCTCAGGGACCTCCCATCTCTCCTCCTCCGCCTTCTGCCTCTGATGCTTTCAACGTCCTGCTTGCATCCTTGCCAAAGAAGAAGAAAGCAAAAGCTACAAAATTTGTAAAGATACTAGAGGACATCCCTGAGATATCTCTTCCACTAGATGGGCCGATCCAAGTTTCTCTATCTCTTGCAGATCAGGCTCTCGTAGGCCAGTTCACAGGGCTTTGGCCATCCCCTAAATCCACAGAGATCTGGGTCGCCAAGAACTGGGCTCCCTTGATAAAAAACAGTGTAACCTCATACTTCCTCGGGAGAAGTTATTTTTTGTTCGAGTTCACTGCAAAAGAAGATAAGGACCTGATTTTCCAAAATGGACCTTACTTCATGGGCCCTTAGGGACTGTATCTGAATAAATGGATGCCATATTTCGATCCGGCAGTGGATGCTCCCTCAGCAGTCCCGGTGTGGGTGAGACTCCCTAATCTCCCAGTGCATTGTTGGAATTGGGATTCGCTGAAACACATTGGCAACACCCTAGGTAAATTTATAGACAGGGCCAATAAAAAAGACCAGTATGATTGCGCCAGAATCTGTGTGGAGGTAGATCTAGAGGTGGGGCTTTCGGAAGCCATTAAAATCATCGTAGGATCTTGGACTCATGTGCAAAAGCTCAACTATGAGAAACTATCCTTCAAATTCCAGAAATGCCATGTCTACGGCCATTTTGACAGAGGCTGTCCATCCAATGGGGCAGAAGAGAAAGGAAAAGAAGAAGGTTGGAATCAGGTAAAGTGCACCAAGACCACTCACAAGAAGACCGCAACATCAAACGATAAAGGTCCTCAGAAGGCCCCTGTCCAACAACTATCCATGGCAGGTCAAGAGAACAAATTCGAGCTCCTAAGATCTGAAACATTGACCTCTCAAGAGGTGGAGATCCCAAAGGTAAATTCTCCTGCCAAAGCTTCCCCCTCCGTCTCGACCAAAGGTGGAAGCGCCGCAGAGAGCTCCAAAGGGAAACCCTCAGATGAGGAGGAGGAAGTAAATGAAACTAAGGACTCAGAAGAAGAAGGAGAAATAGGAGACTCTCACTCTTCCCCCAGAAGATCCACAAGAGGATGCAAGTCTGCCAGGGAAAAAAGAGAGCAGGAAACATACAAAAATAAGCTCCAGGGAAACCAGCCAACCCTTGAGAAGCTATTGGTAGGAACTCCGAAGATGACGAGGCACCAGACTCAGGACTCCAAGGGAGCCCACCATAACAACAATAAATGATGAAGATCATCTCCTGGAACTGTAGGGGTATGGGCACTAGAGCCAAGGAAGAAGCAATGAAAAGCTTAATAAGATTGGAAGCCCGGGATATCCTCCTCATCCAGGAGACCAAAATGGAGGATATAGCTTTCCTCCAAGCAAGCAAAAAATTATGGAATAAGAGTGGAGCGCAAGCTATCTCTGCTCGTGGAGCTTCGGGAGGACTTGGTTCCCTCTGGAACGCCAACAAGTTCTCAATAATCTCTGAGACTTTGAATACCCACTAGATCTTCTCAAAGATTCAGCATCTTGATACCAAAGAGATCATATGCCTTTTCAATGTGTATGTCCCTAACAATGTTGGGGAGAAGAAGATTTGTTGGGACTCTATAAAAAATTTGGCAGATCTAGAGAATCTGGAAAACATCATCATCGCTGGAGACCTCAACCTCACCCTTATTTCGTCAGAAAAAAGAGGAGGTTGCATAGTAAGGGATCTGGAAAGAGAATGGGCGGAGGATCTCATGTAGGACTGGGACCTACTAGACATCAAGCCTTCATCCGGTAAGTTTACTTGGACAAATAAAAGAGTCGGTCCTAGTCATATAGCTGCCAGACTAGATAGATTTCTTATTCAAAGTTCCTTTCTTCTTCTCGGTCTAGAGGCTAGAATGCACATCCTTCACAACAGTGTTTCGGACCACAAGCCCATTAGACTTGAGCTGCTAGGTCTCGAGGACTTGGGTCCTATTCCATTCAAATTCAGTCCTCTATGGATTAAAGAGGCAGATTTCATGCAAAAGGTTAGGGATTGCAGGAAGGAGCCAGTCAAGGGCTCCCTATTTTTTGTTTGGGAAGAAAAACTCAGAAGAGTAAAAGCGATGCTAAAAATTTGGGCCAAGACTTTTCCCAATCCTACAACTGAAAGAAAAAAAATACAAAGTTCCTTAGAACTACACCATCTCCATCTGGAAGAAACTGAAATCACAAAAGATGACCTGGACACAGCTCCAGCAGAAATTTCACAAGGCATGCTTGGCCAAGGAAGAATACTACAGGCTTAAATCCATGAGTCTTTGGCTCAAAGTAGGGGATATAAACTCCGCCTTCTTCCACAAGCAAGCCCAAGCCCGGAAATGCTTTAACTCCATCTCTAAAATTAAAGAAGAAAACTACATTCTCAAGGATAAAGACAGCATCAAAAAGGCAGCTTCAGACCATTTCAAGAATTTGTATAGTGAGGGAATAGAGGTGGGCCATAGCTCTAACCTTCTGGACATGGTTCCCCAACTGATCACTGCTAGGATGAACCATTTGTTAGAAGATAAAGTCAACAAAAATGAAGTAAAGGCTGCCCTCTTTGATATGGACCCCGACAAAGCCCCGGGACCAGACGGATTCACAGCCAGATTCCTTCAGACCTATTGGTAGATTGTGGAGAAGGAATTTCTCAAAATGGTCCTAAAATCCCAAGATTGCCAGAAAATTGGAGGTTTCACAAATTCAGCATTCCTCGCCCTTATCCCCAAGGAAAAAGGAGCAAACTCCTTCAACAGATTCCGCCCGATCTCCTTGTGCAATATTGGATACAAAGTGATAACCAAAGTAATAGCAAACAGATTGAAGAACATTCTCCCCAAAGTCATCCCGGAGAATCAAGGAGGATTCATTCATGGCATACTGATCGTAGATAACTTCATCTTGGTACAAGAGGCGATCCACTCTAGCATGCTTCGAAAAGAAAATGGTATGGTGGTCAAGCTAGACCTAGCAAATGCATTTGATCGAGTTAGACACAGTTTTTTTCTAGAGGTTCTGCACAAGATGGGGTTCGGACTAAGCTTTATAAACTGGATCTGGGCTTGTATATCGGAGCCCTGGATTGCTCCCCTGGTAAATGGTAGGGCTGCAGATTTCTTCAAAGCCTCTAGAGGGCTGAGGCAGGGGTGTCCCCTCTCACCCCTCCTCTTTGTGCTGTAGGCTTCAGTCCTCAGCTTTTACTTGGACAAGAAGCAACAAGATCAAGAGATAGTTGGGCTTAGCATTGCAAGAATTCTGTGAAGCTTCGCGTAGCATTTTAAACAATGGGAAGTGTCATATTTATTGCTGAAATATTTCTCCAATTTCCCTAAATTCCATTGCTAGATTCCTAGGCTTTGCAGCCTCCTCAAACTGGACTTCTTTCAAATATCTTGGCCTTCCTATCTTCCTCAAGCGAGCCTTTAGTAAATACTGGGATCCTCAGCTAGAGAAATTAAAATCTAAAATGCAGGCCTGGGGCTCCTCCTAGCTCAATATTGCAGGCAAATTAGTGCTTATCAAATCAGTGCTCATTAGTCTTCCACTATTCCAATTCTCTGTTCTCTTAGCACCTGTGGGCATCCTCAAGAAGATGGAGGATTTTATCAGGAAGTTTCTCTGGAAGGGAGGTAAGAAAAATGACAAGAAAATCCCACTTGTCAACTGGGAAATTGTGACCAAGCCTCTGCTGGAGGGAGGCCTGAACTTTAAAAACCTCTGCACTCAAAATTTAGCCATGGGAGCGAAACTGATCTGGTGAATTATAGCCCCCAACCCTGGTTGGGCGCACTTAGCACTATGGAAAAAATACTTTAGAGGAGGGCGCCTTCGCTATTTGGATAAGCCCAAAACCCAACTCAGAACCCCCTTCAGCATCTTATGTATCAAATTTGTTCCTTTGGTGAACGCACAGGCATATTGGATACCTAGGAATGGGCAATCCATTAAGCTATGGGAAGATCGAATTATGTGCAAGCCCCCATTGATCGAAACTCATTCTTTGCACCCGCTGCTGATGTGGATGATGGAGGCAAACATAAACTTGTTGTGGGATCTGTCATGCTGGAACGGTCATTTATGGGCTGGCTGGAAGCATCTCCCAATCCCTCCTACTCTCCAAAACGAATGCGCAAAGTTCTTCAATCTGCTACACGAGTTAGCTCCCATTCACGCTCAGCGAAAGGATGCTCGTGGATGGGGACATCAGCGCGAAGGCTACACGGTGGCTCATGGATACGCTAAATGCTTGGAGTGCCCATACGTGCAGCCAGACCCTGCTCCCTGGATGGGATTTGGAAATTCCCCTCCATCCCGAAGATCGACCATTTATGTTGGGTGCTCAACCACAGGAATATATTAACAGATGATCGGCTGCAGAAGAGAGGTTTTTTTGGACCCTCTAGATGTATACTATGTAAAGATAAGTCAGAATCGACCCCTCATCTCATGCTGGAGTGTAGTTTAGCTATTCATATATGGCAAGAGCTCTTAGGATCTTGGATCTCTAATTTCACACTCCCCTGCATTATTCAGAAACTGTTTGCTGGTTGGATATCTAGATACCCAGGCCCAACCCCAAAAAAAAAATTAATCACAGCAACTTGGACTGCTCTTCCTAAAATCATCAGTTGGCAGATTTGGTTAGAGAGGAGTAGAAGGATATTCAAAAACAAAGAGTAGGATTACCGACTTGTTGCAACCACGGCCAAAATTCAGCTTCATGAATGCCTAAGAGATAGAATGGATGATTCCTCCCTTTGCCAGCATGACATCGAGTTGGGTGCAGCACTCAGTCTTTGATTCCAAAAATCGAGTCTCACCCCCAATCCTCCAAAAGAATGGCAAATCAGAAAAAACAAAGAAGACTTTTAGGCCTGGATTTCCAAGAAAGAAACCCCCTCTCTCTTATTTGATGGGGCAGCCAAGGGAAATCTAGGGATCGCTGGTGCGGGAGGGCTCATAATAAACACAGAAGGAAATTATATCCACAGATTTTCTTGGGGATTGGGCCATTCCTCTAGCATGCAAGCTAAAGCGTTGGCTCTCTTCCAAGGGATCAAGATGCTCAAAGAATTGGGTTTCAAGGAGGCTAATGTTTTTGGTAATTCGTAGGTTATCATCAAAACAATGGTGACAAATTCTTCCCCAACTAATTTGCGTCTTGCAAGGATGATCACAAGAGTCAAAGAAATGGAAAAGTCCTTGAATTTGGAATTTTTCCATGTTTTAAGAACAAATAACAAAGAGGCAGACATTAAAGCGAACAAGGCAGCCCAGTTAAATGTTGGGCTATCCTCAGAGACAAAGAAGCATCGTGGGAACCAATTCCTTAACCCCCTCCATCCATGTTTTACTGTATTTTATTGAAGCAATTTGTATGCATCCACAAGCTCGAGAAAATAACAGAAATAGAATCCATTGCAATATGTAAGAAGAGACGAATCATAAGCTTTTGCGCATTGATCCTCTTGTTGGAGAGGTGCTCAGAAATCACCTCCAAAATCTGTAATCCGTGTTGAGGCTTTTTGCCAAGTATCTAATGAAATCCTATATCCGTTCCTATAAAAAAAAAACATATATATAGGTATATATACATATACATATACATATACATATACATATACATATATATATATATATAATGTATTTTTTATTTTTAAAATTTCTAATAATTTAGTTAACAATAAATTTAATATAATATATGGCTTAATGCCACAATTTAAAATTCATTATCAATATTTTAAGAGCTTGAATTAGTGTGAGAGTTGGTATTTTCCCCAGCTCCATTTTCTTGTGAGTTAGTTGTGAGTTGTAAGCACACATAGAAATTTGTATTGGGTGAGTTGTCATGGTTATCTTTAACTTCCCTCAGCTTGAGTCCATCAATATAAAATGAAGGTCTTCTATGTGTTTTTGTAGTTGTGAGTAATACAAATATTTTTACATGGTATTATAGCATTGAGAGTGATACAATTATTTTTACATTGTATTAGAGCTTGGTTGCAACCTCCTTCGCGTTTTTTTATAGATTTGTTGTTATAAATGCGATCAAATCAAATCTGATATGTTTAGGAGACTGGAATTTTGCTGATCTTTTTTTTTTCTTGTTGGGTTTCTCTGTGTTCATGTTTTTTACAACAATATGGAGCACCCTCTCCAAATTCAAATCAATCTTTGATTCACAGTAAAGCAGGTTAAAATGGAGTAAGGATCTTCTTTGGGTCCTCCCAAATTTAATTTGTAAATTGGGCATACTCGATCTAGATCTGGAAGAACGTGAGAGGCTTTGGAAGTTGTCTAATCATGTAAAAATGGTATGAGTTTACTAATCTTAAGATGCTCCCAATATGGGAGTTCATAAAATACATATTTCCTTTTCATCCCAATGGAAAATTTCTCAACATAAGTGTCGAAGAATTATGGATCATCAAACATAGGCTCGCCATTTGAATCGAACATTTAGCAAACTCCTTCTCTTTCTCTCTCTCTCATATGCTCTAAGCCATTTAGTTAGTGTCATTATTGCAGGCCTTTGGGTTCTCTATAGTTTACCATTGAAATAACCTTATCTTTGAATAACTTGCAGTTGGTGGGGAATATAGTTGTACAATTTCAATATTTAACGTTTGTGAAATCGACCATTTTTAATGTTGATTGTGTGACAAGATTTCTCAAAATATAAGGGACTTGATCGATCATGTAGGTGAATTACCTCAATATTTCCAAGAAACATGCATTCGACATGCCAAACTTTACTTTCAAGCTATACAACAACATCGTTGTCCCCAGCTGAGTATAATTTTTTGCCAGGTCCAAAGAGATGGGAGGTGGAAGCAGATTTCAGACTTTCGAATAAGGTATCAGTGATATGACCATCATCCCCTAGCTCATCGTTATGGAATGCATCTAACAACATTTCCTCCATGGAAGTCATATCCCATAAGTAATCATCCATACCAACCTCTATTTGATTGCCTCCATTGCCAACTTGTGATGAAGAACTACTATTGTTGTATTCATTCCTAATTGGTGAATTTGGATGTAGTGGGAATTGAATAGGTGGTTGATTCAACCATTCTTTGTGGGTTTACTCTATGATACTTGCTCTTAATGCAGCCTTCTCTCGAGTTGATGTTGTAGTGGGGTGCACTGGAAGATGGTAGGTGGGTCGCTCATCATCACTAGAATCCTAATTTCAAAAAATATTGAACGTCATTAGTACAATATCAATGATATTAGTAAGCACGTGAATGCAATTGGTTTGTTGAAATTACATTATACCAAATAATTATTACCATCGTTAATCCAAGATTGCATCTAGAAGATTCCATGTTCCAATTGGCAAGGTTAAGAGGCTGTCCATTTTCATCTATCAACTACTTGCGATATGCTCCTCCTCATAAGACCTTTAGATGTTTTTGAAATGGAGGAATATTTTGTGCATTTGAACTCAATTCTGAATTAGGATCCTGCAAATTTGAATGCATTATTATTCAAATTGATGTGGATTTAAAATAAATGAATTCAATTAGATAATCGAAATATAAATAAAATATGAACTTACTGGAGATGGAAAGGGAGAATTTCGTGAATAAATTTTATCAGCAATATGGAACGAGCTTGAATTTGAAGACTTGACTATTTGATATTATTGAGATTTTGTCCCTGCATTTGAGAATAATCAGAAATAAAATTTTGTGTGCATATCTAAAATTAATCTCGAGAACCATATAACCACAATTTGAGTTTCAATATAGTTTTCAAACCATTTTTCAAGGTCCACGGGGTCCTGGATAGACGATGAAACTCAAAAGTCAAATTCTATCCAAGGATTTTTCAATAAGGCACTCCTTGATGTGAAGTCACCAGTTCAATTCCCCACCCCATTCAGGGTGATATATTGGATATGTTGAAGATGTAATCCTGCCAAGCTTACAAAAAAAAGCATTTTTCAATAATAAGGTGACTTTAAGCGGAAAATGTATACTATGAACTACTGTAATTCATGTGGATGCGTCCTAAAGGATAATTTGAGATTAACATGCCATTTTATGTGAAAACACAATTTTAAATAGATTTCAAATCTGATTGGTGCGCTTATCATAACAAATCGCATTGATGCATTTATATAATACCAGCACCGGGGCATTTAATAATACCCGCACCAGTTTCCGACATTCTGAAAAATAAAAATAAATAAATAATAAAATAAAATTTATCATATTAGTGTTATTTTACAAAAATGCACCGATGCATTTAAAAAAAATAGCACTGGTACGCCCTTGTTTCTGGATTTTAGAAAATAAAAATGATTTCAACCATATCAGTTCTCTTATACCATTTACAACATCGATGCTTTTAAAGCTATAGTCTAACTAGACTGCTTTTTTGCCCTAAAAATCATGGAAATTTTAGTAAGATTTTAAGAAATTTCGGCAGGGATTTTTGTAAATACAGATTATAGCTATCAAAATTCAATATTTTGGGTGTCCTGGAATCTTTTGATGGTGCAAAACCCATTTCCACCATAAAAAAACATGATTCAAACATTACTACTGCGATATTTCTTAAAAAAAAATTGCCCGAATTTCGGTCACTTTTGGCCGTCTAGGCAATTCCTTTGCCTCCGTAGACAACTCCACTTTTAAATACAAACCACACTATTGGGTTAAAAAAATTAGTCATGTCGTTTCAGGATTTCGAAAATAAAAATGAATTATATCATGTCCGTGTGTTGAAAAAACTTGGCACCCTGGCAATGTCGGTGTGCTTTTCTTATAAACGCATTGGTCGAACTTACCAATGTTCAGATTTTAAAAAAAAACAAAACAAAACAAAAAAACAAAACAAAAAAATCAAATTCAAATTCAAAGACAAGTGACAATTGATTTTTCGAAATATAATTTCATAATTTTTTAAATAGTAAAAATTTATTGACTATTTCATTATTTTTCTCAAATTTTTGAGTGATTTGCAAGAGAGACATACCAGGAATATTGTGCAGTAGCAGAACTATTTAGAATATCAGAAGCTGAAAGATATGGTGATTAACTCAAAATCCTACATAGTAAAAAAATTAAAATTTATTGTTTATTTTACTAATAAAAAAAATACAATTTATGTTATGGTTTAATTAAAAGATATATCATTTGCAAGAGAGACATACTGGGAGCATTGTGGAGCAACAAAATATTTTGGAACCGCAGAAAGATTAGAGTTTAAAAGGTATGTTGATTCATTCAAAACCCTGCATAGCAAAAATTTTAAATTTTATTGTTAAATTTTTTTACAATTTCTGTTAGATTTATTCACAATTCAGAAAAATAAAAATAAAACCCTGTATAATAAAAAAATTATTATTGATATTACTATTAAAAAAATTACATTCTCTATTCTTGTTTAAATTTAATGAAAAATTAAAAAAATAACAAAATAAATAAATACTTACCTTAAACCGTTGCTTCTTCCTGCAAAATTTCACCTTAGGGTTTAACTTCCTCTACCATTTCACAATTATGGTTTCTCATTTTAGGCATTTTAGATTAATGGGTTTGTGTACTTACTATATATAGGGTGTTTGACATGTAAAGTAGGTGAATCACTTATTGAATTAGATCCAAACCGTGTCGGCCCTGTTTGTTTTTTTAAAACAGATTTATATTCCACGGTACGCCATGTGTAATATAATGTTGGAATCACAATTGTCGTTAGACAAAAACCCACAGGCGTTAGTCTTCGCTACAATCATCAGAGTTAGGATCTACGCGAGGCGGTTAGTCCATGTCGTGAAACACACAGGGAGCATTGAACCCAATGTCCAACAATCTCCCCCCCAATGCGAGTCGGGTGAGTTTCGAACTCGAGACCTAACGCTCTGATACCACTTGTTGGAATCACAATTGCCATTAGACCAAAACCCACAGGCGTTAGTCTCCGCTACAATTGTCAGAGTTAGGATCCAAGCGAGGCAATTAGTCCATATCGCGAAACACACGGGGGGCGTTGAACCCAATGTCCAACATATAATGCACCAGTGTGTCGTGTCTAATACAACGCACCGGTATATTATAACATTGCCAGATTTTTCTAGTGTGTTCATCATTTCTCCTGACATAATATAACGCAACAGCGAGCCTCTTTCTAATATCAACGTTAAATCATTTCAGTTTGTTTAGCGTTACAAATCGCACCGTAATGATTTAAAAAAAAAAACAAAAACAAAAACTTTGACTGTGCCGAATAATTAAACTTTTGATGCATTTAATGGGATAAATGCACCAGGCGTTTAATGGGATAAACGCACCAGGCGTTTATCTGAATAAGCACATCAATGCATTTATCTTAATAAACACACCAGTTACCATAGCTCTTTTTCGCTGAAAATTATTTGATTTATTTGTAAATATATTTAATGTCTTCTGTACTGAATGGTACAAGTAGTGTATTGATAAAAAAAATGTCTAAGAAGGTGTTTAATAACAAAAATATTGGTTGACTCCCCACTGGGGGTGTCCAATCACTTGGACAAGTGGGTGGGGGGCAGTTAAGGCCCACCCGACCCCAAGCCACTCGCCCACCGACTCACCACGCTCGCACGAGCAAGTGGTAAAGAGCCTCGGGGCAAGAAATTTTCACGGCAAGTTGGTAATGTTAAGTCGCATGGGGGACGTTGATTTGCGCATTTCGGTTTTGCGGGTGATGGTGAAGGTTGGGGCAGTGGTCTATGCAGACTATCACCTATTGGCTCTCAAGTCCTGGCTTGAGCTCCGCCGGCTTGGACAAAGTAGAGGAGCAGACCCGTCGGGCAGTGGTGGCGAACGGTGGGAAGCAGGGAGGCATCCTGGAAACAGCTCGGGAACACATGCGCTGCCCCAGGAGGAGGACAAGGGAGGTGGTAGGGAAATTCAGATGGTTGACGTGTTTTTTACTAGAAAAATTGGGCTCGTTGCATGAGCGCCAGCTCCAATTCCACGGATTGCGCATCAGCAACCCCAAAGCACTGCAACTCCTGGGTGGTTCTGCCTCGGACTCGCAGAGAAATCTGGCCTCCCCACATTTTTTATCTGTGGGTGGTGGAGCCTCTACACCTCCTTGGACGGCAGTGGAAAGACTGGGGATGGTCGTGTGTCCTCGTCTACGGGACCCAGGAGACGCAGGTTGCGGTCCGAGCTAATCTCTGCTAAGGGTTCGGTGGTGGAGCATGGGCTTCCCTGACAGGCGGAATTGAGGTGACTTGGAGCTTTAGCGCAGCCAAGTGCAACACAAAGAAAGAAGCCTGCATGCCGAGAGAGTGCGGTCAGTCCCTTCATGGTGGTCTTCGCCGCAAAATGGATAATCGAGCGGTTCCAGAAGACCCGAGCTCCCACTCGGAGTCTACAAAGAGCCCGCACTTAGTAGCAGCCATGGCTATCTCCCCAACCCAATACCCTGGTGAAATTGAGGCTCCGGCCACCCTTGATGCCATCTCCACCCAGCTTAAGCAGATTCAGCTCAACTTGGACACCTTGAGAGTGCAGAGGTACAAGGACCGGAATGAAATAATGGCTTACATTAACATTGTCCAAAGCCTGCAGACGGAGACCCTTGAGGCCCTAGAGATTCTGTGTCGTATTTTAAGGCACTCTAAAGACCACCTCTGAGCCTCGGAGACTCAAGTGGATCACATCAGCTACCACATGCATCATCAAGATTGTCTCTTCATGGCTCCTCCACCAAGCCCCCTGCATCCACCTCCTTGATGATAGCTTTCGGTTTGTTTTTTGAATTTTTGCGGCAAATAACCAAGTGCTTCAAATGCCTTGGCAAGCACCCAAGATTTATAGGCATAGTATGCCTTCGAGGGTGACTGAATGTAATCAACCCATTGTGGCTCCTCTTGTAAATTTTGTTTTTGATATGATAATATAATACCGGACTTTGACTGACAAAAAAAAAACAAAAATATTGATTGACACAATGATAGCACATCGAAAAAAACAGAGAATACAAGTTCTTTGTAAATTCTTTACAAATTAATATGTTTAAACTATATGTAAGTTTAACTAATATGTATTGGTTAGTGTGTGTCATGCAGATCCACAAAATTAAGAAAGTCGATAAGATTATTTCAAATCTAAGTGCAGAAGAGTGTAAAATCTTGATAGAAAAATTACAGAATTATGAATAAGGTGAATTAAAAAATATTATTCAATATGAAAAAAAAAAAAATTTCAATAATAATATACTTCAGAATATTAAATAACATGTTTCAAACAATATATTAATTCATATATGTTTAATGTTCTATGGGGAGCAACAACAAAGAAAATGATCAATGTCGTTCTAAGAAAAGAAAAATTATAGAATATGTAAATGCAATGAATTGGTCCTTAACTCATCTGGAGTAGTGTTGGAGGATAATGAAAGGGGGAGAATTTTTTACAAAACTATGAGAGATCTAGTAGAACGAATGTATAAACGTACTTTTTACTTATAATACAAAAATCAATCCAATGATTTTAAGAACCAAATTATATCTAAACTAGTAACATGAAGTGTTTCGAGAGCAATGGTTAATGAGACATGCCAAACTTGCCATGGAAAAAACATACAACAACAAAAAAAAACCATTCAAAAGGTAATATTCATAATCAAAATAATTTTCTAGAATTATATGTATATATTATTACGAAAAATTCATTTATTAATATCAATTTTGTTATATTTAGTTTTCATATATCAATATAAAAATAGTTTACTACTTTTTTTAGGAGGATTATGAAAATCCCAAATGATCAATGAGTTGATATGTGAAGCATGCCAGTAGGAATGTCCAAAAAAGTGTACAAGGAGATGTTGAAAGAAATGGACATAATTGCATCACAGGAGAAGCCATCTCAACAACAACGTGCTTCAAATGTATGTAATCATGATTGACTTTGTACATATAAAAAAATAATTTAGCATTAAATATTAATTTTCAAGTATTTTAGTGCAAAAAAGAAAACGAAATAGAACTCACTCAACACATAAAACACGACGACAAGGAAGAAAATGGTTGATTTCAAAGTTTGTGAGTAATTCTTAATATTTCCTTATAACAACTCAAGGTTTCATTTTTGTATATTTTTAGTTGTTTTACCGCAACCATCTGGAAGAATTGATTGAGATTGGGTTAAATATGGGTTGTGAGTATATATTGGCATATCAAAAATTAATTGTGGAATTTGTAAGTATCTATGTTGTTTTACTTCTATGAGTTTATAATTAATAGAACAAAAAAATCATTTATATTAAATCTATATTTTATAATTGGTTTTAAAACATGTAGGAAAGAAAGTATGGAACTACGCTAGTAGAAGACTTGTTGCAACAAGGTATGATACTTGATTTTGAAACTATGTGCACAGTTTATGTGTCACTTTTTTCTATGGTACATCGCTATTCGATTTACATTTATGTAAATTATTTATTTCAATTTTCATTATTCTCACCAATGTAGATACACTCATTACACTTTATTTTTGTGTTTCCAGATGGAACGAGATCAAGAAGATGAAAACAATCGATACAATCAACAAATCATTCCTCCAAAAACCAAAGTCATGGAAGTAGCTCCATCACCGATATCAATTCCAGTAAAGAATGATGATCAATTTGATATCAATGCAACTTGTTGTATTTTTTGAAATAATTGTCTGTGAAAATTAGACATTTTTCCTAATGTAATGGACATAGTGTCCCAATTAAAAGACAAGGGGTGACCAATAACAATCCCATTTTGTATGAAAAAGAGCCTCCTATTGATATATCATAAAATACATTTGTATTTATTCTATTGTATTATCCAACGTTGTTGTGAAATGTTACACCACTTATTAAATATATGGATGATTAAATATTATAACGAAGAGATGCGAAATTTGATAATATAAAAAATTAATCCAAACATCATATACAAATCAACTATTCAAATTTTAATTTATATGAATATTTTTATAAGATATATGTCGATTTTTCGATGAATAATGGATCTAAAAAACTACAATAATTGCACTGTCACGAGACGATATTTCCAAAAAGAGAAAATCTCATGCAAAAAACCAATGCATCCATAGCATAAAAACGCACCAATGCATTGTGTTATATCAAAGCACCATGACGACATCTTTTTGCATGATCGTTACCTTTTCGGAAAATGCTAACACCGAGGTGTTTATTTCTTCAAGCACCAGTATTGTTTGCAATTAACGCCCCGGTGCATTGTAATTCTTAGTGCACCAGTGCTTACATAGAACTAACACCTTAGTCCTACAATATATTACTTGCAGCCCTGGTGCATTATTAAAATTCATAGCATCGGTCCTTTTATATCCCTAATGCACCAGTGCGTTTATACATATAATACGCATTGATGCTTTGAGTTTAAAGAAAAGCATCGGGACTGCAATTATTTTTCTCGTGCCCCAATGTTGTTCCTTCAAAGAACACCCAAGGCATTTTTTGATAGATAAGCAACAAGGCAATATACATTCCAGGCTCCGGTTCTCTTTGTATTCAATGTTCGGTGCTTTTATTTATGTATGCAGTCTGGTGCTTTTATATTTGTAGCACACTGGTGCTACTTGTTCCATGAAGCGCACCACACACACAAAAAAAACCGTTAAAACCTCCAGCCACCCAGATTTTTTCAGTTGTGATGAATTTTCATTATAATATCCACTAAAACATCCGCTATCACAAACAGATGTTTTAGTGGATGTTTTTTTTTTAACTTTTTCTAATTTTATAACACTAAAAACCTTTGTTGTAAATTTCACTAGAAGGTATTTTCCTTGTAGTGTGAGAGACTTGAGATCTGTCATCTCCTCAATGGTTGAAACTTTAGGATTAAATCTCTCAGGGAGAGATCTCAGTACCTTTTGGACTACTACTGTCTCTTTTAGATCTTCATCAAGACCTTTTATTGCACTCATAACTTCATCAACTCTAAGAAAGTATTTAGTAATTTGTTGAAACTCAAGAAATTAGCTCTCAACAAGACTAGGGGATCGGATAATGATGGGTTCCTATGTTCTGATGAGTACTAGCAGTCATCCACAAGAAAATGTAGATTGGCAGGCTCTGCTCTTAATGCAGGTTCATATTCTCAGGAAGATGGGGTTGGAATGGATGTTCGTATCAAGTTTGGTATGATACGGGCTTATGATAACTCCAACGTCTTAATTACGGTTGCAGATTCCGGAGACTCTATCCTAAATATCAGAAAATTGGATAATTTAAGCGATGGAGGTGGTGGTTTGATAAATCAGCGGGCCGTGGTTTATTCTGATTGTATAGTTGTGACTGGTTCTTTTAAGAGCGTTGTTTGTCCCTCAGGAAGGACTTTGCTCTCATACAGCATCAACAAGCTGCTAGATATCAAAAACTCGATCACCTCGGAGATGTTGTCAGAATTTTCAGTGTCTCTGCCATTGACCCTATGTAAATCTATAGGTATAGCGGTATTGAGCCCGTCTTCTTCAGCATTAATCGTAACCCGTGTCCCTTAAGTGAATTCGGAAGTTGGGTTGGATGACTTAGCCTCTCCAATTCCGAGTCATCCAGTTAAGATGGTGTCATCTAGTCTCGGAGAGGATACGATTGAACTAGATGATGCTGATGGTCGTGGCTCCCGAATTATCTCACGTGTTATCTTGCAGGATAGGTCAGATTCTGACTCGAGTTCTCCAATCCCAAGTCATTCGGTTGGGTCGATACCACTAAAACCTGTTACGGTTTTATTGGATTACAATTTGGAATTATTAAACGGTGGAGATGAGGACCATAACTGTCCTTGCAACCCCGCTAGCAACAAACGTATTTTTCGGTGTAAAGACCGTGTTTATAGCGGTGAACTGGGTCAACGATTGGCTACAGGTTAAAGTAATGATGTTAATTTAGGTCAAGATCCTGTACATGGTCATGGTATATCTAGTTATATTGGGCCTAATAAAAGGCACAATAATGCGCACTTGAAAGTAAATGAAAATCGTGAAATGGACGGCAACCTCTTTAGTTCAAGCATAGCAAGAAATAACCTTAAGAACGTGGAAGACAAGGGTATTATTAGGAAGCTATTTAAGGATGATGCTAGGGAAACCATTAACAAAAAGGTTGTTAATATATCTTTTGTGGAATTAAGTTTTGACACCCTTTAGATTCTTAGCAAAGGTTTAGGATTTGCAGTTGCGCCTAAGGGTATTCCAAATGAGAGCATTTTGTGTAGCATTGAGGAAGGCATTCGATGTTTACCCTTGGATGACAAAGAATCTCTTAGACAAGAATGCTCCCTAATTCTAAGGAAAGCCAGAGCCCCTAAGTGTAACCTTAGCATGGAAGAGATGAGTTCTTTTAGATCCCTTCGTAATAACGAAGATATTATTGTCCTAAAGGCAGACAAGGGAGGAGTTGTAGTTGTTTTAGTTAAGGTTGATTATATTAGAAAAATGAATGAACATCTTTATTGTAGCAACTATAATAAGTTGAATTCCAACCCCTTGCCAAAGGTTTTAAGAGAATTCAAGAAGGTAATCTCGAACTCTCATCTCGATGATAAGTTAAAGAAGAAATTGACCCCCTCCTGTGAGGTCATTCTGAGAATTTATGGGCTTCCTAAGATTCATAAAGAAGAGGTGCCCCTTAGACTGATTTTCAATACCATTGGATCCCCCGCCTATGAATTAGCGAAATACGTCGCTACAATCCTTAAAACTCTTGTGGGAAACACTGACTCCTTCATTAAGGACTCGAGTGATTTCATCAAGCTTATTAACGAGGAAAGGGTGGAGGATAGCGACATCCTCATAAGCTTTGATATTGTTTCACTGTTTACCAAAATCCCTTTAGATGAAGCTTTGCAAGTTATTAATGAGATGACGGATCCTGAAACAACTAAACTAGCTGAGATCTATTTACGATCCACCTTCTTTAGCTTCCAAGGAGAATTCTATGAACAGGTATCTGGTGTTGCAATGGGATCGCCACTCTCCCCTATTATCGCCAACTTATTTATGGAACACTTTGAAAAGAAAGCCCTTGCTTCCTTTCCACTAAGTCCAGCATGGTGGAAAATATTCGTAGATGACACTAACATAAAGTGGACGCATGGCAGGGAAAATCTCAGAAAATTATTTAATCACCTAAACTCAATTTCCTCATAAATTAAGTTTACCATGGAGATGGAAGAGAATAAGAGCATTCATTTCTTGGATGTCCTGGTCACCAAAAAAGAGGATGAGACATTGGGGCATCAGGTGTTTAGGAAGAAAACCCATACTGACAACTACCTTCATGTTGAATCTTACCATCATCCTGCTCAGAAATTTGGTGTGCTTAATACTCTGGCTATAAGAGCCCTGAGGATATCCGATAAAGAGCACCTAAAAGAGGAGATCAGTCACTTGACATCTGTTTTCTTGCGTCTAGGTTATAAAGAGAGGGAAATCAAAAAAGCCATTAAAATAGTTGAAGGTACGATCATTTCCAAGAATCACCAAGGTCCTCAAGAGAATGGTGGTAGGGTTTTTCTACCATACATTAAGGGTGTTACTGATAAGATCGCGAAGGTTTTAGGAAAGAATGACATTTTCATGCAATTTTCAGCAACAAGTACCATAAGACAAAAGATGCGGTCAGTTAAAGATGGTATTAGTCATGAGCAGCTCAAAGGTGTTTACAAGATTGACTGCTCTAGTGGGAAGAGTTATATTGGTGAAACCGGGCGCTCCCTTCAAAAACGCCTTAAAGAGCATGGTGTTGATATTAAACATGAGTGATCTCGCACCTCGGCTCTTGTTGATCACTCCTCGAAAACTAAACACCACTTACATTTGGAGGATGCTAAGATCATTGCGAGAGAGGAACACTATCAAAGACGGAAGATTAGAGAAGCGTTGGAGATTTTAAAACACCCGGATAACATTAACAGAGACGGGGGATACGAAATTAGTAACAATTGGCGACCTCTAATTCAACAAATGTGCTCCGTAGGTTCATCCTCTTCCTAGGTATAGTATCGTAAGTTTGCTTCTTTCTCTCCCATATAGAAAAATTTTAAGGGTTTGGTCACTTCGAAAACCTAATTGAATCATTATTCCTAATAATTATCTTGATTAATTTTTATTATTCTCTATTAATAAAAATTAAGTAATAATTATTATTGAAGAAAATTAGAATTTAATATAGAATAGAATTAAATATTAAATTTCAAATAATTCATTTTAAAATTTGGATTAATAAATTATAATTACTTTTAAAATCATTACGAGTTTTATTAAATAATTATAATCTAATATTTTAAACACTTAATTCAAAGAATGTTTGATTTATTAAGTAAACTATTATCAATTTATATTGTATTAACTATTAATTTTATTAGGAATAATAATTATAAACCTTTATTAGTTATCTCTAGGGTTTTATTTCTTTAATATATTGTCCTTAGGTTTTAATTTAATTAGTATTTTTTTTTTAATTTAGAGAAATTAAAAAAAAAATTATATATATATAACATTTAGGTTTATCAAATAAAAATGAAAGCTATTAAATAATTAATTATTTAAATTATTAGAATTAAAAATAAATTTAATTTAATTATAATATTATGTACTATTAAAATTATATTAATATAAAAATTTAATTTAATTTATCAAAATTTAGATTAAATAGATTATTAGTTTATTTAAAATATTGAAATTTAAAAATTTAAAACGGATTTAGTAGTATTATTTAATAGGTGATATTATAATTATAAATGAATTAAAATTAATGTACTATAAAATATTAAAATTAATTTATAGATTTCTAATTTTAATTCTTGTCGGCCCTTGTCATTTTCATCTTTCACTATTTATAACTTTAACCTGTGCGTCCTTCTTTCACTCTTCATTCTCATCTTGTCCTGACGCTAGATCCCCATTGGGATTCGAAACGTCAACCAATGTTTTTCGATACTGTGGATAATCTGGAGAATTTTACAATGAATGATAACCACAGAAGCCTAAAAACCATAGTAATATCTTCATCATCATTCATCTTCAAAGACTCAAATTTCATTCTAAAATATTGAAGTTTGGATTGATTTATATTTTTATCACCTTCATAGTATTTTCTCATATTGTCCCATATTGCTTTCGCAATAGTGCAATCCATGACCTTAACTAGTTCTTATTCAGGTAAACTAGTGAATAGAGCATTCATAGATTTGGAATTGCATGTAAATTTCTTCTTCTGATCTCTAGTAATCATGGTTAGAGGCTTTTGATATTCTTCTTCGATTGTTTCCCACACATCGGCTCCAAGAGATTGAATATGGGTTTGCATCCTTACCTTCCAAAAAACATAGTTCGTTACATTGAACATAGGTGGCCTATAGGTGAATCCTCCTTCCTAGTTTTCCATAGTCCATGATCTTTCTTCCAGCTGTTAAATTGATCCTGAAGTAACCTCACTCTGATACCAATTGTTAGAAATCAGGACAATATTGAGACGGGGGTGAATCATTACTATGAGAATTTTAAAACTTTCTTTCACAAAGTAAAAATATTAAAACACCAACAATCTCTTTAACAAAAATTCAAGTAAGCATCAACATAAGAATCATATATGAAACACATGAAGACTTCAATATTTTCTTCAATTTCTTTTACAAAGGAAAGCTTCAACTTGATTTTATAATGTTCGTTTGCATCCACTAGAAGGAAGCTACTACTCCCTAATTTATCAGCTACCAATGGAAGGAGCTACTACCCCTGATTTATCGGCTACCACTAAAAGGAGGTTACTACCCTTGACTTATCAGTTGCTACTGAAAGGAGCTCCAACCCCTGATTGTTTACTAGCCACTACTGGAAGGAGCTACAACCCCTGAAATGAAAGCTCCAACTTGCTTTACCTCCTTCATTAATATTTCATCACATTTTCAAACTCAAATCATGAATAAGACTCTTTTTCATAAACTAAATAAATATCTCCTCAATTTGATACCCAGTCACCACAAAATCACCTTAAGCAATCTTTGATCTCTAATCAATTCACCACCACTAGCACCAACAACTTTTCTTGTTGATTCAATTATGCTTATAAATAATTTGAGTTGATGTTTTTAGGATTTGTATTTAGTTATCTTCAACACATAAGCTACACTTAACTGGGATTTGAACTTGATTTCTTCTTATTTTTCGACTTCAATTGAGTCATCTTGATGTGTACTAATAGACTTTAGTCTTTGATTTGTTAACCCGGTCTCAATATTTAAGCCTTATGTTGATTTCATCAATTTTGGTACATTATAGGGTTTAGCAAAGGGTTTATCTCCAATTCTAACTTTAGTGAACTGCCATATTTGACAAAAACTGCCAAATATACTACCAAAATGTGCATGTCGCCAACTAGCTCCCAACCCGTTCATGTGGTGTTATTCCAATTTTAGTGTGTTGCTAGTTATAGAGGACCCTACCAAGTATAGTTGTTGACCCATTGATCTGAAATGGGGTGGATAAATTTTTATTCTTTGCAAGAACCTCCCACTCAGTTAAACAAATTAAGATCTAGCTTATTCTTGACTGTGCAGAATTGAATTCTTGATTCAGGTGTATGTGCTTTAAATTGTTTTAATGCATTAAGTGTGAGGATTTAAAATTTTGTTTTTTCTGATATTAAGCATGTAAAGCACCCATAAAGTGCAGCAAATAATCATCAACACATAACATCAAATTTAATAAAGGAGTTCACCCGAATATCGTGGGCTACGTCTCCTTGATCCTTTGTCAATTGACTTGGCTCCTTGGGATTATGATGGAAAAATTATTTTAAAAGTAAACTGCTCAACTCCAATGGTTATTCAGACTGTACCATTGGTTTTAGAATACCATCATACCCCTAGAATGGCTACAATCTCGCTGAAAATAGAACTAGGATTCCTTTGACTTGACCTCATCTGTTGGTGCCCTTAAGCTTCCCTGAGCTTCTCTTTAGCACAAACTCCCTAGAAGTCATTTTATATCCTTTAAACCTCACCTAATATCTCCATCATAAATCATACATCCAAAATAGGCTGTTCATTTTCTCCAAATGAGCTCTGGCTTCCCAAACTAAGCCTCCATCCATTGTTGACCCTGGGTTGCCCGAAACTTATTTGTGGCTTCTAGACCTTTAGAAGTCTCCAAATGACTCTAAAAATCCTTTCATTGGATTCATAATGTCCAAAATATTCAGAATGGACTATTCATTTACTAAAATTGGCCTCTGGTTGCTCCAGTTACGCCTCCAACACCTAGTGGTACCCCCTGGCTCTAGGTTCACTGAAAACTTTCCTGAAGCATCTAGACCTTCAAAAAGTCATCAAAATATTATGCAAATCCTTCCAATGGATTCAAAAGGCTAAAAATATTCATAATAGACTATTTTTGTTCTGAGAATGGATACTGGCTGCTCTGGATAGGCCTCATTCTCCTACTGGCACCTGGTGGCCCTGGTGGTCCCTTGGAACTTCTGTGAAGCATCTCGGCCTTCATAATTCCTCTACTATCTCTGAAATCCTCACCATTAGTTCCAAAATATCTAAAACATCCAAAATTGACTATTGTTTTCCTAAGTAAGGCCTCGAGCTGCCCTGGCTAGGCCTCTTTCTGTTTTTGGCTCCTAATGGCCCTCGTGGCCCCTAGAACTCATCTGAAGCAAAATCACGCTCAGAATTCCTATGATGGCTCTGAAAACCTCACCAATGAGTCTGGAATGTCCAAGAAAGTCTAAATTGACTATTCACACTCCAATAATGGTCAAATAATGCTCAAGATAGAGCATAAACAATTTTTGTCCAGTAACCCCTAAAACAGCTCCACTAAATATAGAGCAACTACAGTTAGCTGGAGATAAACTTGGAAAAATCCGCATAAAAATAGGGTTTTCTAAACCTCCATCAATCTTGACCGCCGAGAAAACCGCATCATTAAATTTTTCGATAGGTCACATGACCCCACTCCACAGTTACTATTTTATGGTTAGCGATACTCCACTTAAATCATGGGTATAACCTTTGAAACCAGAGTTAGGAGATGCATTAACCGAAACTGTCAATGGATTAACCGCGCATGTGACAAGGTTGAAGCAATAAACTGTGGATTTGGTTAACATTTTTCGTGCCCGGTGGTAGTCCTAGGTTCAAGGTCTACGGCCATATGGGAAGGGGTTGGCCCCTCCACTCCACTGTATTCAAAACACTTAAACAATAAATAAAATCCAATTACTTATATAGTTAAGTCACAACACGTAGAGCGAGCATTAAATGCATACGTGCTCTCAACGGTAGGTTGCACGATCGACTCTAGTGGAGTCCAAACCAAAATTTTAAATGGTGGTTCAAGGGCCACGTGGCGGCCTCAAGGCTAGCCACGTGGCGCCTTTTCATTGTCCCACAAAACCCTGCAACGAATAACCATTCGACACTTGTCACACTGTGACTAGACCGGAAGGAATATTCTTGGAAATATTTTGAGCAATATTCCAGGAATATTCCCTAGAATATTCTTCTTCTTTTTTACTTTTCAAAAGCCAAAATTTGCAGTTTACTGGACTTTTTAAATCACAATAACTTCTTCATACGGTGTCAGTTTTTCGAACCGTTCACAGTGCCAAAATCATGAAGACGAGATCTATCTGGTCGCTCAGGTTCAACACACTTTCGAACACTTTTAAATTTGAGCTATCACTTAGGTCCTTGATCCAAATCTGATCACTCCTCCCCATTATGAATCTTTTGGACCCCAAAAGACTGATATACCTGTTCAATAAAATGAGAGTACAACACCCTCACATTCCCAACCTCCTTACACTTTGTGCTGCTTGGCTTAGTGCCTTTGAGCCCCAACTCGAAGGTATTCAACACTTACCCTCTTGGATGTGCTTGTCCTCCTGTCAAGAACTGTATCTTCCTTGAACTCATTCAAAAATTTCTGGTGAGAAATTTTCAATTGAAGGTAGTTGAACATCATGTCCTTGATCATCGATCCAAGGTGGCTCAAACAAACATAATTTTTCAACAGAAATACATACATGACTTAAATTTGCATATGTACAAATGAATGTATGTCTTAGTGAGTTAATAATTCAAACCACTTCTTACCAAGCCACTTCCATGGCGATTTTTGCTGCTGAAAATATTCTTCATGTGAAACATCTGTTCTCACATCTATGATGGAATCTTTGGTTCCAATTTCGCTAGTCTTTTTATCCTCTTGCTTCAAATACTTGCGATGCTTAGTTGGATGCAATGTCCAACATTAGGCAATTAAATGTCCCCTCTTTTGGAAATGTGTGCAAGTCTTTGCACCTTCTATTCAAGTTTCCTTCACTTCAACTGTTTCCTATATGCCTTCAATCTCTTCCAGAATCTTGAAACATCATGGTTACACAAACCACAAAAGAAACAACAACTCTTTCTTCCTTTCATGCATGCATATTTTCCATGCTTAACAAAAACATAATCAACTTGACTATGGGAAGAATTATACCTCAAATGTTGCTTTGCATGTTCATCTTTTTTACCTTCTTGAGGACATGAACTTGTAGAGGTTATGGATTTCTTTTGAAGACTAACATCAGTGTTCTTGTCTTGATAGATGTCAGAACTCTCTTGCTTGCCATAAGATGCATGTCTACAAACATCTTGCTGCAACATAGGCTTCAAACAATGGAAATCAACTTGAAAACAAACTTGACATATTTTTGGTTTAGAAATTGCAACAAAAGTTCTTCTTGGAGTTGTCTCAAATGCCTCCATGGTTGTAGATTTTTCGCCATAAGATTGAACATAGCCTAGACCAAACTTCCTAGGACGTTCCTCAACCAAAATAGGATCAATCATGCTTTGTGCATGTTTGCCTAGACCCTTGCCTTCATAGCCCATTTTTAACATCAACTTGGACCCTATACCTCTAGTGTGCTTTTTAAAATGAACCTACACATCTATCTGACGAGGTTTGAAGACAAATTTAAGTGATTTACCTATGCTTTTCATGCATGTGCTTGGTCAAAGACTCTTGGGCATGATAGAGCTACATCTCCATCTCATGAATTCTTTGAAGAAGTCCTTCCTTCTCTTTCTTCATTGCAACCAATTTCTGATGAAGTCTAGTGCTTTCTCTTCTATCGTCATACAGACTTTGCACCATATCCTTTAGGATGTAGAAGTCCCGCTTCATCTCTTCATCGAAGAGTCTTGTAAAAGAGGAGGATTTAGAAACCTCACTTGATGAAGTTGTCATCTCTATGTAAATGAACAAAAGGACTTCAATCAAAAATTCCAAAGCTTCAAAATAATTTTACAAAGCTTCAACAATATGGTTGTAGATTCAAGCTCTTCTCTGCAGCTTGTATCTCTACTTCAAGCAGCCTTTTTATTGCAAACAGTCTTCAAGAGGGATTGTGCGTCAAGGTTTGCCTTGAGGTCCTTTGGGTAAGGAGAATGCTTTGAACCTTCCTCATTCTTGTCCTCTTCTAGACTTAGCTATCAGTAGCTTCCTTTCTCCTGTAGCAAACTCAAACTTGTAAGCATCAAACAATTTGCAAACAGTTTAATTCTTTGCATTGTTAAACACCTTTCAAGTCAAACAAGCAACCTAGTGCTCTATCAATCAAGCTACGTAGTGCTCTGTCAAGCAAGAAACCTAGTGCTCTGATACCATATGATCTGAAATGGGGTGGATAACTTGTTATGCTTTGCAAGCACCTCCCACTCAGTGAAACAAATTAAGATCTATCTTATTCTTGACTATGCGGAATTGAATTCTTGATTCAGGTGTATGTGCTTTGAACTGTTTTAATGCTTTAAGTGTGAGGAGTTAAAAAAAAAAATTCTGATATTAAGCATGTACGAAAAACATAAAGTGCAGTTGTTGTAGAGGTAAATCCCCTCTACGGATAGAGGCGATCCCTACTAGCCCAGATCGAGTCTAGCAACAATCGTAACACGCTATGGTGCAGGTCCCTAATTGCAATAAACCAACTTGCGAAGAAGGCCTACCTCAAGTCCAACGCTTTCGTTTGTGGAGAAGATGGCGCTCCCATTTCCTTGCTCCAGCATATCACAATCCTCTCGCTTTCCGCGATCGAACAGCTGCACACACAAGAAACACGACAAACACAAGCATAAAACCCGGTATATGCAATTATGTATCAGTCAGAGAAGACACAACTCACGATCATAATGAACAATACGAGTGGAACCATAACCAATAGTCACTTATCATTAATTCATACAAAGGAAAATACAACCTGGCTCTGACACTGAAATCTTCCTTCGGCAGGTTGTCAACGGAATACGTCTCAGTAAAGCTTGTCAGGAATGGGGACAAGCCTCTCTCTTCGGTCGTCAATCTCCTTGCTATATATTTGGCTCTATGAGAGCTATTGCGGCATTCTTTAGGCTATCACGGCTCTTGGAAACTAGCTTGCAAAGGAAAATGGCAAGCTTATATAGATGGAGGAAGGGGAGTTGGGATCCCTACAATCATGGGATTGTCCCTATCCTCAAGGAAGCTTCCATGAGAGGTGGAAAACTACTTCCTCTACATGGAAATCTGGAGCCAACCTCCCAACTCAAATTAGAGACCAGTTTAGGAATTGGTTGGGGTCAATTTTCCACCATTTATTTTTTAAAAACACCCTTTATTAAGCCTGGCGCGAGTGCGACTCTAAGATAGAGTGCCAATTGGCACGCCCTCTTTGAATTATTTCCCCCATTGGCGCGGGTATAACACTGGCTAGTCACGCCAAGGATGAAAAGGATATTTTTAGAGTTTTTCACAAGGATTTGTCTTCAGGGTAATGAAAGTACATATTCAGGGGAATGCCATGAAAGTGTTTTCAGGTTATGTCACTGCTCACAGGTCACGGAAAGAGCCCTCCAATGTGCAGGACGGGGAATTGCAGGGACGGTGACAAATTGCTGTGTAACAGATTCCCCCTAAAGCATGAGGCCCGAAAGAGAGAGAGGGGTGAAATGCTTTACGAGAACATGTCCAACTGAAAACACCACCATCGGAAAACTTGCATAGAGAAGTACAACTGATATCTCAGATACATGATATATATGTGGTATGGGCACAGCCATCCATAACAGAGTATACAATAATCCAGATCTAAGGTATGGACGCAGCCATCCAGTGAGGATCGATAAATAGACTCAGGTATGGTCACAGCCATCCAGTGAATGAGTCATGTAACTAATCACAATAATCCTCAAAATCGCAGCCTGGATTCCAACAAATAAAATCCAGGGTCTTGCACTCCATCTCGACCCGAAAAAAGTACAAGTTCAAGCATGCAAATATGTCAGCTGAAGTTGAACATGCAAGAACATCGTCTGATTACCAGCCAATGATGAAAGTTGTTAACAGACGCGAGAGGTACCACCAATAATGAAAATGGTCCTCAAGGTACTATAGGTACAATCTACGATATGTGAATCAATGAGCTGGCATCGAACACCCGTAGAATCACTCGATCGGAGGCCAGTGATGAAAACCTCATGTCGAACGCGAAGAACCTGCCATTGAGGCATGCAGGCTCCAAGGTACCAGAAGGGAGTCTCTAGATAAGCTTCCTGGATAATGAGCTGAAGTCGACAGGAAGTGACCTTGATCGAAGGTAGGCCATAGTGTTTCCCACATCATCGACACGAGACACAGGAACATAATGTCTTTGTGAATCAAGATCAGATGAGAATCAGAGGAAGGTTGAAACTTGTAGAGGTCAACTTCTCTTGAACATATTGGTAGCATGACAGTGAATTTGGCAGTATTTGACATCAAAAGATTAGAGGTCATGATGACGAGGCAAAGAGAAGATGAGAGGTCAAAAGGGATTACCCAAACCCACGGAGGCAAGTGAAAAACGAGATGAGATGTCCCCAACCCAACACGAATGCAGACAAGTGCCATGTTCAAGAGTGACATACTGTCGACACGACAATGATTTTGGTTCCATTTTTCCCCACCATTTATGGCGAGTACCCCAATTATTTTTGAAAACAAGCTTGAAGGGGATAGCATATGCTTGTAATATAAGTCCGTCCTTCGGACGAATCCATCCTATACATTTAACGAGCCCTAGGAAGGAGAAATTCGAATAACTTCATTACGACCGAATCCAATGTCATCAGGGTTTAACGAGTCTGACAAAGGAAGAACTCAGCATCTTTTCATGTTTAGAGAGTTTGAAAAGATAGCGGAAAAGTAAACCCCAACGGTCCCTTTTCGTAAATAGTTCCTTAGACCCGAAAAGGTAGAAAACAATATCTGAGAAAACCTCCTAGTCGCGATAGGCTAGGGTATTCCTTTTTCGTAAATAATCTATCCCAGCCCGAAAAAGGAGTAAACGTATACTGGGTAGATGTCGTTTCGTGGCCACTTTAACGAGATCGAAACAACAAGGGACTCGGCAATCTTTTCATGTTTAGAGAGTCAGAAAAGAGCTGAAATATGACTCCAAAATTACTTTTTCATGTTTTTACCGAGTCCGAAAAAGTATAAAATACAACTCATATCACTGTCCAAGTCACGTAAAAACCTGTCACTGCACATAAAGGCAAGTGTAAAATCCATTTTTTGACAAAATATATTAAAATATTCAGAAAAAATGACTTTTAAAATCTAATTTTGATTTCAAAAGTTATAAATAGGCCATGAGTGGTAAAAACCAATTTACTTTACTTTTTACCTTGTTGGAGAGCAACAGTGGTCTTTTTGTGTGCGAACTTCCGACGACGATTGTGACTGATCCAGGACACCATTCAGATCCTCATTTGTTTCAGGTAAGAGACGCTCCCTTAAGCTTTGTTTTGATCTATTTTTTATGAGTTTCCATTGCACAGTCGATCTCTGGAGGAGACATTTTAAAATTTTAGGGCTCCGCCATTGGCGCGGGTATCGGGCACGGACCCACGCCAATGGACTTTTGCTCACAAAGGGGTCGCGCCAATGGCGCGACATAATTTTCCGCTTTAAATTTCTAAACAGTGAGCCATCCATATGGATTATCAAGCATGATAGAGATCTAACAAGGGTTTTTGATCATGTTGATGCAGGTAATCCAAGCACAATGGTTATTGAATGGAAGGAGAGGGAACATGGGGAGGAAGATGAAATGGCTATGGAAAATGAAGCCTGTATGAATTCACTCAGAAACTGTGGACTCAAAAAATTCTTCCTTACTCCATGCTTATGAGCTCAACCTGAGCTGCTACAGTACTTGGTCAGCATATGGGATGAACATGAAGAAGTGTTTAAACTTCGGGACCAAGTGTTGGAACTCTAGGTTTCCAACGTCTACTTCATCACCGAGTTGTCGCGTAGAGGTCCAGTACCCATTTTGACTGGCAGTAGACCTTCCGGAGAAAAAATGGAACAAGTAATGGCGAGGGTGTGCCCAGGGGCACGAACCAGATCAGGAAGCAGCAAGGTCGACATCCACATTGTCCGCGATCTAGCACTCAGAGTAGTGCTACACACCATTACGTGGGCTGCGGGATCGCAGGCCCCGCATGAGGCAACCAAAGCCCAACTCATACTAGCCTCTGAGTGTATGAACCCCACATTGTTCGATTGGGCCACTGCAGTGACGATCAATATCAAGAGGCAGCTGACAAAATGCAAGCAAGTCAAACTAAAGCAAGTCAAACTAAAGTAGTTTGGCTATGGTTCCATTTTGGTGTCATTCATCCTGGAATGACTACCCATTTTCCAGGGCCAAGGGGCCATAGTTTCTGAGCCGGTACCGAGAGATTCGAGGATGGCTCGCTGGGAAGCACTTATGCCCAGGTCAGGAGGAGGCCAACAGATGTCCTGGAGGCCCGAGTTCTTTGGGTGGTTACGGCGATAACTGATCCTGGTCGAGGATTGGTCCTATGCTGGGACCGATTTCACCGGAGATCCCGATCTTCCGCTCCCGAAGGGGGAGGATTGGGACGAGGAGTTGGGTATGATTCTCTTTTTTATTTTTATGTATTTATGATTTTTTTGGTAATACATGTCCGTTCTAATAACAGTTTTATGTGTATGCAGATGTCGGCCCAGAGAGGCCCACGAGCATGTCGCCCATTGCACGGAGAACCCATGTCGCACATGACCCTTAGGCTTAGGGGGCCGAAGGGGGCGAACTGATACAGAACCTGGAGGGCATTGCCCGGGGGATCCCGGACTATGCACGGCTAGCAGATGTTCCGCTAGCATACTAGCGACACACTGTGGGGGTGCCTAGTCACCTCCATCAACTACTGAGATGCTTAGTGCGCGCGGTGACTTGTTACCACGAGCACCATGCAGATTAGACATCTAGGGCTTTCTCATGCATATTTTTAGAGACATGTCGTCTCCGGTTGTGTTAAGACGAACATGTATATTTTTTGATTTTATGTGATGCACACTATGCAAACATTTCGACACACACATATATATATACCTATTTCTGGATGGATATTTTTACACGTGATCATGTTTTTGTTTATAAGTTGCGCAAATGTCTATCTAGAACCATATTAGCTACTGCATTAGTTAACGTATTCATATGTCTGGGTATGTGTTGATATGTAATATAATCAAAATTTCTCTCCAGTAAACAAATACGTAGATACAGACGTAAAATGGATGGGTTTCTAACTGAATAATGACCATTAAGTTGTGATACTACAATTTGTGAGTCTAGATACACAATTAATTCACGAATGTCGAGGTCCACAACCTCGGTTAATAATTCCAACACGGCACTATATTCCACGATATTATTTGTAGTAGGACCCAGACACACACCTTGCAGGTTAACCAACTCACCAGCAGGATCGTAGATTACCCAGGCTGCCGAGGACAGATTCCTAGTACTGCGGGAGGCACCATCCGCGAAACCCGCAAATGGAGTAATAGACATCTGCACAATCAGGAAGACCCGATCAGCAGAAATATGCTTACATCGCACACCACACCACACATGCACACAAATGAATATACACACCTATGTACACACACCACACCAAAAATAACTTCAAGCATAGTATTTTTTAAGGTACAGCCCATTTCTAGGCTGCGCCAACGGAACTCCTTCGTAATCAATGAGCTTATAAGCCCCATTTTTCAATACTCGTTTTACAATGTAGGGCCCATGCCACATAGGTTGGAACTTTCCCGCTCCAAGTTTGTCATGCGCTTGGTCGTATAGGAGGACGAGGTCTCCTTCGACAAAGGAACGCGGAGATACAGATTGATCAAAGTGGGCTTTGACCCGCTTCTTCTGTGCTTCAATGACTAAAGCAGCCAAGCGGTGGGTTTCATCCAACCGTTCCAAATACAAGAGACGCTCTTCTTCAGGAGAAGTGTCGGGCAAAAGTTCCACAGCCAATTTTAAAGAAGGAATTTCGCACTCAACCGGAAGATTCGCTTCCAGACCATACACCAATTGGAACGGTGTGAATCCGGTCGCACTCTTTGCTGACGTCCGGTAGGCCCATAGTGCTGAGAAAAATTCGAGATGCCAATTGGACTTATGAATAACAATTTTCTGTAGAAGCATTGTGGCCAAAACTTTGTTCACAGCCTCAACCTGGCCATTTGCCTAGGGGTAATATGGCGTTGAGCTATCATGTCGTAAGCCCAATCTTGATGTCAGCTCGGCCATCATGTAATCTAAAATGAGTGCCATGATCGGTAACAATGGCCTGAGGGACCCCGAAATGTGCAATAATGTGGTTGAAAATAAACTGAGCAGTTGTCTTACCGTCGGCAGCTAGTGTAGGCATCGCTTCGGCCCACTTAGTAAAGTAGTCTACAGCGACGATCATATATGCATGCCCCCCGGCCGAATGAGGGTTACACGTCATGAAATCTACGCCCCATTTTGCAAAAGGGCTGACGGTAATAACAGGATGCAGAGGGAGAGGTGGCGCGTGCATCTTGCGCTAAAAAACTTGGCGCGCATGACATTTTCGGACTGCAACAATACAGTCTTTGAATATCGATGGCCAGAAGTAACCTGCACGCAGAATCTTCTGGGCAGTGGCATATCCGGACATGTGACCGCCACAGGCGCCATTGTGACAGTCATTCAAAACTCTTTCAGCCTCTTACAGGGTCAAGCACTGGCGGAGCACGGAATCTACTCCAACTCGGTATAAAGTATCTCCTATAATGTGGTAGGGTTGAGACTGATGCCGAATCCGACGTCGGGCATCCTTGGACAACTCAGACTGGAACATTGACGTCTGAAGATACACTATGATGTCACCGTACCATGGGTCGTGAGTGCTAATAAGGAAGAGTGTTTCGTCTGGGATATGATCCTCGGAGTGAGATGGGGTGGAGTCTGTCGGGAGGGAGCAAATGAGATCCGCAAAAACCAGTGATTTGGTCGACTTAGCGGTGGTAAACTCTAAGTCGAACTCCTGAAGGATAACGATCCATTTGGAGTATTTTCCCCCCAGTAATTGTCGAGATAGAATGTATGTCATGGGGTTGCAATCTGAAACCACAGTTGTTGTACGCAACAGGATGTAGTGGCGGAAACGTTGCACAGCTTGTACTGCGGCTAATGCCAGTTTCTCGACGTGAGCGTAACGTGTTTCTGTGTCGAGAAGATTCTATGATAGATAATAAACTACGTGTTCATTGCCATCATCGTCATCCTGCACCAGAACCATAGCTATGGTGCTAAACGTGGCGGCTAAGTATAGATTGAAATCTCGGTGATAGTTTGGAGGACAAATCAACAGAGCATTCACAAGTAACGTCTTTAGCTTCTCGAAGGATTGCTGAGCAATCTCGTCCCAATGAAAGGGAATGTTATACTTTAAAAGATGCGTGAAACCTTTAGCCACTTCCGCATAGTCCGGGATGAAGCGTCGTAGGAAGTTAGCTTTTCCCTGTAGACTCTGCAGTTGGTGTAATGAGGAGGGTGATGGGAGATTGACAATAGCCTCGACCTTTAGGGGGTTAAGGTGAATTCCGTCCTTGGAGACAATGAACCCCAAAAGACATCCAGAATCCATGCAAAAGATGCATTTATGAGGGTTAAGCCAAATATAATAATGTCTACAGCGAAGGAAAATCTGGCGGAGGTGTTCGGGATGGTCCTCTCACCAAGCTGAATGAGCTGGAAAATCGTCTAGATAAGGCTGAACGATATGGCGTATGTCGTGGAATGCGTAAGACATAGCACACTGGAAAGTAGCTCCAGCGTTCTTTAAGCCGAACGGGAGATTTTTATAAGCAAAGGTACCCCACGGACAGATGAATGAAGTCTTGTGTTGATCAACGGGTAAAATATTTATCTGATTGTACCTGCAAAATTCGTCCATCAGGGAATAAATCTCACTCCCAACACATTCGTCAATGATTTGATCTATGAAGGGAGTGGGGTAATTGTCCTTAGGACAGGCGCGATTAATATCACAGTAATCAACACAAACTCTTATAGTACCATGCTTCTTATCCACAGGGACAATGTTGGACACCCATTCTGTGAGGGGGATTGGGTAAATGAAGCCCGCGTTCAGAATTTTTTCAACTTCTGCTTTAATAGCAGCGGATTTGTGAGGATGCACTGGGCGTAGGCTTTGGCGCACGGGTTTCGCACCGGGGTAGGTAGGAATCTCGTGGACCACTATGTTGGGATCAATCCCAGTCATCTCCTCATAGACCCAAGCAAACACATCTCGGAATTCACGAAAAAGATCAGTATAAACTTGTATCTCGCCAGGAGAACAAGTCACTCCCAGATGTATGTTCTCGACTATCCTCGGTTCGACAGAGATGTCGATCGGCATGGTTTGGGTAATGTTGCTTAGGTTTCCTTCTGAAAGTACCTCATGAGTCAATATGGGCTTCTGGAGAGGCAGAGTAGGAACCTGAGATGCAAAACGCTCTAAACAATCTGACATTGCCCCCAAGCTGGACATGAAGGAGGAACGATGATGTCCATCGCTCCAAGGCAGCTCCTCAAGAGACATTGTTTCAACAATGGCTTCGTTAGAAGGGAAAATCTCTTTTAGAGGATCAAACGAGTCGGCCTCGCCGAGCCAGGGGGATTGAGAATAGGTATCTAAAGCCATGCTCGAAGGAGCATGTTGAGGAGGAGGAGGATTGGATGCGGAGACGATTTCGCAGTAATTAATCTCTACTGGAGTTAAGGGCATCGATTCTCCAAAATCAGGCACCTGTTCAGGTGAAGGGATGATCCATGGGTTATCAGACCTAGAGACCATATTAACTTGAATGGTGTGTGGTGGTGGCGCGAGAAAAATACCCATGAGGACGGGGTCCTTGAAGAGACCGGGTCCTACACTTTCAGGGGGATTTGGGATCTTATCCACGTAAGGAACATTGTTCTCAAAGGATGATGTGAAGAAATAAAACTGATCCACAGTAACGATTTTTCCCTCATGAGGGAACTTGAGAAGTCGAAAGAGGGTGGACGGCACGCATGGCATGGCGTGAGTCCAACAGCGGCCGAGAAGTAGATTGTATTTAAGCTTGGCGTCAACCACTTCTACTTCTACGTTGACTGTCTTCCCCTGTAACGTAATCGGAAAACTCTCAAGAACACCCAGGGGTTTGGATTCCCGACCATCAAATGCTTCTAAGGCATTAGGAGATGATGAAAGAGCCAGAGAGCCAATGGCCTTCCAGCAAGCGGATGACATGACACAGGTGGAAGCACCTTCATCCACAACGGCCCTATGGATGTTAAGACCGTTGATCCCGACTTGAATAACAAGAGCGATTTGATGTGGAAGTCGGGGGGTAAAATTTTCTAAGTCGAAGGTGAGAAGACTAGAATCAGCGAGATCGATTCCACCGATTGCAGACAACAAAGCTTTCTGTTGTGATGGGAAAATTTGAAGAACTTCCAATGCAGACATGGAAAAAGGCGCCTGTGCCAAATACTCAACAATACTGTAGTGCTGAGCGGCATGGGCATTTGGGTTGTAGGAAGATCTTCGCAGAACACCTTTAGAGGGTGGCCTCACAACAAGTTCGATTGTAGGCTTCTCAATTTCTAAAGGACCGGAGACAGGTGGGGGAGGTGGACCATCCACAACTTCCTTTCCAACTGCCTGACGTGATCCGGCATAATCCTTCGAACACGTAGCGATAGAGATAGGTGCAGCACCATTCATCATAAAGACTTGGGACCCAAATGGTGCAGATGGTGAGGGCTGCTCAACCATCTGGGTCTGCTGAGACAGGAACGGTTCTTTTAGAACTGTCGGAGTCCCTTTGGAGCCTTTCAGAAGTTGACTAATTTCATATCGTCGAGGAAAATCTTTGGTATAATGATCTCCTTCACAGATAAGGCAAGGGTACTTCGGTTTACGTTGGGAACCGTCATCAGCACAAGGTTTAGAAGACTCTGGCTTTGGGGCGTCGGGTTTGGATTTTCCTTTGCCCTTCTTCTTTCCTTTGGAGGCTTTCTCCGTAGGATTAGCCTGAATGGCGCTGACCTCCGCAGTCTTGCCAGAATCTGGAGGCGCAGGAAGAGCAGAATTATTGGATGAATTGGACTTCTGCTTCCTGTTTGAATATTTTCGAGAATTTTGAGACACGAAACCAATAACACCATCCACTGCAGGGGTAGGTGGTGCTTTATAGTTTCCGAGGCGTGGAGCATCAGTCAAAATATCATAAAGTGTGCCGGATTGGGAGTATACCAGGTCTAGATACTGGGCACGTGCTATGGCTTGTTCTTCAGTGACACACGCTCCCATTGCAATATCTTGGGCGATTTTTTTGACGAAGGAGGTGGTGAACCAATGTGTTAGTAGCTGATCAGGTATATCAAATTTGATCAGTGTACGACGACGTCGCCACTCGTGAATGTGATCCAATATATGGGTGGCTTTATCCTGCTTCAAGGAAGTCAGGAGATTCATCCCGGCTTCGTAGCAAACTGGTAACTGGAAGTGAGTCAGAAAAGCCATGGCTAACGTATTGAAATCTTGAAAGATGCCATGGGGTAATTCGATATACCACTTAGCGGCAGCGCCAGTCAGAGTGCGCTGGAAGAGGCGAAGAAGAATTCAATCATCCACCCAAGAGTTGGACGAACACCAAAGGTGGTAAGTCATTACATGGGCTTGGGGGTCCTCTCCAGCCTTACCCTCAAACTTTGGGCAGTCGTCGGGTACCTTGGTGGGAACCGGAGGCCAATAAGGATTGTGAAGAATCGGATCATTGGTTAATTTAGAAACATCCGGTAATTCCAAGGTAGCCAAGAACGGAAACTGCGGATTGAACGGCATGCCAGGCCCTCGATAAGGACCGGTACCTGTACTCCACGCTGGTTGAGAATATCCTTGTCCCCATGGGTTTTGTCCAGCAGGATTCTGACCGTAGGGGGTATATGGTGTATAACTAGTCTGATTCGGTTACTAGTAACCAGTGTACGGGGCTTGATAACCAGAGTATGGACCTTGATTGTATGTCGGCCCCGTTTGGGCAGCCTGTGGATTCGACTGCTGAGTATAGGTGTAGCCGGGTTGTTGAGGATAATAGTTAGAACCTTGGGGTTGGTTATAATTCGGTCAGTATTGACCATGAGAATAGTAACCGCCTTGAGGTTGAGTGGGCTGCTAATAGGTGGGACCCTGCTGAGCCTGATAATTAGGGCGCACGAGTTGACCTGAAGGGTTGTAATACTATCCTTGCGGACCGTATAATGGCCCCTGCTGGCCCGCAAGGCAACCTTGCGGGTCATAAGGATAGCCAGGCTGGCCCGAAGGTTGGCCTTGAAAATATTGTCCTTGCGGGTTATAAGACTGCCTAGCCTAGTTATACGGTAAACCTTGAGCATGAAGTTGAGCCTCAGGAGCGGGTAAACGTAAAGGATTCCCGTACTCATCGTACTTATATGGAAAAATGTACACGGGTGTACCATCCTGTGCATAATGTGAAAAATATGAGCGGTTGGGATCTTGAGAGGATTGTCCGACCTCGGGGTTCGATTGTTGTAGGGACAATCGATACTCCTCAGGAGAAATGTTCTCCGGCATAGCAGAAGCTATATAGACGTCTTCGGGGAGCGATGTGGTCCTTACGGACTGAGTGGTAACAGCAGGTGTAGATGCAGCCACACAAACAGTGGGCCTGACGGGTACAGAAGTGACCTGAGGGGATGACGTAATAGGTGTCCTAGGAGACATCCCCAGTGAAGGAATAACCGGCCTCGAAGAAGGAGCTGATACCCCCATAGAGGCAGTGGCGGCGATAATCTGACCTAAGGATCTATACCCTGCTGGTAGTGAGGGACCGGGCGAAGACATAACAGATGATTCGGGGTTGTCTTCTGGGAATAACTTCCGAGTTACTTCTGGGAATAGCTGGTAATCTTCACCAGACGTGGGGATTTCCTCGCTAGGATAATGGCTGGATTCACTCATATTTGAACCTGCCGCTAGATCTCGTAACAGACGGCGAGGACTAGGAGGAATAACAACAGCTAAAAAAGGCGAACCCGATGTAAGAGGAGGGAAATGTTCCCCTCTTCCAAATCTAGACCAAGGGTTGGAAAAGGGCCAATTAAACTCAATTGGTCCTCCAAAGAGAAGCTCAGACAGAACCGGTACCCCGTCGGGAAACTCGAAGACGATGGGCTGTTGTGGTTCAGCAGAGGATTGCGAAACCTCTGATGAATCGTCCGTATATGGACTACCAGTAGACAAAACTGAAGGTTCCGCCACTATGACAGTAACGACGAAAGGAAAAGATCAAACACAACACATGGGCTAAAAAAGAATCAAGGCACACAATCAAACGGCCAACAAGCAAAATCTAACAGGGCGTGTGATCGCGGGTGATTTATTTTACGACATTGAAACTTAGAAACTTCACCATTTCATGTTTTAAGAGTAAAGAAACAGATGAAAGATGACTCTATCTCTTTCAGTTTTGAAGCAAGCATGAAAGGACAAGTGCTTGGTGATCTTTTCAAATTTAAAGAGTCAGAAAAGATCAAAATGACTGCTCAGGAATGTTAGGCAAAGGGTGTACCAAATAACCGTGAACTGTAATATACACCTTGGTTTCAAAATGAAAGAGAAATCAACCAAGGACTTGACGTACATGCAGGCAATCTCCCCGAATGTTGTGTCCGGTGTATCACGGGTATAGGGCAGCAGACTCGGCTTCCTATGGATAAAGGATGGCAACCTAGTGGGGTCTCCCTTTATATACGCGACGGTACGAGGAGCACAAGTCCGTACTAGTGCTGTCTAAAGCCAAGAGGCGAACGACAGCTACTAGGTTTAAAGACGCCGGAACACGTCTCTAACCTAGACCTCTAAATATTTCGTTAATGTTTCAATGTTGCCTTAGTGTAAATTGAATAAATTTTAATGTTTATCTTCAATTATGTTTCAGTTTTCAGGCCCTAGAGAGTGTTATGTCTCAAAACTGCCTAAATGCACACTACATGCCACAATATATCATTTCATTCGATGAAAGCTAATTACGAGAGAGTTAAGAGCTTTTCACACAAAAACAAAATGATCGGACAACAACCAATGATATCTCTAATGCAGCTAATGGAAACTAAAAGCTTTTCTTTCAAAGTTACTAATCACTAATAACACCGAAAAGATTTAATTCACATTAACTAATCCAAAGCAAAAGAGTTTTTTTTTTGTATTTTCAATGTTTAAGAGCAAAATGCACTAAACAAAATGAAAACTAATGAGCCAAGCAATTTGAGAAGTGATAGCAAAAGGGAAAAAAAAAAAAAAATTCACTCAATGCAAACACACAATCAAACCTCAAATTGACAAAAAGTCCCTCAAATCAAAAGACACTCAAAGACTCAATTGAACCATGTAATCTAGGCCCAAAACGAGACAAGGCGGAATTCGAATGAAGAAAAAGCCAATCACTCAAATAATGCAATAAAACGATAGACAACCACCAAACGAGTGGAGAGAAGCAATCACAAAGCTGACTAAACAGACAGAAACCGAAAACTCCCAAGGGAGGCTCGACGCACAATAGCACCTAGATGCCCTAGGGCTAGAGTGTAAAATCGATAGAAAAGGGCAAACAACCAAAGGATAAAGGTTGCAGTCAGTCAAGCAAGGCTCCAGAACACTCAAGAAGTCGTAATAATAAGACCAAACACCCATATCAGTCTCAGAAGGCTCAAAACACAGTAAACCCTAGCACCTTACAGGATTGGCATGACTATAAGGCTGAAACTAGCGCCAGAACAGAATTGGTGCGAGTAATACACTGACAACATGCGCCAGTGGGCGCGACTGTCACACTGGAAAGCGCGCCAGCCGAGTTTACTAAGGAAAAATGAAAAAAGAGCAATCCAAGAAGCAGACTAGTGATGGTAAAGCTAAAAAAAAGCCAAACACACGAAAAGAGCCAGCCCAAAAGAGCTGATCAAGCAAGCAAAGTCAAGAATCGACCGAAAGACAAGACAATACTCCAAGTGTTCAGTTCATAAACTAGACCGGAGATTGACTGAAGCAACATTGATCTACTTCACTAATGCATAGCAAGAGCGTTTCGAAGGCTATCTCGCTAACTTCAGGCTTCGTCTGTAATTTATAAAGCAAATAACCAACTAGACGATCCCCAGTATGGTCGCCAATTTGTTGTAGAGGTAAATCCCCTCTGCGGACAGAGGCGATCCCTACTAGCCCAGATCGGGTCTAGCAACAATCGTAACATGCTATGGTGCAGGTCCCTAATTTCAATAAACCAACTTGCAAAGAAGGCCTACCTCAAGTCCAACGCTTTCGTTTGTGGAGAAGATGACGCTCCCGTTTCCTTGCTCCAGCAGATCCCAATCCTCTTGCTTGCCGCGATCGAACAGTTGCACACACAAGAAACACGACAAACATAAGCGTAAAAACCGATATATGAAATTATGTATCAGTCAGAGAAGACACAACTCATGATCATAATGAACAATACGAGTGGAACCATAACCAATAGTCGCTTATCATTAATTCATACAAAGGAAAATACAACCTGTCTCTGACGCTGAAATCTTCCTTCGGCAGGTCGTCAGCAGAATACGTCTCGGTAAAGCTTGTCAGGAATGGGGACAAGCCTCTCTCTTAGGTCCTCAATCTCCTTGCTATAGATTTGGCTCTATGAGGGCTATTGCAGCATTCTTTAGGCTATCAAGGCTCTTGGGAACTAGCTTACAAAGGAAAATGGAAAGCTTATATAGATGGAGGAAGGGGAGTTGGGATCCCTACAATCATGGGATTGGCCCTATCCTCAAGGAAGCTTCCATGAGAGGTGGAAAACTACTTCCTCTACATGGAAATTCGGAGCCAACCTCCCAACTCAAATTAGAGACCAGTTTAGGAATTGGTTGGGGTCAATCTTCCACCATTTATTTTTTTTAAACACCCTTTATTAAGCTTGGCGCGAGTACGACTCTGAGACAGAGCACCAATTGGCGCGCCCTCTTTGAAAGATTTCCCCCATTGGCGCGGGTATAACACTGGCTAGTCGCGCCAAGGATGAAAAGGCTATTTTTAGGGTTTTTCACAAGGAGTTGTCTTCAGGGTAATGAAAGTACATGTTCAGGGGAATGTCATGAAAGTGTTTTCAAGTTATGTCACTGCTCACAGGTCACGGAAAGAGCCCTCCAATGTGCGGGACGGGGAATTGCAGGGACAATGACAAATTTCTATGTAACAGCAGCAAATAAGCATCAACACATAACAGCAAATTTAATAAAGGAGTTCACCCGAATATCATGGGCTACGTCTCCTTGATCCCTTGTCAATTGACTTGGCTCTTTGGGATTATGATGGATAAATTATTTTACAAATAAAATACTCAACTCAAGTGGTTATTTGGACTATAACATTGGGTTTAGAATACCATCATACCCCTGGAATGGTTGCAATCTCGCTGAAAATAGAACTAGGCTTCCTTTGACTTGACCTCATATGTCGGTGCCCTTAAACTTCCCTGAGCTTATATTTGGCACAAACTCTTTAGAAGTCCTTTTCTATCATTTAAACCTCACCTACTATCTCTAGCATAAATCAGGCATCCAAATAATTTTTTCATTTCCTCCAAATGATCTTTGGCTTCCCAATCCAGTCCTCCATCCATTGTTGGCCCTGGGCTGCCCGAAAATTCTTTGTGGCTTCTCTACCTTCAAAAGTCTCCAGATGACTCTTAAAATCCTTTCACAGGATTCATAGTGTCCAAAATAGTCACAATAGACTATTCATTTACTGAAATTTGCCTCTGGCTGCTCAAATTACGCCTCTAACACCTGGTGGCACCCCTGGCTCTAGGTTTACTGAAAACTTCCCTGAAGCATGTCAACCTTCAGAAGCCCTCAAAAGCTTCTGAAAAATCCTTCCAATGGATTCATAAGGCTCAAAATAGTTAGAATAGACTACTGGTTTTCTAAGAATGGATATTGGCTGCTCTGGATAGGCCTCATTCTCCAGCTGGCACCTAGTGGCCCTGATGGCCCCTTGTGGCCCTAATGGCCCCTTGGAACTTCTCTGAAGCATCTCGGCCTTCCAAAGTTCTCTACTAGCTCTGAAAACCCCACCATTAGTTCCATAATGTCTAAAACATCCAAAATTGACTATTTTTTTCCTGAGTAAGGCCTCAAGCTTCCCTGGCTAGGCCTTTTTCTATTGCTGGCTCCTGATGGTCCTCGTGGCCCCTAGAACTTCTCTGAAGCAAAATTACACTCAGAAGTTCTCTGATGGCTCTAAAACCCTCACCAATGAGGCTGGAATGTCCAAGAAATTCGAAATTGACTATTCACACTCCAATAATGGTCTAATAATGCCCAAGATAGAGCATAAACAATTTTTGTGTAGTAACCCCTAAAACAGCTCCACTAAATATGGAGCAGCTGCAGTTAGCTGGAGATAAAATTGGAAAAATCCACATAAAAATAGGGTTAGCTAAACCTCCGCCAGTCTTGACCGTTGAGCAAACCACATCATTAAATGTTTTGGTAGGTCACATGACCCCACTCCACAGTTATCGTTTTATGGTTGGCGGTACTCCACTTAAACCGTGGGTATAAACCTTTGAAACCGGAGTTAGGAGTTGCATTAACTAAAACTGTCGACGGATTAACCGCACATGTGACAAGGTTGAAGCAATAAATTTCGGAGTTGATTAATGTTTTGCACGCTCATTGGTAGCCCTGGGTTCAAGGTCTACGGCCATATGGGGATGGGTTGGCCCCTTCACTCCACCGTATTCAAAACACTTAAACAATAAATAAAATCTAGCTACTTATATAGTTAAGTCACAACATGCAGAGCGAGCAGTAAAGGCGTACGTGCTCTCGGCGGTAGGTTGTGCGATCGACTCTGGTGGAGTCCAAACCAAAATTTTAAATGGTGGTTCAAGGACCACTTTGACTAGCCTAAAAGGAATATTCTGGGGAATATTATATTTTTTTACTTTTCAAAAACCCATTCAACCCTAGTCAAAAGCCAAAATTTGCAGTTTACTGGACTTTTCAAATCGCGATAACTTCTTCGTACGGTGTCAGTTTTTCAAACCGTTCACGACGCCAGAATCAGGAAGACGAAATCTATCCAGTCGCTTAGGTTCAACACACTTTTGAAAACTTTGAAATTTGATCTAACACTTAGGTCCTTGATCCAAATCTGATCACCCGTTCATGTCACCCAAAACTTATTTCATGCGCCCTTTGTGCTAATCCCTCATGGATTAAGCCCTTTATATACTTTCAATGTTGTTTTACATAGCTTGAAGGCCCAAGGTGCTATAATAAACATATTTTCCCTTTGTGTGCTTGGTCACATAACTCAAAAAATGATACAAAAACCATCCTTAGGTGCTCCTTCTGATATTTGATGGTATTAGTTTCTGTGAACATCTCCATCCCCCAGTCTTGTTACCTCGACCATTTCCAATGGAGCTTGTATTTAAATCGCGAGGGACAAACTGTTGAGGTGACATCGTCACCTCAATTTGCTAGGACAGAAGTTTATGTCATATTTTGGCACCAATTTCTCTGTCTCCCTAGATATTTACAATAGAGAACCTTCGGTAACTTTTGGGATGTATCCGTCGGGTTGATGTGTCCCATGGCTCCATCACCTATCTTTCGCAATCCCCTCATGAGCTTGTGATTGGTCCACACATATTCCTCTACCACGGCACTTGCCACCTTTTCCCGACACCCTGTCACCCCATAAATAAAACTTGTGACTCATTTGGAAATCGTCGAGGTGTTATGTCCCAAAGGGACCAGATGTTGCACCCATGGGCCAATAAGAATACCACTGGGATTACATGTCTACCACCATGATGCCACTGCTTCGTCTTAAATCATTGGAGTGTTCTATACATTGTATTGACCTATCTTCCACCAACACACAATTTCCACATGTCCCTCATTGATAGGTTCCATGTGTCACCTATTTTTGGTCCATTTGTCCACTTGAAAACACTAAATATGCAAGCCATGTGTCATCATCCTAGAGTTTCACGTGTCCCGTGACTTTCAAATATCGATGTCATCACACCACATCATCAATGAATACCCAATCAGGTGATAGAAAATTATTAAACCTTATGAAATTTCGTCACCTGAATTGATCTCAATCGTCCAATCACACTTTCCTCTACTGTTGGATCATTTTGGGTGGAGGTTCATCATTAAATATCTCGCTAGTTTGCCGCCCGATATGATTTTCATTGTCAGATTAGACTCTTATCCGAACAATATACAACTATAATTAATCACTCAATACATTATCCACTCCACCACCAGCTCCGCCAACCTTGGCAGAATTCCAAAATGTGGCCAAGTCTAGAGTGCACTAGGTTCACTACCAATTTTGGCCCTACAAATTTTACTTTTAAGCTGTAATTTTGACTAGCCATATCTTTTGATCCAGGGAATACTTTTTAGACTTCAGCATAGAGTTGGAAATAAATTTCCAAGCACTATCCAACTGCACCATAGTCAAGAGATTCTGAGCTAATCTCCTAACGGAAAACTAGATCTTAAGATTCTACTCCAAAAAGCATTGTTTCACTAATCTACGGACATACAATTGATCCTAACCAATGCATGACTTCCTTTGACATCATTTGACACCAACATCGTTTCCTTTGACATTAATGAAAACATATGTTTAACATAAATAAACCAAGAAGAAAAAGAAAAGGTCCATAAACGTTACATCTTATAGGCAAATTGGCACATATAATGATGGGAAAAACATATACTTTAAAATATATTGATCCAGGAAGTCACATAGATAAAGTTCACATTAATAATATTTCATTTCCAAATATGCTTATAGATTTAGGAGAGAAATAAATGTTATGACAAAGATCATAATGAATGATATTTAGTTGAATAACCTTCATCGCACACCCATTATTTTTTAATTAGTAGATAGATCTACAATTAAACCAGAAGGAGCGATAGAAGATATTTTGGTTTGCTTAGATTCTTGGGAGTACCCAGTTGATTGTATGGTTTTAACACTTTAACAAAAACCTGGGAGGTCATCCACTAATCTTAGGAAGACCATGGTTAGCCCCAATGTTTCATTTATTAGTTGTAAATTAGGGAATATGACAACCTCAAATAGTAATGCAATTAAGAAATTTACTCTATATCCACTAGTAAAGTCAATCACTGAATTAGAAGATATTTAATGGATTGATCATGAACATAATGATGAAGTAATACAACGTGTCTTAACAATCACACAAGCTATGAGTTTTCACCAAGATATTCAAGAAATTCAAATCACTAGTTTATTAATAATTATAATATTTCTCAATTTATTGGGAGCGGTCTTATCCTACTCATATCTTAGATAAAAATTTCAAGAAAATTGTACTGTGAATAGTTTTTCATCAATATGGGATTCAATGTCTTCTATAAATTTAATGTCAGAATATGATAGCGCTCTTGTAGAGATCAATCCAAGAAAAATTTTAAAAATTAATCCTATATTGGATGAATCTAAAAAATCGCAATTAACTCAAATGCTATAAAAACATGCCATTGCATTTGCATGGGAATATAGTAATGGGAGGAATAAATCCTAACAGATGTATGCACCATACATGTGTCAAGAAAATTCCAACCTATCAAAAAACCCCAAAGATGCATGAATCCTATTCAGAAATTGTCAAGGAGGAAATGCAGAATTTGTTGAGTGTAAACTTTATATACACAATTTCTCATAATCAATGAGTACCATTATTAGGGATTGTCCCTAAAAAGAATGACAAATGACGCTTTTTATAGATAACAAAAAACTAAATAAGGCTATATTAAAAGATCATTTTTCTCCCCATTTTATTGATTGTCTTAGATACATTAGCAGGACAAAAATATTTTCTTTTCTTTATGGTTTTAGAAATTATAACCAAATTCAAATTATGCCAGAAGATCGGGATAAGACAAAATTCACATGCCCATTTAGAACTTATGCTTACATAGTTATCATTTGGTTTGTGTAATGCTCCTGCTACCTTTCAATGAGTTGTTTTAGTTTCTTCCTCTACTTGGTTCATGATTGTGTGGAAGTATATATGGATGATTTTATGGTTTATGGTGATATTTTGAAGAAGCTTTGAAAAATCTTTGAAAATATATTTTTAGATGCTAGGAATATTTTTTTCTTAAGTCATGAGAAGTGTCATATGTTGTCAAAGTGGTTTGGTGAACAATTTGTTTCCCCAACTATGTGGTTTCAAGTCTCCAGAGACATGTTGTAACTGGTCTGTTTGTGGCATCTATGAAATAGTTGTATTTGGTGTAATAGTGGAAACCAGTCTTTTAAAGTTATCGATTCTACATAAATTCTCGTTCCAGTTTTAAAAATAAAATAAAAAAGAAGTGTCATATGTTATTAATAGAAGGATTTGTTTTGGGTCATTATGTCTCATGTGCAAGGATTATAGTTGATCCAACAAAGATATAATCTATCACTAAACTTCCATTATCCAAAATGCAAAAGGATATAAGGAGTTTTTTAGGCCATGCGAGCTATTACAAAAGCTTTACAGACAATTTTACGAAAACATTTTTTCCATTATATAAATTTCTTATGAAAGATAATGAATTTTTCTCGAACATTCCTTGCCAACTTGCTTTTGAAAAATTGAAAAAAAAACTCTCTAGAGCTCATGTTTTAAGAGGACCAAATTGGTTTCTTGAAACAAATCTAACTCAGATTTGCTCTAAATGGGCCCTTTTTCCCCTTAGTTGGTTCCCCCAAATAGGTGCTTCCTTAAATATTTCGAGATATAATTCCCTATTTTGAATTCACAATGGAGGAATTACAGTCATGGACTCAACACAGTGGGATGAGCTAGAAGGGCAAGGCCAAATCTACACGAGAATTGTTGTATATATATATGTTCTTTCTTCATTGTCTGTTCAACCACATATACCCGTGACCCTGGTTCCCAACACTTTCTTAAAATTCAATTCACAATTGTTACGAACATTTTGACCTCCGGTATGACCCACTTCCACCTGTTAGCCACTTGAAATGGAGACTGCCACCAACCACCTATTAGTTGTAGGACCCACTAAAATTCCCATCTCTCAATTGGAATTACCTTCGGGCTTGACGACTTTGGGAAACGGTAAAATTATTGTCTTCTGCAGCTCCCATTAATTGATGATCCTTGATGCCCGTCGATTTTTTTAAAAGTAAATTTGTAAAACCTTACGGGTTTTACTACGCTGCTCTAATCTCTGGAAATATCTGTTATGGGCTTATATCGGTTGACGGTTTTGGGTATCGTTACATGACATACTTCTTCGAGAACAAAATCTACTGAGTGTTGGGCACTTCTAATTTTATGTTATATATCTATGGGTTCGAAGATTTATCCCTCTCGGCTCTCTTCTGGCTTTAAGCCTACTCCTCTTAGTTGCTCCTCCTCGAGCCTTCTCTCACAACCCTTTTTCGCTCCTCCTGCAATCACCCCAACAACCAATGTATATACATATAATGTTTCTCAGCCCTATCAATAAAATACAGTGCTATTATAAATGGGATTGTGCCTCGATCATACATAAAGATTGCAGAAGGATTGGTTATTAGGAAAAAATTCGCACACCACTATCACTCCACTTCCTCTCCTTGGTTTTTATTAAATCAAAGGATTATAAATATTACATTAAGGAATTCTATCTATTTCCATGAATATAGCATCTAAGGACAAATTTAGGGAAAAATTAAACAAATATAACCATTTTACAACAATCTTCCTAATTTAAACAAATTACATAACAATCTAACTAAATATTCTCCTAACAAACCACTTATTAAAGAACCAACTCCTCTAGTAAATGATTTTTAAGTCTTGATCAATGGAAATTTTGAATGCCCCTACATCATACTCCCAAGGAACAAATATTTCATGGACTCTTGTTCATGAGTTCTTCAACATATTTTCCACTTTTTTGTATGAGTGTGGTATTCATTCAAGTTGCATGTAAAACTAGAAGGTTTTTCCACTTCACCAAGTATTTCAAATATTTCTTTCCTCGGTCTTCTTGATAAATTTCTTGTCCAAAATCCTTTAAGGCTACAAAGTTCCAGTTGTTGGAAACTACTTTTCCCACTATAATGATTTCTACTTCTAATTATCGCTTACTAGTTTTTTTGTCTCGAACTCATATTTATATAAATCTACTACATTAAATATTGGTGAAATTCCAACTCTAGGTGGCAATTCAAGTTCCTAAATATTAGCTGAAAACTTCTTCAGGATCCTGTAAGGTCCTATCTTATTAAATTTTAATTTGTTATTCTCACCCTTTGGGAATCTCTCCTTTCTCAAGTTTGCAAGTACCAAATCTCCCACTTCAAAATTTTGCTCCCTTCTGCTAATATTTTCTCTGCTCTTATATATAAAATTGTTGTCATGTAGTTTATGTTTTACCTAGTCATGGATGTCTCGTATAGTTGTATCAAAATCTTCTCTTGTTGCACTTCTCTACTCTATTCTTCCTAAATTTTTGAGCTCATGCACATCTCTTCGGTTCATCCCATACACAATTTGGAAAGGGATTTGTCCAATGATTTTATTGGGAGTATCATTGTAAGCATATTCAACCTAATCTAAAATTTGATCCCACTGTTTAGGATGATTTCCAATCAAACTGCATAGGATATTTTCCAAACTTCTATTCACTACTTCAGTCTGACCATCAGCCTGTGGGTGATATGTTGAGCTAAATTGTAATTATGTGCCAAAATTCTTCCACAAGGTTCTCCAAAAATGTCCCAAGAACCTGTATCTTGATCTGAAACAATACTCTTGGGAATTCCAAGTAGTCTTACCACTTATTTAAAGAAGATATTAGCAACATGTATAACATCACTAGTCTTAGCACAAGGAATAAAATGAGCCATTTTTAAAAATATATATATAACCACAAAGATAGAATCATTACCTTTTTGAGTTCTTGGTAGTCCTAAAACAAAATCCATACTCACTCAATCCCAAGGCCTTTCTGGGATTGGCAGTGGGGTATATAGTCCAGTGTTCTGGCTTCTCCCTTTGGCATATTGGTAGGCTCTACGTCCCTTTACAAAATTCTGCACATCAGTCCTCAACTTTGGCCAATAATAATGTCTTTTCAATAGAGCATAAGTCTTGTCCTACCCAAAATGTTCTCCAAGGTCTCCACTATGTTTTTCCTTAATTAAATTATCCCTCATGGAACAATTTTGAATACATAATTGGTTGTTCTTAAAGAGAAATCCATCTTGGATCATATAGTAAATCCATGGGCTTCGATTTTGAGAAGTCGGGGTATTACAAGCTTCGAAAGCTTCTTTGAAATCTACATCCTTCTCATACAATTCCTTCATAAAATCAAATCGCAACACTTGAATTTGACTTTTCTGTAGCAATAATTATCTCTTGCTCAAAGCATTTGCAATTTTATTAGATTTTCCACTCATGTGATTTAAAACAAATGTAAACTTTGCAAGTACTCAACCCACTTAATGTTTTTTTATTCTATTAGGTTGCTGCATAATACATTGGAGAGCATGATTATCAGTATATAAAATAAATTCCCTAGACAATAAATAATGTTTCCATTTCTTAAGAGCTTGAACTACTGCATGTAATTCCTTAGCATATGTTGTATACTTCCCCCTAGCCTCATTTAGTTTCACATTATAATAAGCTATAGGTTTGTCCTCCTGGATGAATACTGATCCAATTTCATCATTTTTGGCATCACTTTTCAATTGGAAAGGTTTATTAATATATGGAAGTGCAAGGACTCGTTGTTTTGTAATTTTCATTTTTAGCATATGAAACGCTTTCTCAACTGCATCAGTCCACCGAAATGGTTTTTTATTCTTCTTAATTTTCTCCATAATTGGTGCGCTCATTTTATTGAATTTCATAATGAATTTTGTGTAAAAACTCACCAAAGCATGAAAAATTTTGTATTCAAAAATATTTCTGGGAGAGGGCCATTCAACAATATATTTTACCTTTCATGGATCCATCTTCAACCCATCTCTGGAAATGAAAAATCCCAAATATACAAGTTCTAACTTTAAAAAGGAACACTTATTCAAATTTATAAGTAATTTTTCCTGTTGTAATCTCTCCAACACATACCTTAAGTGTCACAAATGTTCCTCCTTTGATTGATTGTAAAATAAGATGTCATCTAGATAAAAAATTACAACCTTTCCTATGAATTATCTCAATACCTCATTCATCAATCTCATGAATGTATTGGGTGCATTGGACAATCCAAATGACATGACTATCCATTCATACAATCCTTCATTAGTTTTATAGGTAGTTTTCTACTCATCTCCCTCTCTGATTTTGATCTAATGGTATCCACTTTTCAAATCAATTTTTGAAAACCAACCGGCACCACTTAAACAATCCAGCAAATCATCAATATTTGGCAAGGGAAAACGATACTTAATTTTAATTTTATTCAAATATATGGAGTCTATACACATGCACCATCCACCATCATTCTTTGGACTCAACACTATAGGCATTTCACCTGGACTGAAACTTTCTCAAATCAAACCTTTATCTAATAGATCTTGCACTTGCTTCTTGACTTCCTCATTCTCCTTAGGTGTCATGCAATAAGTAGCTTTATTGGGAAAACTTACTCTGGTATTAGATTGATATCATGGCTAATAATCCTTATATGTGGTAGTTCATTTGGAAAATCATCCACAACAATGTCATGGTGTTCCTCCAACAATTCTTAAATCTCAAAAGTTAAATCAGAAACAATAGTGGAAATAAAAACTACTCTAGGTTTGCAAATAATAACAAAATTTACCTCTTATGTCTTCAATTGCTACAAAAATTCATTTCCACTCATCGTCAAAGCCTTTGGATCACTGGTTTCAGAAGTCCCTTCTTCTTGTAATGGAAGCAAGGTATTATTTATGCCATATTTCTGAAACTTATAAGTATTCCCCTTACCATAATGTACAACACCTCTCTAAAAATGCCATGTCCTACCCAAAAAAATATGATATACGTCCATTGACATTACATCGCACAAAATTTTATCCTTATAGCTTCCAATCTGAAGCTCTATCTCACACTGCTTATTTAATAAAATTTGATGCCCTTTCTTCAGCCAAGATACCTTATAGGGTGTTGGATTCTTTTGCTTCTTCAATTTCAGTTTTTCTACAACCTCTGTAGACATCAAGTTGTCAGTATTGCCATTGTTGGTCACCACTTTACAACACTTCCCTTGAATGCTTCAAACAACTCGAAATAAAGCTCTTCTTTATACTAGCTCAACGACTTCTTTCTCCTGCTTAATCAACGCTAATTTCATCATGAAAGCCTCTCCTGTCTCTAGCACATTCTTAGCTTTCTGCACCTCTACTTTGTCCTGTCTCTTTGTTCTCTGGATAATCATAGGCCTTGTGTCCAAGCTTGCAGCCACTTTTTTAGCAACGAACCTCTCTTCCTATGCCTCTTCCTCATCATCTAGAAAAGGATCTCTAGCCTCTGGATTCTCTCTCTTACTATTGTTGTGGACTTGAGCTATTAGCTCCATCTCTTGGTGTAGTAGATATCCCTTTATTTGTTTATTTCCCTCTTCCTTTATAACACTCTTACCTCTGTTAGTTTTCTTCTTTGAAAGTTTTTCTTAAGCTTTCCAAGCCAACTAATATGCCTCCTCCACTGTCTTGGGTGACAATATGATAATATCATCTTATATGTCCAGTCTAAGACCATTTATATATCTCCATGTATTCTCTGTAGACTCTTCTACATATCATGCCCAAATATTTACCTTGTAAAATTATTTTGTGTACTCTCTGACTGTCATAACTCTCTTCTGAAGGTTCTACATACTCCTTAACAAGGTAAGAATGGTAATCTTATGGAAAAAACTTACCTCTAAGTTTTGCCACCATCTTGTCCTAGATTTTAATCTTTTGTTTGTTCTTTCTCCTTCTTTATGCATGTACACCATCCCACGAGAGAGTTGCATGACCCTTTAACTTTGTTACAACAAACTTAAATTTTTTCTTTATCCATCTTGTTATACTCAAAGAACTTATCCATCCATGTGATTGAATCAATAAGCTCTTATGGATTCATGTTGTCAGTATAAGTAGAAATATCTGGTTTGGGTTTCATAACAGATCACAAAACTGCTTTCAACACTTTAGCTTTTGTTGGTTCTTCTATTGCTTCTTCTTATTAATATTGTTCCTCTTCTGAACTTACATCTCCAGCTTTTGGTTATCTCTGCAAACCAATATACATCTCATCCATTCTTTCCTCCAATCGTTGCATCACCTACAATGCTTCTCTATTAGCAACTGGCCTTTGTCTTTCTCCTCTTGCACTTCGTCTAACACCTTGATCAACTCTGGGTGGCATGATTCCTCTTGTTCCTAAAGTAGACACAAGGTTTGCTATGATACCACTTGATGAAAATTTAACTCAGATTTTCTCTGAATCGACCCTTTTTCCCTTGAGTTGGTCCCCCCAAATAGGTGCTTCCTAAAATCTTTTAGGATATAATTCGCCCTTTAAATTTGCAGTGGAGGAATTACATTCGGTTACTCAGCACAGTGGGAGGATCTAGAAGGGCATGGCCAACTCTATACAAGAATGGTTGTATATATGTGTTCTTGCTCCACTCTTCTTTCAACCGCATATAACTAACACCCTGGTACCCGTAAATTCCTTAAAATATAATTCATAATTGTTATGGGCATTTTGACCTCTGGGATGGTCCACTTCCACCTGTTAACCACTTGTAATGAAGACTTCCGCCAACCACTTGTTTTTTGTAGGACCCACTGAAATGACCGACTCTCAATTAGAATTAATTTTGACCTTGATGGCTCTAGGCAATGGGAAAATTCTTGTCTTTTGTAGCTCTCGTCAATTGATAATCCCTGATGCTTGATGGATTTTTTAAAAGGAAATTTGTAAAACCTTACGGACTTTTTGGCTTTCGGGTTTTGTTGCACCACTCTAATCTCTTACAATTTCCATTACGGGCTTCTGTCACTTGATGGTTTTGGGTCTCGTTACGTGATAGACTTCGTCAAGAATGAAAATTGACTAAGTGTTGGGCACTTCTCAGTTTATGTTATATATTTGTGGGTTTTAAGCTTTATCCCTTTCCACTCTCTTCTACTTTAAGCCTACTCCTCTTGGATACTCATCTTCGTGCCTTCTCTCACAACCCTCTTTTCTCCTCCTACAATCACTCTGACAACCGATGTATATACATATAATGCATCTTGGCCCTGTCAATAAAATACAATGCTATTACAAATGAGATTGTGCCTCTATAGTAAATAAAGATTGTAGAAGTGCCGGATATCGGGAAAACTTTTGCACGCCACTCTCACTCCACTTCCTCTCCTCTATTTTTATTAAATCAAAATATTATATAGATTACATTGAGGAATTAAATCTAGATCCATGAATATAGGATCTAAGGACCAAATTAGGGAAAAATTAAACAACTATAACCATTTTACAACAATCCTCCTAATTTAAACAAATTGCATAGCAATCTAACTAAATATTCTCCTAACAAACCACTCATTGAGGAACCAACTCCTCCAGTAAATGATTTTATCCTCTCAGTCAATGGAAATTATGGATGCCCTTGCATCATCTCTTCCATTCCATATTTGTATTGATGCTTCAAGCACTGCTTTGGGAGCAATTTTGGGATAAAAAGATCATAAAATTTCTTATGTTGTTTATTATATGAGTAAGAATTCAGCATGTACTAAATTGAATTACACAGTCATAAAAAAGGAGTTTCTTATATTTTTACATGCTATAAATAAATTTAGGCATTATATTACTAGGTATGAGACTTTGTCCACACTGGTAATTTTGGCATTCAACATTTGATGAATAAACCAATAACTAATCGCAAAATTATAAGGTGGCTTCTTTTGTTACAAGAATTTAATATCACTATATTAGATAAACCTGGAAGAGAAAATACAATAGCAGATTTTCTCTCTAGAGTTCATAATGAATGTGAATTAATTCTTGTAGATGATATTTTTAGTCATGTGAATTTGTTTGTAATTTCTACTAAAATTCCTTGGTTTGCGGATATTTCTAATTATTTGGCTATAGGGAAACTACCACAACACTTTTCATCGAGGAAAAGCAAAAAATTCTAAGGTTAAGTGCCTTGTATTCCTGGATTGGGGGAGATCTCTTTACTATTGGACTTGATTTGATAATTAGACGAGGTGTACAGGACGATGATGTATATGACATTCTAAAATATTTTCATGAAGAATCTTACGATGGAAATTTTGTTGACAGAAGAATAGCTTATAAAGTTTTACACTATGTATTTTTTTCCTTTTCTCTTTAGGGATGTCAAGGAATACATCAAGAGATATGATAGCTACCAATGCATGGGTCCTGCAACATTAGTTGATGAATTGCCTTTAGTTCCACAAGTGCTCAACGAGCCTTTTGAAAAGTGGGCCTTAAATTTGGTGGGATCAATCACATCAATCTCTAGGCATAAAAATTATATTTTGTTATGTATAAGCTATGTTGCTAAATGGGTTGAAGCTATACCTATTATTAGAGTTATTGAGAAATCTATTGTATACTTTCTATTTAGAGCTATATTTACGCATTTTGGTACACCTAGAGGAATTTTAACAGATCAAGGTACTCAATTTACATCAAAGCATGTACAAAATATTATGTAGCAATACCATATCAAACACATGAAGTCAACTCGATATCATCCGAAAGATAATGGGAAAGTGGAGTCAACAAATAGAGTCTTTTAAGTCATTCTCACCAGTACAGTTCAACTTCATTACAAGAATTGGGTGGAGAGACTTTCCAAAGAACTATGGTTATATAAAATCACCTAGCATAATACAACCAAATCCTCCCAATATGTGTTCGAGTACAGAGAATAAGTCTTGCTTCATATTGAGTTCCAAAATCAAACTTGTCGAATTGCCGGAAAACTTGGTTTAGATCTTTTAGATGCTCAACTACAAAGGACAACTCGACTCAATGAGTTGGATGAGAAACAACAAGAAGCCATTCAACATACCATACTCATCTAGCAACAAAGAACAAAGTAGCACAAGTTTTTGAAGGAAAAATCATTTCAAGGAGGTGACTAAACTCTTCTTTTTTATTCCAAATTCAAAAATTTTAAAGGAAAGTTTACCACCCATTGGTTGGGGCCTTATGAAGTCATAGAGGTTTTTAACAGTGGATCTATAAGAAGGAATCACCTTTTTGGTAAATGGCCATAGATTGAAGATCTGTCAGAAACCTTTAACTAAAGAAGAGTTCATCAGTAATATATTACATCAGTTTGAATTGCAAATATTGAGTAACGAGTATACTCCTCTTACTGTCCCAAATTGTTTTTCTTCCAAATTTCCTACAACAAATAAAAAATAAATAAAAAATATAAAAAATATAAAGATAAAAATCTGAAATGATAATAATAAATTTCATTTATGAAAACCAATTTCCTCGTGCGATTGAATGAGAAATTTATTAGAAAATTAAGACATTAGCTAATGAAGTTCAAAAAAACAAAATTATAGCTATAGAATGATTTCAACATTTTCCAAATTGATCAATACCCAATTTTTAGCAGTTCAAAAAATGCTTTGGGGATCGGTACAATTCAGTTTATTTATCATTTTATGGAGATTTTAATCTATGGATTAAACTTCATCATTTAGGTTCCAAAAAACAAGGGGATTCGGAATTTTCAAGGGATCACCAATTCTACAAGTTTTTAAGTTTGTGTTTCTATAGCTACTCGAATCGTGAAATCAACAAAGGGAAATTTTTTCTTTTTGAAAGAATTTCATGCAATCCTTTTTATGAAATCTTTTCAAGGTGAAATACATATGGTAAGTAAGATCTTCATTGATACTGCAACAAAAGACAATAATCATTATCAATAACAACTGTTAACACTGGAAAATCGTACAACAGAAGATGACATTAATTAATGTCAGGCCAAAGGATTTACAGGGCTGGAAGACATTACAGAATCTAGAAAGTATTTAAAAATCTCTAAGGTCTGAGGAAAATCAAATTTGAACTAGTCCTAAATGTTATTTGCGCACATAATCCTTCGTGAAGAGCGCCTTTTGCACGCCTTTTTGCCCGATATGCGCGCATTCCTGACAGTGGCGAAATGTCACTATCTCAGACCACACAAAGCAAAGGACAAGTGATGCCTTACATGAAGCCGCCTAAGGACAGCCACCAACACCTCCTTAGAGACTATGTAACCACACAATGGAATATTTGGAGCAGACAAAGGAATAATACACCTCTCTTGGGTCACCATCCTCCATGTACCAAGAGAGGGAAGGGAGGATTTGAAATCTCCTATATAAGACCACCATGAGATGAAGAATTGGTGATCACACTGTTATGCTAGCCAGAATTTCCCAAGCAATACCAGCAATGTGTGACCCGGAGTTGAAGATAGAGGGGACTCAATTTTTTTCCATCCAACAAGTTCAATCCAACATAGTAGAGAGAGAGGGAGACTACACCGAGGCAAGCTTGGGATAAAAAATTCCTTGCATCGGGACCTAGAACCATTATCTAGGGGCCCTTTGGCAAGAAGGTAAAGTTTCACTCTTCTTACTACCAGCGCTCAATAAGAGGGGCCTAGAGCCACCGTTCGCATTATTTTTGTCGTTTGACTCTTTTTAGAGCTTATGTTTATTTGTTTTTAGATTTAGCTTAGTTTTAGTTTACACATGCATGCCTTTTTCTCTATCTACTATGCTTATTGATTCTAGATTGTTCCACTAACTTGCTTGACTCCACTTCTTTTTCTGCTTGTTACCAATAGCTTAACGGGGTAAACCACACCCCTTAAGTTGGTGTGATTTCGTACATACGTGCACCAAACACACTACAATAGGATTGGTGACTCCATTAATGTTTTATTACCAAGTTTATGTGGTTCTGCCTTCTTTTTGCAGAGACCTCTATCTGTGATGTGGAGTGGAGCTGAATTTCCCCTGATTTCTCTTGCAGTCCCTAGTTCATCCCAAGTGACAGACTGAAGCAGAACAGCTCCAAAAATATTTTTTTGCAGGAATTTGTGCACGTTTTCTTCTCACGGAGGCATAGGGCGCGCTTTCAAACCTGACCCATGTGCAGAGAGCGCGCCTGTCTCAGCCTTTGTGTGCAAATTACAGAATGAGAAATTTCTCCCTAATTTCTGTCTTTTCCTGCTTGTAAGGTGCTTGGAAGCCCCTAATACACCTGCCAGCACTGGTTGTGGTACCCCGCAGCTTGTTCAAGCTCACTTTTAGCTGTTTTTTGTAGGCTTAGTGTCAGTTTTACTTCAAGTTGATTTTTGCAAAGTTCACACATAGTTTAAGTAGGGGGGGAAATAACTTGCATTTCGAAGAAAAAAATTATGTTTTGCAAATTTTGGTACTTAAAAACCTAGATAACTAGCCCAAGTAAGTCACCCAAGACCATGCATGCATAGCTAGTTTTCTTTTTTCTAGTGTAAAAGTTTTTAGTTTAGTTCAATTTTTGCACTAGGAATTTTGGGACTAGGATTGAATTGTTTATAGAAGAGCAAGTAATCTCTGCTACCTTTGCACCCTCCAGTGATCCTAGGTAAGCATATGAACGCTCCATATTCACAATTTTCCATCTTCCTATAGTTAGTCACATAGATTAACTAGGAAAAATAGAAAGCGGCCCATTATTCGCACATGTTTTTCATTTGAGCCAGGAACAATACAACATAGTTTAAATAGGGGATTTTGTAAAGGATCATCGATGTCCACATGTTCAAACTATGTGCTTTTCCACTTTGTGCTCACACACACTCACCCACTAAGCAAAGTAAAGACACCTAAAACTAACTTAACCAAACTCACTAAATTCTCCCCACAGGGCCACAAAATAATTTAAAGATTAAGTTATGATCAAGGGGGTAGGAATCCAATACTACTCCTTGATCATACTTCATATTGAAACATATAAGTTGTGTATTTAGGGAGCTTCAAATCCACCTATCATCCCACGGCAGAGAAAACCCGAGCGCAGTAGAGACCCATTTCAGAGGGGGTTAGGCTTAAGCGCAGTGCATGCAGTATCAGTTGGGGCTACCTGACCCGGCTGATACTCGGTATTGTTAGCTGACTACCAAGAAGCCCAAGACTCGAACACTCACGTGGGACGGTGGTTCCTAATGGCCAAAAACTAGGGCATCCTTTTCCCTATAGGTGACGGTGCAGGCAAGCGCCAGACCCTCTACCCTTACCTTGGTGGATTCTCTTCGGCTGACTGAGGGCATCACTAGCTCTTACGGGACGTTGTGCCAGCACTCGCAAGAAATCTTCTCAACGCCCAGTTACTTTTGAGTGTGTGAGGACACATAGGTCTTCTAGGATTTTGAGTATCATACGCAAACAAACAAAAAAACCACTTTTTTGATTGCTTGATCACATAGATTAATTTAAAGGGAAATTTGTTTTACCTTTCGCTTTGTTTTATGTATGTGACAAGAATTTTTATTTGATCATAGACTCTATCCTCTCAAAATTTTCCAAAACCAAACCTGGGCGACACCTAAAAGGTCCCAACGAAACCTCGTTGACCCAGGCGTCTTTTGGACCTCCCCCCATTACCGGGAGGGGTTCCAGGTCTTTCGCCATTTAGGCGTCAAAGACGAAACACTGCCACCGTTATTGGTTCGTCCTTTATCGGGGTAGCTATAGTTGGGAACCCTATTTGGTCTCCCAACACCACACCACACACCACTCCTCTCGCGACCCCTAGGGGGCATAGGAGTGCGTCCCATTTGGGAAGCCAGTTGATTACACAGCAGGGTACGTCGCAGAATAACCCTCGTTCTAACCAGAAAATTGTGTCTTCACACATTGCCATGGCATCAACCTCCCAATCACCTTTCTTAGCTTCGTTGAATCTGCCTGATTTAACCAAGATGACGAATGACCCCATCACACACGATCCTACATGGCCTATCATGCCCACGAAGCTCCCTTCTGATATACCAAAATTTGAAGCAAGCAAGCAGAAAACCCAGGTAATCATGTCATGACCTTTCACCTATGGTGCTCATCGAATAGTATCATTGACGACACTATTCAATTGAGACTATTTCAACGCACTCTTATAGGAGTAGCCGCGAAGTGGTACGTGGAGCAACCCTCAGCTTCACAGGGAACCTTTAGTGCCCTCGCTACCGCGTTCCTAACATATTTTCAGTTACCCATTCACCATGATTCTGGAATGGAATTACTGACTCATTTTAGACAAATCCCTGCCGTCCACATCTCGGACCATCTCCATGAATGGAGGCAGAGTCGCATTTTATGTAAAGTTGAACTCCACGATCGGGTTCTCTTAGATTTGTTCTTGAAAACTCTTATGGCAAAGATTTCAAAGGATGTGGCGCAGCAAAATCCCACATCCGAAGAGGACACAATTAGCAAAGCCCAGAAGCTTGAGTTGATTTATACGCAGTCAGGATACATTTATAACATCCTGCCTAACGCCCCGCACCTGCAAACTTATCAAGAATTTCCAGTGGCGTCGAACTCTACAGACGGACTAATTGGGTCATTGACCCAAGGTTACCTAGGCAAACGTAGTCAAAACCCCGGTTACACATACAGATCTACCCAGAACGTGCCTGAACCCGGTTTTCAAAGTCATCATATGCCTCAGCAAATTTTACCAATAAGGCTCCAGCGTATCACCAGGGAGGACCTTATCCTCCGACTCAGTGGAATCAGTATGCAGAAAGAAACATTGAGGGAAGAACTCCCCTCCAATAGTCAGGTGCAAACCAGGGACCGCATTACGCTAAGTCCCCAGCACACGACCCACCTATGCAAAACAATGCACAGGTGAGCTTTGTGCAGTCGTCCCAAAACCAACCACACCAATATAATCAGGAGAAAAACCCTTCTAACGTGGTGAAGAAAAAATCTAAAAACAAGCCAAAAGGGAACCCTGGATAGGGGGGCAACAACCAGTAGCGCCCACCACGATCCCAGGCTGGAGGCAACTCCAACAGGAATCAGAACCAGGAGCCGAGCAATGCCCAATGGCAGAGCAAGAGGCCACCTCTTCGAACAAATCATTCATGTTCGATATGTGGTGAGTACGGTCACTATACTCACCACTATCCCGATCTCCCTGAGCTGAAGAAGATACATAGTAATTGAGGACAAGGAGGATATTCCCAGTAACCAGCCGTGATGCAAGAACCTTTCCCTAATCAAGGGACGTTAAGCACTCACCAGCAAAATACAGACAATCCCAGGAAAAGCAGCCATGAAATATACATGACTGGAGAAGAGATGTTTTTCCAAACACGGAATTGCAATTACGACACCCCACCAGACACTAATATGTCAGGGGCAAGTACCAGTGCACCGACTGCACCTTTGACCATTTCAAAGATGCCTATAGAACCATTGCCAAAAATGCCAAAGGGACCTAATAGGCGAGCAGGAAACTACTCCAAAGCGGCCCATTATTATAGTATCGTGGACGATTTAGCATAATCTCCCGCTGATATGTCAACTTTGGAAGTATTGCAGTCATGCCCAAAATAATGAAAAGCCCTTCTTTCCACATTAGGCGCTATCGACCCTGCCGATACGCGCCTAATGGCTTTTGACTTAGACAAAGCCACCCCTCGGCTTCCTTCAATGGTCGCCTTCTAGATACCAGTGTCGGTGCAGAATATCACTATCTACCAATGTGTCATAGATGAGGGTGCATCCACATGCATCATGTCCAAAAATGTTTGGAAAAAGTTAGGTTCTCCCGAACTAAAACCCTCAATCATCACACTTCGAGTATACGACGATCATCCTTCGACCCCCGTCGGCCTCTACCAAAATCTCCCGGTCTGCTTAGCCAGAAAGACGGTCCACATAGACATTGAAGTCTTGGATGCTCACTTGGACTACAATATACTCCTTGGGCAGAGTTGTATGTACTCCATGTCTTCCATAGCCTCCTCCATCTTCTGCATCATGATGTTCCCCCACAAGGACTGCATCATTACTGTAGACCAACTGACACACAGCGAGAAGCAACCCTTAACAAACACTGATGTAATTCTACCCCATGTAGATATAGTCTTTGATGCTCTCTCACAGTACCAAGAATATGGCCCTGGCCAATTCAACCCGTCGTCTTTTCTAGGGTCATTACTAGGAGATCCTCCCATAATCCCTAAGTCACCGCCCAATGTCACAGGGGCTCCGGTGTGCATGATGTCCACATCAAGAGCTGAATTTATTCAGTACATGGACACAAGAAGTAATGGCACCGAGTCATCGGCCATGGCAGCCTCTCTATCCTACGCCGCCTCCCAAACCCCTTTCCTCTACCCACCAGCTGGTTTCGTCTCCCAGCAGGTTTTGGCAACACTTGTATTACCCAACATATCATTGGCGCTCCCTGTTTGGTACCTCGTTCCCCCTGCAGGAACAGGAGCCACCCATGTTACTGCCACTGTATTGAAGCCCCTTAGTCCTGAGGAGGCCCCACTCATCCAAGAAATAGTCGAAACCACCCCTGCAAATGAAATTCCCATTGAAAAATCGGTGATTACGACTAAGAAAAACGAGAAGAGAGGAAAGAAGATGTTGACCCCCGCCATTCAACAAGAATCACCAGTCTGCGCCATATGCGACGTAATCGGTCACCCTACCCATATCTGTCCAGAACTGGATGAATTAAAACCACTCCTTGGCTCTGAGATAGACGTCATGATGTCGCGTTCCCATAAAAAGGAACCTACCACCAAAGGTAAAGGAAAAGCGCTGCATACCAATCACGTGTGCGCTCTCTGCAGCAACTACGGGCATTATACCCACCATTGCCCCAAAATCCCACGATATAGGGATGCCTTACATGCCATCGATTGATCCTATCAAGAGGATCCCTCCACCCAGGCATCCAGAACTGAACCTCGTACCATCCTATACCTGCAAGAAGAATGGAGGGCTCTAGAAAGACCCCAATCATGCCCATTACACAGTGCACGCTATGCGATGAACGTGGTCACTTCCTCGAAGAGTGCGCAACCCTGGAACTCATCCACAAATGGTATCCAATAGAAATGGTGTACTACGTTGGATTGCGGGCAACGCAATTCACATGTCCATTATGCACCAACAATCACCTTTTGGATAATTGTCACTATATCCCCCGATTCTGGCTAGCCCTCGCTAGCCTGCGCTTCGCTATAGTCCACCTCTCCCAAGAAGATGACATGGATGCAGAGTCCATGGACAGCTCCACAACCCAAGAATATGTGACGAGAAGATCCATCATGTTCTTGTCTGTTGAAGAGCGACCGATCAAGGAACCCCTAGTTACCCCTAACCGCCCTCCACAGAGACGACCAACATGCACGTTATGCAAAACGCCAGATCATGCGGTCATCCATTGTCCTGATTTAGTTGCATTACGACGCTGGTTCCCCATCAGACCTCAAATTGAGCTCGACGGAACCTTCATATCGAGGATATTTTACCTTATATGTCAGGGCAATCATTATGAGCGGCACTATACTTATGCCTCACAAATTCGTCCCACCATCGATATGATTAATATTATAGAGAAGAGACAGGACAACCTCCGATAATGGCATAAAAAATACATCGCCAGATTAACATCCCGGCCCCCGCAATGGCGCGACAGACAAATTAAGACCACACACCAACGAAGCATGACCCCGGCTAAGCCTAGGATAACATGCGGACTATGTGATCTGAATGACCATCGAGTCAACCAATGTAGAGAACTGAAGCCCCTTGCAAACATTCTCTGCATAGTCTCTTCTCTCCCTCAAAAACTTCTCTCAAACCAAGAGAAGATCACGCGTACCTTTTGTCGGATTTGTTCACACTTTCACCATACGATTAAATGTGCGCACCTCCCCAAGCTTAGAGCAGCAAGATCTGCATTGAGTCTACACTCTACCAAAGAGGAAGACACACCCAAGCCAATAATATGAAAATGGAAGCAGAAGGAAACCTCTTCTACGCCAGACCATTTCCAAGCATCCACATCAGGAACAAGGAGTAGTGTAGAATCTCACACTATCTACTCTGTTGGCTCAGTGATACTATGCACCATCTGCACTGGCCAAAATCACACACCAGAGTTATTCCTGCTAATGGAAACATTCAGGCACCTCTGTGGCAAGCACAATTTCCACCTACCGGAAATCAACCATCCTAGCAGGGAACCCAACCTTGCGCTTATACAAAATCCCATTATAGAGATTCTTCGCCCGCCAAATGTCGATGACACAATTCACCATATACGATTTGTATCAGCACATATTGGCGATAGGATTGTTGTCATCCCCTCATCCCATGATTTCCATCACATTCCTGTCGCAAAAGACCAAGGGACCTTGTGCTTTTACATAGATTTCTGCAAGATTCCCAATTTGCATGTCGCCATCAAACTCCTCGATGACACCCAACCTTTAGAGTAGTGTTTAGTACAACTAGAGCTTGTTGACGAAAATTGACGACAGTCGCTGCAACACAACGAGGCACATAAGAAAAGGGTAAAAGCATCATTCGACCGTCACATCACCCCTCGCTCATTCACCGAGGGAGAATTATTCCTTTGCTATGATGTCACAAAAGAAGCCCTAGGGCCAAGAAAGTTTGAAACCTTGTGGAAATGACCCTACATCATTAAACATTGCCTCCGACAGGGGGCATACATCTTGACGGAACTAGACGGGACCTGCCTTAGCAACCCCATCAACGGCCTTTACCTCAAGAAATTATACCCATAAGGGCCGAGACAACCCTTCCCTAGAGTGTTCGTACACAAAACCCCAACACTAAGAATTTTTTGGCCAAAAGACTTATTTAAAAGCGCTCAAAGTATCACCAGGGATCACCAACATGAACCCTATTTCAGATTTGCTGATGGAGCATCAAGATGGTCTCAAAATTTAGCCGCAGATGCTTGGGTCATTTACCACCAACACCGATCGCCACTCTGCTCAAACAATGTGTGCATTGGTTCAGCAACAAACAATCAGGCATAATATGATGCAATCATCGGACTTATGTGTGACGCCCTTCATCAGGGCATACACCATATGCATGTCTACCTCGATTCCCAGTTACTAGTGTCGCAGTTAAACCAAACATTTGAGACAAGAGATACACATATGTTTAGAAAATATTTGTGTGCCAAAAGATTAAGTAGACAATTTGACTATATCACATTTACACATGTACCAAGGAGTCAAAACCAAACAACTGATCACATCGCTAACAATATCCTAAACTGGAATGCATCTTTAATAAACCATCATACATAAAAAACCAAAAATATAGATATCCATCAGCATAACATCATACATCAATCGAAACAGGTGATACATCATGTAGAGCCGCAAAAAATATCTCTCATATATATATATCACAACGTGTATGTCTGAGTACAAAAATTAGTGTCGCTGGCCCAACTGCCAGCCCAAAGATACAAAATTCGTCAAAAATAAGGGAATCATCCTCATAATGGGTTCTTTCCCTATGTAAAAAAATACTCTAGGGTGGTTCCCCCTTAGGAGGGGTACCTGGACCCACCACCGGCCTTGGTGCTACCTCTGGAGATGTCGTCGCAACAACGATTTCCGCCCGACGAAGAACGGAGCGACAGTCCCTCTCGCGAGCCATCACAGTCTCTAACCAAAACTCCTCGAAGTCATCCTTGAAACCCCGAGCAAGCATCCCCTGGGTCAAGCGGTCCACTCAACCCCGGAAATCCTCAAGGACTGAAACCTGAGCTGTCAGTTCTGTAATACGAGCATCTACCGTATTTGTGGGAGCCACCACCACGTCGGCACGAGCTCGCTCGGCCGCAATCTCTCCAGCAGTCGAGCTGTTGCCCTCCCCTGAAGGGTCGCACCACCACTAGGTCACCCGGCAGCATCTCCTCCACGATCACCCCTAGGTCGTCGAGGAGGATCGTGGCTGACCAACCGAGCCATGGGGCGACCAATAGCACCAACATCTGCAAGAGTAACCAAAATAATGTCAGTGTCATTAGCAAAACACATAAGTACATGTATACTCAAATAAATGCAGAAAACATATAAAACATACCTGAGCGACCCCAAGCATAACCAAAAGGGAGACTCATGCCACAATCAGCACTCCATGATGAACAGAGGTGATGCCACACATTCGTACTCCTGAAAAAATAATTTTTCAACACCGGCAGGTATGCCCTCTCTCATCTTCTTTTTTAAATCTCGTGACTTTAAATAATATTTGATAAAGAAGATGCTTTCACTTGAGGTAGGTTTTTTTGTAGGAAAAGCTCACAAACCATCCACAACGTTATCTCCTGAAAGTTCCAGAGAAGGTATCATTCTACCCCCAACATGATAGAGTCCCAGAAAACTTTTCATATCCTGACATCATTTCTCTATCAGAAATAAACCATAGGGTCCTCATATTCGATCGTGTTTATCATCACCTCAACCTGCACATGATAAAAATCTACGTTGGTCAGTAGAGCCTCCCCTCCATGGCACCCGTCACCCACAGTAGACCATATATCACAACATAAGTGACGCCATGGCCATACCACTTCAGTCCGGGAAGCACCTCATGCCCATCCATTCATCATGCATAAGGTCAAGTTTACCATACAAGCTGAAACCCCCTTCCCGGACGACCAGGTTGTACAATCGGATAAAGAGCGCACCACCACACCTCGCATTTGGCCCACCATACCTCCACGAGCATAATCCCATCTGTGATAATTTTTCATCCGCTTCATCAACCCCGCACATGAGACCAACCAATGGGACCCCCACCCTCAGCAAAACACCTTCCTCACACCATCAGTGAGAGAACACTTTTATGTTTTTGGGTACCCGTATCTATGTTTTGTACAAACCAAACCCCATTATTTTATTCTTTTGGTAAGTGTACAAAGACTGCAAACAGTGCACTTCGTCCCTCCACCCTCTCATTTCATCTTTTCTCCCATGGAAGCAGTCCCTTAGCACCCTTGGTCGGAGTATTTCACCCCCACGCACAAACCATCATGACATTAATAGCCATTTTACACGCGCCCTAGAAGTCCTACCGACTTCAGGGATTTACCCTTCAGAGATAACTATGACTATCGCCAAGCTGCTTAAGTATACTCCGACCTCGGACCACTGAATCCCCATCATTAGTTTTCAGTCACCCCTCGCCAACATGCCTATGTTAAACCCATCACATCCAGGTCCCCGATCCCTCATATCGGTGACCCCTCATTCGGTTGAGGCTTCTTTTTTGTTGACTTCAACACCTCTATTCCAAAAAGGAAGCGGTACCTTAGATCATACATCTCCATACAAAGGGGCATCCTCGAGTGGCATTGTGGGAGACATCATTGTCCACAGACGTCATCGATCCTCCTGACATTCAACTATGACAAAAGTTTTCATGTCAAGATGGTATCGTACCTTACAACCACTGCACTTAGATCAAAACCGTCGAAGACCCGTGCCTCCATAAGCGTCTCTGTCAACAATTCTTACACAGTGTTATCACTCAGGTTTTCCTAGAAGTTGTGTAAGAGGAAAGTATACCCGAGGTAACCACAAACCAACCTTTTAGATGCAGAATCTAGCCAATCTGCATCCAGAGAGGGCTCTCTCTTTATAATTTATCTTTGTTCTTAGAAGTTTTTAGGCTAGTTATAGATCCAAGAGTTTGTTTTGAAAAATGGTGGAATCCACAAACTAAGGGCAAGATTGAAAGTTTTCAGTCCATTGGGCTATGGAGTCAAAGGATGGCTTTACTGGATTTCTATTCTACACACAAGATGGCTTTACAGGGCAAGGTAGCTAGACAGAGAAAAATCCTTAAAATTTAAAGTGGATGGGATGATTTTGAATGGATGAAAGGCAGCTAAGAATCTTTCACCATGTTCAAAAGAAAGAAATGAGATGACTACAAACAAAGAGCAATGAAAAATTCTTTATTATAGTAATCAACAATGTTTAAATTAGCAAAGCAAGAGCATTTAAGAATTCATGCTTATAACTAATTTAGAGGAAAACATTAAGAACTTACATTTTTTTTTAATTTTTTGATTTTTTGGTTTTTCAAGAATATGGAACACCTTTGCTCAAGAAAGAAGGTTTGAACATATTCCATAGTTCAATCAAGACAATCATGAAATATGACACCTATTGGTATAGGAGTCTAACACACAGGAAGGTCCCAGCCAGTACCTATGCGTACCATGCGCAGCTATATGCCATACCAATTTTACGCATATGGGTACCACATTCCACCTATTGTCAAAGAAAAAACGCCCCTGAGGGCATCAGCAGTCGTCGTGAACAACTGCCAATGTCACTACCATATCAGTGATACAGACAGAACATATATCTGTCAATTTTGTTTAACTAGCCACAGCATCGCGAGCATGGGACATGCCCACCTCATTGAAAATTTGTATATGTATTGTAAATTGTATTTGCTTACAAGGATCCCTTAGGCCATGGTCATTCTTGGAAATGGTGCAGGGTGTTTTCAATTCCAAGGCTTCACGCAGGTCTCTCTCTCTCTCTACACATGATACAGAAAAGAAACTATAATGTATTTCGGCTATACAGTTCTTCCTAGACCTCACACGTTAGGGGGAAACTGTTAACACTGGAAAATCGTACAACAGAATATGACATTAATTAATTTCAAGCCAAAGGATTTACAGGGTTGGAAGACATTACAGAATCTGGAAAGTATTTAAAAATATTTAAGGTATGAGGAAAATAAAATTTGAACTAGTCCTAAATGCTATTTGCGCGCATAATCCTTCGTGAAGAGGGCCTTCTACGCACCTTTTTGCCTTATATGCGCGCATTCCTGAGTGTGGCAAAATGTCACTATCCGGGACCACACAAAGCAAAGGACAAGTGATGCCTTACATGAAGCTGCCTAAGGACAGCCACCAATGCCTCCTTAGACACTATGTGAGCACACAATGGAATATTTGGAGCACATAAAGGAATCATACCCCTCTCTTGGGTCACCATCCTCCATGTACCAAGAGAGGGAAGGGAGGATTTGAAATCTCCTATATAAGACCACCATGAGATGAAGAATTGGTGATCACATTGCTATGCTGGCTATAATTTCCTAAGCAATACCAGCAGTGTGTGACTTGGAGCTGAAGAAAGAGGGGACTCAATTGTTGGCCATCCAACAAGTTCACTCCAACATAGTAGAGAGAGAGGGAGACTACACCGAGGCAAGCTTGGGATAAAAGCACCCTTGCATCGAGACCTAGAACCATTGTCTAAGGGCCCTTTGGCAAGAGGTTAAAGTTTCACTCTTCTTACTACCAGCGCTCAATAAGAGGGGCCTAGAGCCACCGTTCACATTATGGTTGTTGTTTGACTCTTTTCAGAGCTTCTACTAATTTGTTTTTAGTTTTAGTTTACATATGCATGCTTTTTTCTCTATCTAGTATGCTTATTGATTCTAGCTTGTTCCACTAACTTGCTTGACTCCGCTTCTTTTTCTGCATGTTACCAATAGCTTAACAGGGTAAACCACACCCCTTAAGTTGGTGTGATTTCGTACATACGTGCACCAAACACACTACAACAACAACAATGGAATCTATACCCAATTTTTCCAACCAACAAAGTTACAATTTTTAGGTAATAATTTTTAATATTAAATTTTCATTTTAAGGTACAAAATTTTTATAAAATAAAATGCAAACATTTTATTCTTATGTACATGTGCCCTATTTATTATAAACTCGGACTCCATTTCCTATCATCATACATCCTCGTACATACTCCATCCTCACCTTCCATGTCACTCAAATTTTATTTTTCCATACCATGTCATGTCATGATCACTAAATTTTATCTTCAATCAACCACATATAGTGATAATAAAAGTGATGGAATTCGAAATGATTTCAAACATTCTTGATAGCGGTGCATTTTCGCATTCTTAATTTGGTAAGTAATTTATGATTAGTAATAATTGGCAGCATGCATAAACATTTACAACGCAATTCAAAATGACAAATGCCTCTAGTGGTCAGTTACTTCCATCAGTCGATACAAAGTAAAAAAACGAGTTTCTCTTTTCCGTGTGTGCATATCATTTGTTCTAAGCTATGGATGTCGTAGTTATAAGTGAACAGGACGAGGTTGATATTTCAAAATCTTACGCAAAGTGTGAAAGAAGGCTCACAAAACTTATTGGTTTCCATTTTTACAAAATTTTAGTGAGGGTAATGAAGTTGTTATGCAAGATTCATTGAGACCTTTAATGGAATTTGAGCTCAAGTGGGAGATTTATGGGTCATAATCACAAAAGTTTTCATAGCATGAGCTACAAAATTACCACTGAAGGGTGAAAAGTAGTCAAAAAATTCAGAAAACAATGACAGCTACAAGTGTTTGCTCAAGAACCTTTAAGAAGCAATGAATTGCACGAAAGGGATTACCATAGGATTATTCAAGAAGAAATGGTGTGATACCCTATTCATCATCCATAAATGTGTAACTTGTGAGGGTTGTTATGGGCTAGTCTTCTTCTATCATCTCAGATTGTTGCTGCACTTTGAAGGTAACTGATGAGCTCCATCATTAGACATATTTGGAGGGGTTAATAGTCACCTTTTTGCCTTCTTAGATCTCTTTTTCTTGCATTTTTATTATTATTTGGGTTTATGATGCTAGTATAGGTGGTGATTAAGGCTAACATACTCTGAGTGCCTAATATAAGGTTGAGTGCAGAAAATCATGATTTATTAAACACTTTTATATACAGATTTTATCACAAAGACTTGGAGGAGATGACAAGGAGAAATTATAGGAGGGTTGTCCACCCTCAAAGGTAACCGAAGGATCCCAAAGATTCTCTCCAAGCAATTCGAATTCCACAAGCAGCCAAAGGATCCCCAAGGATTCTCTCCAGCAATTCGAATTCTAGAGGCAGCCGAGCAACTCAAAGAGGAGAGCACTCAATCTTGGTTTACTTGGAGTCCACTGGACTCAATAACCATTTTCTAGGGAGCTGTTGGTAGCTGCCCTATAGAATAAATAGAGCAGAGCCAGAGCTAGGAATAGTTAGTCTATTCTAGTCTCGATTCCATTCAAAACTATTATTGTGAGCTATTGAGTTGTTTTTTTTATTCAGGGATCAAACTTTCATAGATGTATACAGTTATTCTTTTATAAAATGAGCAGATTGATTTCATTTGACTGATTTAAGTTTCAGAGGGCTAGGCTCGTGGGCTATGGCCCAATCCATGTGCCTCATCTTCTCTGATGTTACTATCTTTTTCTTTCTGTCATTTAGCTAGTTTTGCTTCTGCCATTTAAGTTAGATCTGCTTATGATAAGTTTCATTGCTATTTAGTTTTCGTGTTGTTGTAGTTTTAATGGCTTATGCATAGAGAAATATAGGAAAAACTCCAAACATGTGGTCAAGACTCCCCCTACTCATCTCTATCAATAGATTTTGAGTCGGGCAGACCTTCCCACAGACCCAAAAACTGCTTTATGTTCATTGTTTTATCATGTATTATTTTTTGTTTTCCCGTGCATGAATCTGCAGGTGTTTGCCAGAATTAATGTCAACACCCTAGAGCAGCCTTGTGTCGCTTCCTACTTCATTTTCCATCTCCATCTTCATGGATTAAACTTTGTTTTTACGCCTCCATTCCCCTCCTTTTCCTCTGGTTTAAATGCTGCGACCACCTTCTGATTCATAAAAATACTTAGAACCATTCCACCCGCCTTATTCCTGTCTTTTAATTGGTGTCGGCTACTTTACCTTTTTAATGCTAAACGCTTGAAAAAACATTGAAACCCGACCTTTGCCTTCCTCCTCGAAATTCCTGCTACCATACGTTGCACTTTGCAAATTGCAACGTTTAGCTTTTACCTTCAACACTTACTGCTCGTTCCTTGTGATTGCGATATTGCGAAATCGCACTTCGCACCGTTTATCCTTTCTCCCTTAATACTTACCGTTTTTCTGGCCGATTTCGATAGTGAGATCTCACCCCACTTTCGATCCCACCGCCACGTCGCCATCACAAATCGCACTTCGCGTCCTTTAGATTTTACCCTTAATGCTTACCACTCGTTCTTGCAATTGCGGTATTGCAAAATCGCATCCCGCGGAACTTACCATATCACACATCGCAGCCCGCAACTTTTTCCTTTTCCTTTTTCACCACCACGTCATCCCCATCGCTAATCGCCTCCTGCAACCTTTACCACATTGCACATCGCACTTTGCACATTTTAGTTATTCCCATTAAATCTTTACTGCTATCCATTTAAACTTGCAAAGTTGTGATTACGACATTGCACATCGCAAATTTTACCTCCATCGCATCTCCGCCATCGCATTTTTCGATTATTTCCACTCCAAAGCCATTTCTTGCACTATAATAGGGTTTTATAAGGTTTTAAACCCCCTCTTTCTGCTTCTAAGCCTTTTTCAATTCTTTCCGCTCCAAAGTCATTTATCACATTATAATCAAGTTTTCTAAGGGTTTAACCCTCCCTTTCCGCTTCCAAACCTCGTTTCATGTGTTAAACCTCCCATTAGCCTCTTTTAGCCCCTTTTCTTCCTCTAAGCTGCACATTAACTCTTTTTAGTTAGAATTAAGTCATGGATAGTTAGTTGCATGGATAAGAGCATGGTAAATAGATCATAGGATAAGAAGAATGCATTTAGTTATTTGGCCAAGTTAAGTGTGGTTTAGAATTAGTTTCCTTTCTGCCATTGATTTCAGCAAGTTAGCTTAGTTTCTTTTTAGTCATTTCCCTTTTTTCCAGTTAAATTAGTTTCATTCTTGTCATTTCTTTTCAGCAATTTAGTTTAATTTCCTTTCTGTCATTTCCTTCCAATAATTTACTTTCCAATTGTTCTCATAATTTAAGAAATAGCACCCTTTCGTAAAGCAGAAGAGGATGACATGAATAGAATGCATCTGCTGTGTATATAACATTGTCACCTCAAATTTTGTACGAACCCCGGGTTGATAAATTAAAGTTGGGCAACCCCTGGGAGTTGCAGCACTTTTGGTGCAATACCAGAGCTCACCAGTAACACGACACTTAACCTTCCTTTTTACTTGCTTAATAGTTTGAATAAAATGGAAAAGGTGATACAAAAAAAAACCCTAAGAACCCTGAATGAAGTGTATGCCATTTTGGGTTGGTAAAGGTTTTAATTTTACGTGAATTACAACAGAGAGGGGAAACCTTGGAGCAATTTCTACTCAAGATCCAATTTGTTCAATCATTAGAAATAGGGGAGCAAGAGGAACAACGTGATAATACTCTAAGAGAGAGTTTGTTGGGTATAAAATAAACTAAAACTCAGGTAAAGAAGAAAAAATTAGATCTTCAGTTCAAAAAAAACCAAGCCCGTTAAAAGAGTAGTTAATACCTTGAGTTTCACAAACGGGGTTTTCTTGAAAAGAAAAACGTAGAAGAAAAGGGGTAAAAGCCCAAAAAGGATATGAAGTATGGGAAAAAGGAGAGTCTTTTAGAACAAAATCTTCTATGGGTAGAAGAGCCACATGAAGCATAAATAACAATTAGAGACAACTAAAATTGAAGAGAAAGTTAGTGGGAAACAAATCATTTAAGTTGATGAGTAAGGGGAGGAGTAGGGTGATAATGAAATATTTCCAAAGACTTTGGTGAAACAATTCAAGAAAAATTTTGTTTCCAAACTATTTCCAAAAGAAGATTCTCATAAGATGTATGATAATAAGGAGAAACAAGCCGCGGAACTATTGATTTCTGAAATTTTAGGGTTTGAGGACAATTTTGTACCTAAGGAAGATTTAAATAATTTACCAAAAGAATAATTGCCACATGAATATTTTCCAAAAGAGGAACCTTCGAGGATAGAATAATTTGCACCTTCTACAAGCCCAAAACGAAAGGTAAGAAACATTAAAAGGTCAAAGAATGAAATTTAAGAGCTAAAATACTTCATAGGTATATTAAAGAAGTATATGAAAAGCTGAAAGTTATCATAAAGAACTTATAAGGGGGAAAAGAAAAACTCAAAAAATAAAGGAAGCTATTGGTAAAGAAGGAAAGGAAATGGTATAAAAGGAGCATGAACACTAGGAACAAGAACATGAGGCTAGAAATCAAACTCATCCAAACAAAAGAGTAGCAATCCAATACCTCAAGTACAAATATTTTACTTGATGTTACACACATAGTTGAGAGAGATGAGTAACTGGGGGAAGACCCACACGTATTGCAAAATGAACAAAGGATTTTGAGAGGTAACATATTGCGTAAGGGACAGGTAACACCCCCTGTGTGGGGAATATGTTGGTCTATGGAATTTAATCCCTTTTTGTTATCAATATCCCTAAATTTTTCCTATAAATTCCCATTTTGTCATCCTTTTAGCACTTGATCATCTTAGATTTTGTTAATTATGTCATCTACTCAAGATCATATGTTAGAACAAATTCAAGGTATAATTGTTGAGTTGTTATGCATAATTTGTCTTTAGAAATTTGTATTTTTTGTTCAATTATCCTCTAACATGTCACCACAAAAAAGGTAGTTTTTATAATGACAGTGTTTTTGTAAGCATTAACAAAGACATGGGTTAGTGGTTAAGTAGGTTTCAGTCAACCAAGCGATGAAGTATGCATTGGAGGAGATATCCAAGTCGATGGAGAAGGTTTTATGTTTGTCCAACGAGGAAGCCATGTAAGTAGACACATGTTAAATGTAGTGAACACAAAAGTCAAATAATTAGGGTTCCATTTAAACAATTAATGGATGGTGTAGCTAAGCTAGAATAGATGATGCGTCATCGGTCAACAGGCTGAAGATTGGGTGGTAATAATATTTGGGCTTAGAAAAAATAAAGCAAATCGTGATCTGAGATGTTGTACAAAAGACTCAGATCCCCTATTACATAACACAAATCTCTTGTTCCATATTTAGGAAAACATATTTTTTTAATCCCAAAATGTTATATGGTGGTTATAGTATCATTTTGTTATATAAGTAGAGGATCAGGGTCAATAAAAACACCAGAAAATTATTTATCAAATTAGTATAACGTCGATTGTACCTTTTTTCAATTTAAATCAATATATAGCTATAGTTTGCATTCATGATGTCTTGTGATGAATAGTGTATCTGATCTAAGTGTAGTACTAATAGTTTCATAGGAAACAAGGAACCATGTAGTAAGGGCCCACTACACAAGGACTTTCTTTGCAGTTCTTTAAGTTTAATTTTTTATTTTGTTATTTAGATTCATAATTTATTTCTTGTTTTTGCAATTTAATTCACAACTTACAATTTTAATTTATATAATGTGTTTTTTTTTTTTTTTTTATGGAAAGAGTGTTTCATTTCAAGATATATTTATTTTTGTTCTGAGTGTCATAGTTGAAATCTAGTGGAGAAGATATGTAATGTGATTTTGATTACTTTACTTAGTTATTGAAGCTAATATCCTTTTGTTCCCATTAAAATTGTAATTAGGCTAAAATTAAACTTTGATTCATAGGAATAGGTTATCCTCTATAGTAGATTGTCCTTTTAATTGGTTCATTAAACTAATTCTTACATATATTGTGCTTATGCTTTGTAAGATTACAAACACTAATTGACATTTAAAGACAATTACATTACCTAACAATGCCTTTGAAAAGTTCCACATTTGTTGCGTTGGATTCGAGATCTAGTACTCATATGAGCACATGTCTCCAAATTCAGCCTCATCTTATGCTAGCCTTGAGAAAACAAATGCATCAAGAATGACACTTGGAAGATTCATTTTTGTTTTCCCAACACTTCAATTCAGGAAAAAATGTTATGTTCCTCAAGTGGCAATGGGGTTGAAAATGTGGCAAAATAAAATAGGTGATGTAAAATGTGACCATCACATTTGAAATGCCATGATAGTTGAAAAACCACACAAAATGGCGGTCACAGTTGTTGCATTGCCAAACCCTTCCATTAGCCAATATAGAAAATAACCTCACCAAAGCACAATAAAACTTTTTATAAACTAAGATGTAAACTTTGTTAATTATTCTCACTTATACTTATCATACATTTTAGTAACCGCAGATATTTTAACATTCAAAATCAAAACCCTCCACTAAATAAATGGGCTTTCATATAATAGATCTCTTCCCTCCCTTTCATATTTTTCTTTAAAAGAAAAATCAGTTTACACCTTTCAATAATAATAAAAACGCCTATTAACATAATCATTTTATGACATTAAATTAAATTTTAAGATTCATTGATAAATCATATACTCATAATAAATAACTTGTAAAAGTACTTAAGATTCATTAATAAATCATATACTCATAATAAATAACTTGTAAAAGTACTTCATTAACTTATAGAACTCTACATGATCTACTTCTTACGAGGTACCTTTTATATTTTCTTTCTTTTATCTTCAAACCCTTAACTCTTACTTGATAAGAATGAGTAGATACCTTATATTAACATAAATATCATTCTCTATCTCTATTTATATTCATTTTTTACCTTACTTATATTCTAAAGAAGGGATATTTAATACTTATATTATTTATGTAAGAAAGGAATCTTTAATAGTATATTGTTGACATAATTGATTATCAGATTTAAATGTGAGGAGATTAAGAAAATCAAATTCCTAAACTTTATAACCGTGGAGGATAGATTTAACATTTAGCTAGCTTTTAAATTTAAAGGACATTAGATGGGTTTTATTTTATATACTTATACGTGTGTGAGTCATTCTATCATTGCATCAGTGAGGGTAGTGTAGCGCTCTGCAACTTAGTATGACATAGATGTTGCTAAATGAATATGTGACAGTAAATTAGTTCAAATTCATCTTAAACATGTATTTATAAAGCATTGAGAGAAATTAGTTTTTTTAAGGTGTAAATGCTTTTATCATTTAATTTTACATTAAGTGTTAATTCATTTATATTAAATTATTTAAAAAATGCATACTTAAACGAATTTGATCTCTCCTTATATTTGGTAAATATGAATGTTGGTCTTATCCTGCTAGTAGAATTGAGTCCCACCATCGTTTTCCCTCTAGTAATAGATATAGAGCTTTGCGATCTTCAAGGAAAGATGATGAGGTTGTTGAAGCCCAATCTATCAAGCACACATTCTAATCAACCAACTCTAGATCAAATGAAAATAGAGAACATCAATTGACCTAATGATGAAGAGGTTTTATCTAAGGAAAATGATAAGAAACCTAATTTAGAAAAGAAGGAAGTAGAAGTTGGAATGAAGGAAGAGGAGGTAGTCATTTTTTTCTCTTCTTCTCCTTCTTATTCAAATGTTTTAAAAAGAAATCCACGTTCCTCCCCTCCTTTAATAAGAAGTAAAGAAATATTAAAGAAAGAATACCCAAAAATATCGTGACCAACACTCTTTTTCCTCTCATGGATCTACCGGGGAGCCAGTCTCACTCAAATCTTAAAATTGTTTTGTTTTTGCATCATCTCATGCAAGCAATTTGTAAGAATCTACTTCTATACTCAAGAAGTAGTATGTTTAAGTTTTAGTAGGGTTAATATTGAATCTTCCTCCTCTATCTTGTTATTGGGAGGAGGATGGTATTTTTCCCTCTTCTTTTTAGAACCATTAAATAAATTCTCCTTATAACATTAATTCTGATGTACTTTATTTGCATGTTCTAGTCGTGTTTTTTAATTAATACAAACTTCTCATTTTCATTTATATAATTTTGGTACTTGCGGTGAATTTATGTTTTTCGAACCTACGGTGAACTTCTAATTTTTAGACCCATCGTGGATTTTTCTTGGAGAATCGGACCTGTGGTGAATTTTTTGGTGATTTTTTTTGTAGAATCAGACCTGTTGTGGGTTTTTCCAGACCTAAAGTGAATGTTGATTACATTTGAACTACAATGGTGAAAACAATTCACTTGGTTAATTGCCACAACTCATAACTGAGGTGCATAAGTTCTTTTGATTTATTTTCTTTCTTTTTACTTCTACTTTTATTTGTATTTGTTAAATTTATGAGCACTTCACCACACATGTCAAATCCTCCATTTAGCAAAGCGGGGCTGGGGGGGCATTGAGAAAAGTCACCCTAGAAAGTATTTATGATCACATTGATTCATTAGAGAAAAAAAGAGAAGAAAGAGAATGGAAAATAAACTAGAATTAGTTACAATGCTTGACAACAAATTTAGATTGTTAGAAAATAAAATTTTAGGGCTCAATAAAGAATTGCGAAAAATGAAAGATAGGTTACAAGAAATGGAAAAAAATAAATAATAATAATAATAATAATTGAAGAAATGTGCACCTTAAGAGATGATATTAAATAAATAAAAGAAAAAAACAAATAACAATTTGTCTCTAAGTAACACAAAGAATAAATTAGACATCAAACCCATCAAAGAGGAAATGAACAAAATTATTGAGCTAGATCATGAGTGCAATAAAAGATCATTGAAAATCCCCGAGGGTATAACAACCTCGCTTAAAAATCCATGTAATAAAGTTAATAAAGGCAAAATAAGAGCAAGGTCATGGGATGCATATTCCAAGCTAAATGTTGGGCAAAAACATCCTAGTGGGTATCACTTCAGTTTTTTTATGGCTAAAGAAATTAGAAAAGGCATTGGAAAAGACAAAGAGGAATTAATTGGCATTTTATTTATGAAAATAATGGAAAATAGGAGAAAAAGAAGGTGAAAGGTCACATATTTGCATGAGGAGGAAATTGAAGACAAAATGAAGGAAAATGAAGAAATTATAGGCCTTAATGATAAAAAGGATTCTATGGATCAGTTCATGGCTTTTGTTAGTTCATTTTTGGAGCTCTCTCTCTATTCTCTTTCTCACACTTAGAGCAGTCTTGGAGCACTCTAGACTTTGAGAAAAGAAGACAAATATCAAGTAAGGAAGAATTGGATCAAGTGGCTACAACGATATTACTTATAGGTATCGAGTTGCATGTATTATTTCCTTGCTAGTTGTGGCATGCATGGTACATCCATATGTGTATTTGGTTCTCTCGTTGTCATTAGCATGATATTTACCAGGTGTGATAGTGGTCTTCAGCCTTGCCTTGCCATTTTCGGATAGCCATGGTGTGATGGGGTTCTTTTACTTGGTTGAGCTAGATTACCGGATGGTTTTGAAACTGAGTGGGGTGGTCTCAGGAAAATTACCAAAGGACTAGGAATCCCTTGACTGGAAAATGGCGAGATACATGGTAAATCCTTTGGGTGGAGATGAGTAAATTCCTCGCGGTTTAGGTGGAGAGATATGGAGGCATCCATGCTTGCTTAGGGTCTAGTGATCCCCTGACTGGTATATGGCGAGATTGTGGTAAAGCCTGGTAGTGTATGTTTATTGTTTGGGCCTAAGAATCCATTTACCGATATATGGCAGGATACATGGTAAAGCCTGGTTGTATAGATGATGGTTTCAGGCCTAGGAATTCCTTGACCAGTAATGGTGAGATACATGATAAAGTCTAAGGAAGCCTTGGTTTTGTTGTGAGGCCCACATTCATGATTGTAATAAGGCATGCGGGTGATTGGTTGAAAGAAAGATTTGGTTCAACCCAATCTATGGTCGAGTGGTATGTGGAAATCCCTCACTTGGTTGGATTTTGCATATGATAATAAGATCTCTTTTCCCCTTATATTTCATGAGTATTTTTACTTGTTATTATGTGGATTTAATGGTTGTTCTATCACTGATATTATTTTGGTTACATGTTGGTTATAAGGATGGTTTCATGACAAATTTTAGTTATGGCTATTAACACATTTTGAATGGTAAAATAATGGTTATTGAATGCATGACCTAATAGATGTTATGGCAACTATTATGAGAAGGCATTAGACCTTCTTGGTGATTTTCAGGTAAGAATCAGACCCTTATATTCAGATATGCATTTATGGCATGTAGATTACATGTGCATGATGTGTTTGAAGGAATTCCTGTCATGGTTAGGCCTTGCTAGGTCAATTTATTATCTAAGTTTTGTATGGAAGGCTTTGTCTTTGTGTAATTTATTGTTTTGGAAAGTTTCATTAAGTTTTGGGCAATGACCTAAAGTGTAGCCCTAAAAAGGTGGCACATATTATGTGGTCTCAAGCATAGAATTGGCTGAAAAAGGCTGCAATCGCTCCCTTGCATGCTTATGCATGCGACTGGAGGCTTGTAGTCGCATGGATTTAGGCTTGTGCATGTGATTGGGAGTTTAGATAAGTGCAAAAACATGTTAGCTTAGGGTCTGGACACCTGGAAGGGTGGTTTAGCCCATGGGGGTCTTGTAGCACCTAAGGGAAGTCAGTAAGGTTTTGTTTTGTCGATTCCACTTCCTTAAGTTGATCTAGGAGGTTGAATCATATCATAGTAACTCTTCATCATATGTTTACCCTGGTATGTCGGTTAATTTGGGTAAATGTGGGAGGAGGGCGTAATAGAGGGTTAGTTAAATTAGTTGAATTCCCATCGCTCAAGCACTTCACTACTGGGAGGTCATGGGGTCAATTCTCCTTGAAGCACTAAGGGTTAGGATTTGCTAATAATATGACGAGATGTGATCCCTTCGGGTGGATTTGGCTATATATTTCCACGAAAAAAATAAAAATAAAAAAGCCTTGAAACTTATAATTATTGGTAATAAAGAGCACAAAGAAGATGGCATGTTTCGAACCAATATGAGCACTTTGAATTTTGAGAATTTTCTTGATCCACTAGATCATTCCTCCCCACTAAAAGCTTTTGAACCTCCAAAATCTCTTTATCAGTCAACAAATAGATGAGGGTACAACTCCCTCACCCTTCCAGACTCAATCCACTGAACTTTGCTTGAATTCAATACTTTGATATTTTCATGAAAACACATCATTTTCCCTGATTTGGGAGTCCTTGTCTTGCTATCATAGATGACATCTTGTTGCAATTTCCCATAATATGTAGAAAAAAAAACTGCCTCTGAAGGAATAAACACATTCCATCTTCGGTCTTTAATCAAAGGAAACTTAAACAATCTCAAATTCTTCTCACCTTGAACATTGTCTACATGATGATGCTTACCATGTCTAGCTTTGCACTTGGCTTGACTCTTCAAATGTGATCGTCATCATTGTGCACCATCTCTTTTCAAATAAAATGCATTATGAAACCCACAAGAAGAAGGTTTGGAACCAGTATCCTCTTTGTCAATTTGCTTTTGCATTTGCTCTTTGACCTATGCATTCTTTAACACTGACCTCTTGTTCACACCAATGTTTAGCAATGATGCATGCTAATGTAAATTTACTTCATCTTGTTTACCTCTTTTAGGAGGAAAAATGTTAGACTCCTAAAACATCTTATCACATTCATTAGCAACATCAACGAAATCAGATTTTACATTTGATTCATATCCTTGAAAGGCCTCATTCGCAACATCTTTATACTTGAACATTAACAATGCAAAATTCTGACTAGCATTAACAATTATTTTCATTTGTCCAACATTCATAAGAGACAAACTCATTTTCTTACTATGCGCTCTAACAATGTACTCAATCCTATTCTTGAACAAGTGATACTTATTCTCATGGCGAAGAAATATTGCTCTCCTATTATAAAGATATGGGCTTCCCAAAACTATATCACATATATCAAGTAGAACCGCATCACGAAAGTTTGCAGTGATTGAAAATCTAAGGATGCACTTCCTTGTCACCTGCAATTTTGCATTCTCACATACCCAACCTAAAGGATATGGTTTAGGATGTAGAATGGTCTCTAAATTTAACTTCTTGACAATGTCTTCAGAGATAATATTTTCTTGTGAACCACTATCAAACAGTGTGTCTATATTGGTATTCTTTGAAATAACTCTAATATGGAAAAGCTCAATTCTTGTTTCTTCGTCTTGAGTATCATTGAGACAACTTGAAGAACTAGTACTTTCAATTTCCTTACCTTTCAAACCCATTGATGTGATCTTTGTTTCATCTCCGAAATCAAAACCTAAATCATGTTGTGTAGTTACCGATGTCTTCTCCTTCTCCTTATTTTTAAACTTGTTGGGTCTCATCTCTCGATGAAGTTTCCAGAAATGACATTCATCATGGCAATCCTTGGAACATTTTTTGCATGTGATTTTTTATTTCTCCATCTTGATGGAAGCATTCTTATTTCCTTTTCCCTTGAACTTACCGTTTCCTTTTTCTCCTGACTCAAAGGTATTCTCACTTGTTTCATATGAAACATGTTTCCCTCTTGCCTCTAGATGTGTGGCCTGTACACAAACTTCATCTAATATTGTAGGGTTAAACATGATAATTGTATGTCTCAAATAGTGCAAACCTCCAATATATTTCGGCAAAGTGTCTTGAGATGACAAATCTACACCTAATATCAGTGCTCTTCTTCTAAACTCTTGAGTATAGATTTGCACACTTTGTCCCTTTCCTTGCCTAATTTTTTTCTAATTCATTATAGCTTTTTGCATGTATGCTAATGGATAAAATTGTCTTCTCAATGCAGCAAAATAATAATTCCAAGAAGTTAATACCTTACCATGTTTCTTCATGTCCTCTTGAGTTTTGGCTCCTATCAAATGAGTGTTTCACCTTACAACCTTAATGAAGCAAGCTGAACCTTGGTCTCATCATCCTTGATCCTTTGTATCCCACAATACACTTCAAGTTGACAAACCCAATTATCTAATCTCCCAGCATTTACCTCTCCGTCATACATATAGGAAAAACAAATTTTATGTCAAGTTTCAAAAATGGAGTTTTACCATGTCCCTTTGGAGAATGTGGAGGTGTTTGTGAAGGTTTTGTTGTGGAATATGATGATGGTGAATATGGTGGTGAGGATGGAGGTGAAGAGAATGGTGGAGTCAAAGGTGGTTTATCACCATTCCCTTTTGGAGGCTTGTTCCCATCTCCTCCATATCCTTTTGAGGACTTATCTCCATTTGGAGGGTTGGAGTTCTCGCCTTGCAATCTTGTGTTTCTCTCTTCATAGAGAACTTTCACCATTTGTGTCATGTCAAAGAATGTTTTTTCTAAAATCCTTTTCATCCTCTTAAATATTTTCAGGTTCTCCTTCATGTGACATGACTGTTGAAGCTTCAAGTGCAACTTGAGGTGAAATTTGTGGTGGAGATTGTGGCAAATGTGCTCTCCTTGTCCTTGACCTAACTTGAGGACTTGAAACCACAATATTTCCTTATCCTCTCCTGAGATTAAACCTTGTAAGAATCAAAAACACTTGCAAACAAATTAAACCCTCAAAGCAATAAATAACCAAAGCTCTGATACCAAACTAATCTGTATTGGAAAGCTTGAGATTTTATGGTAAAATTTGCAAGTGAGAAGATTAGGGTTTTTAAACACTTATGTCAATTTCATTAATACATTAACATCCTTCAAAACTCAGATTTGTAGAAATTAGAGAAGACATTAGTACAATAATAGTATACATAAGACAACCAACGATGAAGGGGTTCACCCCTCCTAGGCCACATCTCCTGGTCCAACTTCTAATGGTTGGGCCTCTTTCATTATGATAAAAAAGTGTGTTTAAATCAAGTTACATGCTCATAATGCTAAAACAATGTCTCCAATGGCTCTAGAATAGTGAAAAACCCCTAATTGGGCTCTTTCTGCTCCAAAAAGGGTCAAAAACTAAATGAGTTATGCTCCAATGAATTTTTCTGCTAATTGTTCTACAATTTGCACTTCCATGCTATATGTCCTACATTTTCTGCTTTTTGCGGACACGTGGGGCGACAAATTTGCCTCGCGCCGGTGATATTCCCGCCACATAGGGTGAAAATTTTCGCCTCCTTAAATTGTCTCGGTTGGCCTTAAATCCGTTAAAATTGCATTAAGTGGCAGTGTTAACACCGTCGGATTCATAATTTGAACAACGATTCCTGTCAGTTTTGACCTGACTCTGTTTGACTATGGTGGTTATTCCATCATGGGTTGGGTTGCGGGAACCCTACACCAGACGAGTTCCACTCCCACCATAACTCATTGACCGACCATAATCTATGGCATAAAATTTCGGGATCGTTTCATGTGACCAGTCCTCACGCAACCGTCGGAGTTTCCAACGTTCCTCCAACCCATTGCATTAACTATGGTATAGATGTTGAACTGAAGTTGGGTTCCACCATGGTAACATATAATATAACTCGTTCTCCACCATACATGTTCACATGTCGTGACCTGAAACTGTCGGTTACCTCTCCGCCTAGACTTTGGAATAAATTTTATATCATATGGTTTTGATCAGTGTTTAATACATTGCTCTCTGATTTAATAAAATTTGGTTAACATGATACCATATAGTTTGGGGTTAAAATGTATGTTGGGGTCGGGGTTACCCCATAACCCCCTCATTTGCTTCCACATGGTGTGGTTGGTGGACCAGGGGTTAGGGGTTAACCCCGGTCCCCACCCTCGACACCATTACACATAAACATTAAATTTGATTTTCAACCCATATATAATAAGAAACAATGCAGTGTGATTGGTGGAGGTATTTGTTCGTAGGTGTGAGGTCTCGATATCAAACCCCGTGGAGGTATCTTGGCCCCTTAACAAAATTTTGCATGGTCGAGAGGAGGCCACATGGCAACCACCGATTGTAGCAAGCTCCCTCCTCATGCAGACCAAATTGAGAATGAAAAATAGGAATTTGGAACTCTTTGGATCCTCTTTTCGAACTATTGTGGGTTTCCATGGCGTAAAGATTCGATGTTAAGTTGGATCCCAAGTGAAATTGAAATTGTTTTCTTAGTCAAATTAGTCGAAATTTAAGAACATGATGATTCTAAAGTCCCTCGCATAGATAGATCCATTTTGTGTTGAGCATGGAACAAGGAATCCTCTCGTAGAGGAATTGGAGGAATAACTTTTTATCTAAAAAATAATGTTTCCCCTCACACTCGACTTCATTCGATAGACTCCCTCAATTAGTAAATTTGGATCAAAATATATGACACCAACACTAAGAGGATTTATATCACACTTTGTTATTTTGAACCTATCAACTCTACCTTATATAAGAAAAATAACTTGGATAATAATTTCCCCTATTGTTGGCTTGAGGGGTCCTGACGCAGGTTCGGATTTAAGGTTTACCAACAAACCCCTATACTACTGGCCCTTTTGGCAATGACCTGCTTGTGTAGGCCAAGGTCTCACCCGAAGTAGTATGGGAGGGTGCTAGAACCAGGTTTCCACACCCTGAGATAAAGAGAGTTAATAGAGGCAACCTTGTTAAGATCTATCAGATTTGTGCAGAAGAAATATTATTGCAGAACCTTTAATAGTATACTTGCATAATGTGAAGCTCATAAACCCACAGATAGCATAAATAAAGAAACTATTGCTAATCATATCTCAGTAATACCTCCGCATCCACGTGCGCATTAATATTAATCAACAAACAGAATCACCGTAATACCATAAACACATCCAGTTCTTATAACACGGAGATACGATCGAACAGATTTATCATTCATTAGCTTCCAAAATCCACTTACAGACCTGATTCCCAACCTGCGCACACAACCAACGGGGTCCGCACACAGCAGGACTGAGGATCTCCACGCACACAGCCAACCGGAGTCCTCACCCAAATACAACCCAAAACAGATCTCAACAGTTTGTAATTAGCATCAATCAACCTTAGCCTCCTTTAGACTTAATCTATCCATCTACTTATAGCACCTTAGCTTGCGCTATCCTATGGTCCGCAAACTGTGGTTTGCGGACCCTTGGTCTACCCTTTTTACCCCTTACAATTCATTGGGGGTTTGACCCACCCAAAACCCCCTTCTCTAGACCAAATATTACAAAAATATTAGAAAAATAAACAAAATTAGGGCTAGGAACCCCCGTTCCAATAGTCCCCCAACACAATCTTGTGACTTGTCTCGAGTCATAGTGTTGGTGGGGTCTTCATCCTGTCCTTGGCTGCTCCATCGCGGCAGCCAGTGGGGGAAAAACACAAAGGCTCTGCGTGGCGGCAGTCTGCGCAATGTCCACCAGTTTCTACAAGGTTGGTCCTTCCGTAGTAGCAACGACACTGTCAAGAGTGGTTCAATTGTCTCACCACCCTGTCTAAGTCGTGCGATAGCTTGAGGGCATCATCCGACCATGGTGTGACATGGTCACGGAGTACCTATTTATTGCACCGCAACCTCATAATTTTAGTGCAAAGTGTGCGGCTGGTCCGAAGATGGGCTAAGCATTGGGCGGGAACAAGAGTGGATATCGTAGCTTCTAGATGCTCACTGTCTTGCTCCTTCTAAGTTAACTCCTGATCAATCTCATGGAGGAGAGGCTTGTGCTGCACCTGGGACCATAATTCCATAGCCTTCTCAAACAGAGTGACACCTTGGCTAGTCTGCATTGTGATAGTGGTCGTGGCTTCTATAACCAATGCGACACGCTGGGCGCGTACCTCTGGAGGGGTCTCAGGCTACAGCTTGGCCTGTAAATATGCGAGTTGAATTTTGAACTCAGCCTTGACAACCTGTACCTTAGTCCGGGATGCCTTCAGTGCAGCGACCAATCCTTCGACCTTAGTTTGGGGTTCAGCGGAGGCAGGAATGACTTCGGGCATGTCCTCACGGAGCCTGTTGATCATTTGTTCTAGGGCAGCCTGTTGCGCGATGATGGCGATGTGCACAGCCTGGATTTGAGCGACTTCGGTGGCTTGGGTCAGAATAGTCTGATCGGTTGTACTGAGGTGTTTTTGTACTTGGAGTTCACAAATCTAGATTTCACTGGTAACGACAGTCAATAATTAGTGTAGATGCGCATCGGCCAGTCAACCAAGCTCAAGGTTGATGGAGGAGCATGCCTGGACTTGGGTGTAATTCAGTGGATTCTAGGACAAATCCATCGCCGAGGAGTGGGCAGATTCGACTATCTGCGAAGGTGTTCAGGGCTGTAATGGGGCCAACGGGCCCACAGGAGTCTGCCTCGCTTAATCCACGCTCGCCTGATTATGCCTCGCTTGATCCACGCTCGCTTGAAGTGTGTATGTTTTGAGCTAGAGGGCCTGCAGCTCGGCTTGTAAAACATCGACAACAACCTTGTGTTGTTCTTCCCAAGTACTCCATCGATCAGCAGACCCCTGTTGTAGCCCCTACAACACCCTCCAAAAATACCACCATTTCAAATTTTTGGAGCCCCTTGAAACTAAAGAAAACCAAGTGAGGAACCCTTAAGGCCAAGTCGCCAAGTCGCAAAGTTAAACTATTGATGAAAACTGCGACCCCGCGACCTTGCGACCCCGCGACCCCAAGTCGCCAGGTCGCCAGGTCGCAAGGTCGCAAATCTCCAATTTTAATGAAAAGCGCGACCCAGCGACTTTGCGACCCCGCGACCCCAGGTCGCCAAGTCGCCAGGTCGCTAGGTCGCAAATATCCAATTTTAATGAAAAGTGCGACCCAGCGACCTTGCGACCCCGCGACCCCACGTCGCCAGGTCGCAAGGTCGCTAGGTCGCAAAACTCTGGAATTAATAGATTTGCGACCCAGCGACCCCGCATTAAATGCCCGCACGTGCGACCTTCTATATAAAGGAGGTCACTAGGTCGCATTTTACACATTCAGCGATTTGAAAGAAAACGCCTCTGACAGCTCGAATGGCGCGATTTTCCCGGGTAAGTTGCCATTTCCTCCTGCTTTTTCCATTATGAGCATTTCTTACCAAACCCATGTCCCCTTAGGCCTTTAAATTGCCCCTTGTCTGAGCTTTTACATTTTCTGTTTCAATTTAGGAGTGTTTTGTGACCCTGCTTTCTCCACAAATGTCTAGCCTCACCACACTTCTGGTTCAAACTCTCATAGCCTTGTCTCTTGCTCTTAAAACCATTCCTTAGCTCTGCCTGGACCCAGCTAGATTATAAATTCTCAAGAGGAGGGAGAAAAGAAACCTACGGCCGCGTGCGCGCAAACCCCTCGGCAAACCTTATCGCGACCTGCGACCCATCGACCTAGTCCCGAGGTCGCAAAGTCGCATTTTCTTCAGATTGCTGGAATCTGCGAATCTGTGACCCAGCGACCTAGTCGCAAGGTCGCATTTTCCTCTGTATTCGTAGTTTGCGACCCCGCGACCCTGCGACCCAGTAAACCAGTAACCCAGTTTTACATGTGTATCAGCTAAATTTCATCACTAAACTGTAACTGGTTTTATATCATCATGTTGTTCTTATCTTGGGATTCCTTTATGAATTTGACAGGTGAACTTCAAGAAGACATAGAGTGCATACCTGTTTTATCAGATTCTAGTGACATGGCACCCCCGCTATCCCGGAAGAAGGACAAGCAAGTGGTGGAAGAAATTGACGAGCTGGACGTGGTATCCCCACCCCCAATATACAGGGATACACTATGTACATTTGCAAAAGAAGACAGCATGCGATGGTACCAAGTGTATCATGAGTTCGCCACACCGGAAGAGGAATTCCCAGAAGATCTCCCAGACCGGGAAATATACTTGGCAGTCAAAAGGTCCAAGCTACATCTGGCAAGGGCGCATCCAACCATATTTCCATGCCCGAAGGTTATAGACTGGATCATACAAAGGATGGATCCCAAGAAGTTTGTGATCCGAGACAGCAAAGGCAAGGCTTTTGCTACGCTCGTAGGCTCGGATGCCCACCTTTACTACTCGTTGCCTCGCCCAGATGAGTATTTCACTCCAGGATGGGCTACTGCTCACGCTGTTGCGATAGTTGATACTATTAGACAATGGTGGGAGGAGCCCGAGAAATTTAAGGTCAAGAAAGACCAAGAATATCCGGTGGCTAGCCTGAGAAAGGTTTATAAATTAGTTGCCGCCATGCTTTGCAGGCTTTACGGGTGCCCGGATTGCTCCACTTTCAGCGGTAGTTAGGCTACTATCATGGAGTATGTGACAACACATGGCACCCGTTTCAACTGGGTCGGCATACTGATGACTTCGATGCAGACAAACTTGTCCGCGGCATTGGCCCCAGATGAGGGAATGCCTTCCGAATTTTACATGGCCTCTTACCTACTGGATGTTGTCTGCGCAAGATTACACTTTGAGGGATGGGCACACAACTGGGACTCTGAGAAGTCTCGTGCAATTCATCTGCAAATCAGGGTATTTTGGGAGTCCAAGTACAAACAGGATATAGAGCATATCTCCCAAGTATTTATCCCCTCTCTATACAGAAACTTATTTGGCCAAGACGCCCCCTGCATGTCTTGGCGGGCCAAAGAGACTCTAGTCAAAGTGGCACATTGGTTCCCTTTCCCCGGATATACCTTCATCCGAGTCTTTGGATCTTACAGGGCACCACATGCTATGCCTCGCTTTGTTACAGACAAAATTCTCCTTCAGGAGGTATGCTTCCAGATGTCTCAAGGCTTCTCCAGCGTCCTATCTAAAGGCAAAAAGAAGTCGTGGCCCACGCTACCCCTCACCATTGGCGCGTGCACAGTTAAAGACTTCAAGGAAGTAGCAGCGGAGGGAGAAGCAATGAAAAGCTATCAGCTTGGGGCGCTAGAACACCGAACATATGACCCGGAGAGAATAGTTCCTGAACACTGCCTCAAAGCTAAATTCAAGTGGACTTATCAACATATTGAGCGCCCGGCAGAAGATGAAAGAAGGAACTGGTATAACGCTGAAAGACAATTTGCTCCGGGAGTAGACGTGGTCCAAGAAGATCCAGATGATCAGAGCCTGGAAGACAGAAGACGTCAGTTGGGAGGTGCCTCTTCCTCTTTACCCCAGAAGTCTCGGACCGTCACAGGGCTTACTACATCTATCCAACAGAAAGAAGCAGAAGCAAAAGCCCAGCAAGAAAGGGAAAAGAAGATAAAGGAGGATGAGGAAGAACGCCAGAAGAGTGCGACGGCAACGCAGAAGAAGAAGCAGGCCAAGGAGGCCAGGAAATAAAAAGAGGAAAAGGAGGCACAGGCCGCAGCAGAACGGGCACTCCAGGCAGAGCTGGACAAAGCGGAAGCTGAGCGCCAAAAGAAGGCCGAACAGGCTGTTGAAGCTGAGCGCCAAAAGAAGACCGAACAGGCTGCTGTAGCTGAACGGAAGAGGAAGGCCGAAATAGAAGCAGCAGCAGAAACTGAACGCCGGTGAAAGGAAGAAGAGGAAAATAACAGAGAGGAAAGGGAGGATGACCTGCTAGAAGACATCGAGGTAACTCCCCTCGAGATACCTCTGGGTAGTACCAAGCTCTCTGATGTTAGATCCCCCAAGAGGCAGGAAGAGGATGTATTTGACCTCACCAGACTCACATTCGATCAATTCTCTTTCAAAATCCGGCAAGAGAGAAGAAGATCTCTGGTGCAAAGTCCCTCTGCCACATCCACAGTTGCAACAGGCAAAGACATAGTCCTTGATACCAGGACTAATCCTGTAATGATAGCATCGGCGGGTACTACTTTCACCGCAGCCACGGAAGAGAACGTAACTAGAATGAGTAGAGAAATAGTCTCTTTGCAAAATAGACTACAAGCAGCTGAGCAACGCGAGAAAAGAGAAGAACAGGAGAAATCAGAGTTGAGAGCAGAAGTTCAACAACTCCGAAACCAGACTCCACCGGTAAATGAAGTCCCACTGGCCATTTTCAAAGAGTGTGAAGTGTTAGAAGTAACCATGAGGCAGGTGTATGGAGAAATGTTCACCATCAAACAAACAGTCGCCCCACTGGTAAGAGCACGAGCAGAAACCAAGCAAAAGCACGAGCAGCTCAGGGAGGCCTCACAGGCTTTAGACAGGATGATGGGCTGGACAGTACAATACCCTCAGGCACCTGAAAATTTGCCCAAAAGGGATTGGATTCACACACAGGATGCTAAGGTTCAGCTCCGTATGGCAATACAATCCAAGGACAAACTATCTAAGGACCTGGACAAGGTAATGTCTTCATACAACCACCTGATCAGCGGTATCGACTCGATGCACACTTTGCACCACATTCCGTCTCTTGGGGCATTGGACGAAGAGAAAGCCTGGGAGCAAGTGGATCAGGACATCCAGTCATTTCTACAGCCTATCAAGCAAGTTGTTGCTGCTCCTGAGCCCGCAGCATCTCAAGAACATCTCTGTCAGTTTATTGCCACTCCAGTTCGGATTTATACTAAACTTGCCTCTCTTTCAAACCAAATCTCACAGAAAAGGGAAACCTTAGTGCCAAATTCTTTGGAATGCATGCATTGGTTGAAGGAGGAGGTTCCTCTGGTGTCCCCCATAGCAGCAGAGTACCAGTCATGGCAGGATTTTCTCAAGGAGCAGCAGATTGACGTCCCTGACCTCAACATTGCACGTCCATCTCCGCAACCCGGTAGCAGCAAGTCATGAGCAGCAGGTAGAGGCAGGTCGCAGGTCGCACTGTCTGCCCAGGTCGCAGGTCGCACTGTCTACCCAGGTCGCAAGTCGCACATACCAGATAGGTCGCAGGTCGCAATTTCTTCAAGGTCGCGAGGCAACTCAACGGGCAGGTAGGCGAAAAGTCGGGAAGCCCAAAGGGCAAGTTTGTGTTATAAAACTTCCTACGGGGAAAGTGTAAAGGGCTTTTCTTTTTTGGAAACTCAAGAGCTACATGGAATTGTATTGAAAGATTATACTCTTGTGCATATGAATACAGATTCTTGTTAAAACACCTTATGGTTATGATGTGTTTTGCTGTGCGAACACTGTGTGTATTCCTTGTACAGTTTCAGAACATCCTATGATTAATGAAGCTGCACTCTTCATGTCATCATTTATGCGTCACGGCTATCTGTGTTGTATTAATGATGTTCATTTTATCATCTACTCTATTAATGAATGTTAATGAACTATTTTGTTAGCATTTCGTTTTATCTTTCAGAAAGTAAAGGGATATCTCATCATAAAGAACTATTTCTTTTGTGGTCAGACTATCTTATAAGCATTACCCCCAAAGATGTGTTGCTAATGACATCTCTTGAGGTGTACATGCTTTATTTATAAATCTTGCTACGCATATTGTTTGATTCATGTTTAACGCATCAATCTTGTATTATGTATCATGTGAATAAGTGTATGTCCGCAGGTTCAATCAGTTTCTTTTGATACCTAAGGGAAGGCGTCTTAAGCGGTAGCCGGACCCACACCCCGGACGGGATCCCTACTCCAAACGGTTCAAGGTCTAATTGGGACTTTCTACCGGGGAGATCCCCTACTGTTGGCCGGACAAATTTTCCCGTCAACAGATTTGGCGCTAGAAGGAGGGCCTGATGGCAACCTCCCAGCATACAACGAACTTTCCATCACAAACTCCCCAAGGGGAGGTCATAAACAATGAAACTGTCCCTCCTCCTCTGGAAGATATTCCAGAGAGGGAGACTCGATATTTTGAAATCACTAGGGCGCAGTTGAGAGCCTTGCGCCCAGCTGCCCGCGATCTTATCAACAACTTACGGTTTACTCCAATCATGGAATACCTTGCCCATACTAGAACTCCTCCCGAGAACATCACCCGAAACGGTGCCCTTGCGAGTACCATACCCGAGCTCGTAAATCTCATGTTGGAAGACCTCGCAAATGCCGTTGAGGAAAATGACCCGATTCTCCAAGAGGGCAAAGAATTTGCTGACACCGAGCCTTTCCCCGACTCCCAGCCTAACCAGACTCGACAAAACAACAACCAGGCACACCCCCCACCCGGGGATGGTGAGGGAGACAGAGGCCGAGGAAATGTAGACGGGGGGAATAGGGCTCGTAGAAATGAAGGAGAAAGGAATAGAGCTCGCAGAAATGAAGAAGAAGGAAATAGAGGCCGAGGGGCCGGAGGTAGAGGAGATAGGGGTCGAGGCCAAGGAAACCAAGCTCGCAACCGTCACCCAAACCCAATGAGGCCTCCTGTCCACAACTTGGGATATCTTAGAGATTTTCTTCACCGTGGGAGACACCAAGACGAACACTCCCGTCATGAATCAGAAGCATCTGTCTCAGGCTCGGGAGGTGAATCTGAGCCTGAGTTTAGGCAACACCAGTGGGTCAGAAGAGTGCAGCCCCTAGCCTGGATGGCTCAATCTCCATTAAACCTTTTGGGCCCACTCCACGATTTGCCTAGGCATCCGGAGAAACACCTCCCCAAATTTGACCCTGAGAAAGGCACCTTAGTTGAAGATCATATCAGCAGCTTCTATTTGTCGTTACAAATCATGAGAGTCCAGTCCGATGATGTCGCATGTCGACTTTTTCCCCATACTCTCGAAAACAAAGTAGCCACATGGTACGGCTCTCTCCCCAGTGCCTCTATCACTTCATGGGACCAATTCCGTCGCGTATTCCTGCAGAAGTTTTCAGAAGATAAAACTCCTTCCATGCTTCTCATGGAATTGAGCACGATCAAGTGTCATAAAAAGGAGAAGGTTAAGGATTTCAACCAGCGCTTCGCAACCATATTGCAGAAGTTTCCCCCCAACCCGGCGTTGGATGAATCAATCACCATTGACTACTATACCAAGGCTCTCCCTAGGGACATTGCCGTTTTCGTCAAACGTGAAGCCCGCGCTACCCTTACGGCTAATTATGAGGCTGCTCTCGCTGTGGAGAAAGACATGCTTTCGATAAAGGCTATCGATCACGAAGGGAGAGATGATCACAAGCCTAACACAAAAAGAGGTCATTCCTCCACTCCTAAGACCACCGATAGGGATAAAGATGCGTTTGATTTTGAGAGCATGGCAAAAACTCTCAAGCACTTAACGAATGAAGTCACTAACCTAAGGAGAAAGGGCACAGAATCCACAACTAGCACTAAACCACCCAAACCATTTTTCAGAAAAAGTAATCCCAACACTAACAGACCTCCGTCTAACCCGAACACTGCTCTCAATGTGGAAGAAATAGGGAAAGATAACTTCTGTTCTTTCCACCAAGCTGCCCACTCTGAAAAAATGTGCCCTCAATGGATTGGTAGCATGACAGCAATAGTTAACCAGCTTTTAGATGACCAAACCCCAGGGGATGTGACGGAGGTTGATATTTCAGATCACGATGAGGATCTACCCTCGAACGAAGAACCAGGATCCTCTGTACTGGCTTTTGACATAATCCGAGGTGGGGACAGCCTTACCTCCATTGATATCAACATGGCAGATACTCCCAAAGACCAGCCCGTGCGGAATTATAGTCTAAGGAGCAAAGGACCTGTTCCCGAGCAATCTTATGAAGACAAGAAAAGGGCTTTCCTAAGGAAAATTCTTCCCCCAGGAAGTGGAAAACAATCTGCTCCGGAGAAACCCAACAACAACATTACCCGAGCAAGTCAAAAAGGAAAACTCCCGACAGATTCTCCAAAACCATCTACCGAGCCTAGCCCTCAACCAGACTCTAGCTATAACATTGTTGAGGATATGAAAAAAACAAGAGCAAACATCTCTCTCTACAAGCTGGCTCGCATTACTAACCAAAGAGAACTTATTCTAAAGGCTTTCGTGAATACTTCAGCTACAAAAACTGTGAGCAACACGTCTGCGCAAGCCGGTCCAGATGTACAGTCTATAGTAAACGCCATCAATACCAACTCCATAGGATCCACGCCTCCTTTCCTTTTGTCCTTCGAGATTTTTAACTTCAATGTCCACAACTGCCTAGTCGACTCCGGTGCCTCTACAAACGTCATGCCTTTATCCGTCTGTAAGAAGCTTAACATTCGCCTGGAGAAAACCGACGCAAAAATCATACAACTCGACAGATCACAAGTGCCAGCCGTAGGAGAGTTAAACAATGTCATCATCCGCCTGTCATCAGACTCTAGGGTCCATCAATGCATTGACATTGTGGTTGTCGACATCCCTGAAGCATACGACCTATTGCTTAGCAGGGACTGGTCCAGCAAGTTGCAAGGCTATTTCGCCACCGACTGGTCCCACTTGTGGCTTCCTTACAAAGGGCGGAATAATCAAATCAGGGTCGAAAGTGAACCCTATATGAAACACACCGTGACTGATTTGGATGTCGTTAATGAACCCATCAGCTTTTCCCAGGAGGAGCTTGGCATGTGTTTTCTGGAAGCCATATTCGGATGTTACCAACCCCCCTCAGTCTTCCGTAGGACCCGAGGTCCAATCTGAACTAGCACTTGTGGCGGAGGAGCAAGTCACCCCTGTCTCACCACCAGCAGAAATCCCTCCACAACCTATTACCCCAAAGGAGCCGGAAAGTGACATGTGGACCTTGTATTATGACGGTTCCAAGACCCATGACGGAGCTGGGGCGGGCTGCATTTTGCTTGACCCTCACAAGAATAAATTCTTAATCTCATGCCGGCTAGAGTTCCAGTGCACTAACAACACTGCCGAATATGAGGCTTTAATCCTCGGGCTTAAGAAGGCGCTGGATTTGAAGGTAAAATGCTTACAGGTCATTGGAGATTCCGAGATTATCACTCGCCAGGTACGCAACACTATTCACTGTTTATCCCCACATTTAAAGGCGTATCAACACGAGGTATGGCGATTGATTTCTGCTTTTGATGCATTTGGAATTAAATCTGTTCTTAGAATGCACAATGCAGCAGCTGATACTCTGGCTAATGCTGCTGCTAGATTTACCCCATTGAGGGACGGTTTTTCTATTGAAGTTATATATAGACCCTCTGTGCCAGACAACATTACTAATCTATGTGTTTTTAACGATGATCAACAGATTTTGGACTTCATGTTAAATGCTGAAATGTTCAAGGACGCGGCGATAGACGAGGAGGAACATGAGCATGCTTTGCAGAAAGAGCATAATGAAAGCAAAGAGAACATCATACCCAAGGGGGTGGTGTCATTAGAAAAGCTCTTTGATCTGCAAAGCCGATTCCGCGGGCCCCCGAACACCAAAGTGAAAAGTTCCATATTGGCACATCGGCAAGTGAACTTGGGATCAGATGAGAACCCAAATTTCGTTAACCTCGGCAAAGACTGTAGTGATGAGGAGACATGGGCCTTCACCCAATTATTCTGGAAGTATCGATATGTATTTTCTTGGACGTATGACGATTTACGTACGTATGACACTCGGATTATTCAACACGTGATACCTGTGAAGGAAGGCGTCAAGCCCTTCCAACAGAAACTCAGAAAAGTGCATCCAGCATTGGAGCCAATGATTTTGAAATAACTTAAGAAGCTCTTGGATGCACGCATTATTTTCAAAGTTCGTCACTCCACGTGGGTGTCAAATTTGGTACCCGTACGAAAGAAGTCTGGCGAGATCCGCTTGTGCGTAGATTTCCGTAATCTGAATCGGGCCTCAAACAAAGACAACTACCCGGTGCCCCCCATGGAACAGATATTACAAGCTGTGTCTGGATCTGAGATGTTCTCCCTATTAGATGGCTTCTCCGGCTATAACCAGGTGCTGGTAGCTGAACCAGACAGACTGAAAACCACCTTCCGGACAAAATGGGGAACCTTCGCTTTCAGACGCATGCCCTTTGGCTTGATCAATGCAGGGGAAACTTTCCAACGAGCCATGGATATAGCCTTCCGTGGTTTAATAGGGCAGAGCGTGGTGGTCTATTTGGACGACGTCACTGTGTTTTCAAAACGCAGGGGCGATCATTTACGCCACCTCAAGCAAATCTTCGAGAGGTGCACAAGGTACGGAATATCGCTCAACCCCAAAAAGAGCGTTTTCGCTGTGGCAGAGGGAAGCTTGCTAGGCCACATTATCACTAAGCAAGGCATTGTGGTTGATCTAGAACGGGCGAAAGCCATTGCTCAGATTCCTCCCCCGAGCAACAAGAAAGCGATGCAATCTTTCCTGGGGAAAATCAATTTTGTCCGTAAATTCATCTCGGATTTCGCCCAGATAGTCAGGCCACTACAGGGAATGATTAAAAAGAATGTTATGTTCCAATGGAATCCCCCAGAAAGGGAGGCCTTTGATAAAATCAAAAAGGCTATAGCTGAAACTCCTTCCCTCCAAAGTCCAAATTTTGGTAAAAGTTTCATCCTGTACACTTTTGCTTCAGATTCCTCACTTGCGGCTGTCCTCACGCAGAAAGATGGTAACAACGATGAACGGCCCATTTCTTTCATGAGTACTGGTTTACAAGGAGCTGAGTTGAATTACCCAGAAATCGAGAAACAAGCCTATGCGGTCTACAAGGCGGTAAAACATTTTAGGCCCTACATCTTGAAAATCATGTCACGATTTTTGTGCCACATCCAGCGGTCCGCTCACTTTTCGTGCAGCAAGAGCTAGGCGAAAGGCGGGGCAACTGGGTGGCGTGTTTGCAAGAATACGATTTAGAGTTTAAACCGGCACATACCGTTAAAGGACAGGGCTTATGCCAAATGGCCGCGGAGGCTGCAAGTGCTCATGAAATTGAAGAGGAATGTTGGGAACAAGAAATCGACATGTATCAGAGCGACCATGTGCCTCAGCAAAGTAGCCCTTCTTGGTATTCTGACATTTCAAGATATTTGGCCCAAGGCACCATGGACCCTGCTCTTACTGCCCGACAGAAACGCGCAATAAGACTCAAAGCCGCATCTCACCAACTGATCCGAGGTAATTTGTTCAAGAAACACCACGATGGGGTCCTGTTACGCTGCTTGGAAACTGATGAAGCGCAGAAAATCTTAACTAAGCTGCATGACGGACCAGCTGGAGGTCATTTTGCCGGAGATACTACTGCCCATAAGATAATGCGCGCAGGATACTATTGTCCTACTCTTTTTAGAGATGCGCATGCATATGTTCGGAAATGCATCCAGTGCCAGAAGTTCGCTAACCGAGAAGCACGGCCAGCCGCCCCCTTACTCTCAGTAGCAGTGGAGGAGCCTTTCCAACAGTGGGGTTTGGATGTAATTGGTGAAATCACACCTCACTCTTCTAAACAACACCGGTATATCCTTACAGCTACTGATTACTTCACCAGGTGGGTCGAAGCAACACCTTTACGCCGAATCAACGATTAGGAGGTAATAGAATTCCTCACGCATTCCATCATCACCAGGTTTGGCGTTCCAACTTCTTTAGTTTTCGATAATGTGACTTATTTCTCATCTTTTAAATTATATGATTTTGCGCTGGAAAATGGTATTGTTCTGAAACATTCTGCAAATTACTATCCCAGGGAAATGGATTAGCTGAGTCCACTAACAAGAATCTTATCCGTATCATTAAGAAGACCCTGCTATCCCACCAGCGCAACTGGCACAATGCCCTTCACAATGCACTTTGGGCTGACCGTATCACTCCCAAGTCCTCTTTAGGCACCTCTCCATTTTTCCTCGTGTATGGAAAAGAAGCTGTTCTCCCTCCTCATCTATCTCTCCCTACCCTCCAACTGTCCCAAGAATGTCATGGTACCCCGTGCCCTACCTTGCAGACTCGAATCGACACCTTGCTGAAATTGGAGGAAGAAAGGCAAAAGACCCGGGAAAATTTTGCCATCCATCAGAGCCGAATCAAGAGATGGTTTGATAAAAAGTCCACAGGGAACAAAAATTTTGAAGTAGGAGACCTGGTCCTCAAGTGGGATAAAGCCCATGAGGAAAAGGGGAAGCATTCCAAGTTCCAAGCACTTTGGACAGGCCCTTTCCAAATTAATGAGAAGATAGGATCCCACACATTTAGATTGCAAACCCTTGATGGATGAGTCGAGGTCCTCCCGGTAAATGGGCATGACCTCAAACACTATTTCACCTAGCTGCCCTTAGAGGGCTATATTATCCTTGTACCATATTTTCTTTTCTCGTACTTGTTTAAAATAATAATAATAATAATAATAATAAAATAAAATAAAATATAGTAATAAAATTTTTGAGGAAGGATTTGTTAGAGCCACGCAATTGGCACACTGCAACAGGTTCTATGCTGATGGAAATCCCTTTCCGATAGACTCAAAGGCGACAAAAGCTTGCTTGTTCTCTGCACCTAAAGGTAGCATATCACCGAGCTCGAGGCATCAAGCGGGAAGCTTACCTCGCCAGTCTGAGAGGGTGTCCGCAAAAGAAAATGCAATGTAGTGGTAACCAGACCAGAAGGGAAAAGAGGTACTCTATGCTACGACAAGGTATCTGGGAAAAACCAAAGTTCTCATACCAGACCAGGAACAACCTCTCTGCAAGCAAAATAAGTCGGGATCCCTCATCCGCCCAGGCTAAATTTCCATCTCAAATAAGTGCCACGAGCACATCTAAATAAGTGCCTCAAGCACATTCAAAATAAGTGCAATAGCACACTAATAAAGGGTAAAGGATTGAGAAAGGCTTCCTGCGCAGAGAGGTGATGTAACGACTCCGCCGAGGTACTGACCAGGCTCGCTGGCAGCGGAGCAACGTTCACGATTCCTAGGCAGTGACTCCGCCAGGACCGAGAGGTTCGGTGGCAGCGGAGCAACACAATGAGGACAAAATAATCGTACCAGTCCCTGTGGCCGCCTGGAGTTCTCCAACCCTTCCAGTCCAGAGACCTGAAGAAATGAATTTGGTTGAATGGCGCCCAAATAGGCCAACGGATTGAGCAACCCAGCAAGGTGCCAAAGGTTAGGAAATGTCAACCACAAGGTAAAAGAAAACAGTCAGCATAGGCCCCTCCCTCCCCCCGCCAAGACTAACCATCAGCAGAGACTCTGAGTTCGTCCAGTGAATCGCCATTTGTTGTAGCCCCTACAACACCCTCCAAAAAGACCACCATTTCAAATTTTTGGAGCCCCTTGAAACTAAAGAAAACCAAGTGAGGAACCCTTAAGGCCAAGTCGCCAAGTTGCAAAGTTAAACTATTGATGAAAACTGCGACCCCGCGACCCCAGGTCGCCAGGTCGCCAGGTCTCAAGGTCGCAAATCTCCAATTTTAATGAAAAGCACGACCCAGCGACCTTGCGACCCCAGGTCGCCAGGTCGCCAGGTCGCTAGGTCACAAATATCCAATTTTAATGAAAAGTGCGACCCAGCGACCTTGCGACCTCGCGACCCCACGTCGCCAGGTCGCAAGGTCGCTAGGTCGCAAAACTCTGGAATTAATAGATTTGCGACCCAGCGACCCCGCATTAAATGCCCGCACGTGCGACCTTCTATATAAAGGAGGTTGCTAGGTCGCATTTTACACATTCAGCGATTTGAAAGAAAACGCCTCTAACAGCTCGACTGGCGCGATTTTCCCGGGTAAGTTGCCATTTCCTCCTGCTTTTTCCATTATGAGCATTTCTTACCAAACCCATGTCCCCTTAGGCCTTTAAATTGCCCCTTATCTGAGCTTTTACATTTTTTGTTTCAATTTAGGAGTGTTTTGTGACCCTGCTTTCTCCACAAATGTCTAGCCTCACCACACTTCTGGTTCAAACTCTCATAGGCTTGTCCCTTGCTCTTAAAATCATTCCTCAGCTCTGCCTGGACCCAGCTAGATTATAAATTCTCAAGAGGAGGGAGAAAAGAAACCTACGGCCGCGCGCGCGCAAACCCTCCGGCAAACCTTATCGCGACCTGCGACCCAGCGACCTAGTCGCGAGGTCGCAAAGTCGCATTTTCTTCAGATTGCTGGAATCTGCGACCCAGCGACCCAGCGACCTAGTCGCAAGGTCGCATTTTCCAATTTTCCGGAGAGTTGCGACCCAGCGACCCAGCGACCTGGTCGCGAGGTCGCAAGGTCGCATTTTCCTCTGTATTCGTAATTTGCTCCCCCGCGACCCTGCGACCTAGTCGCAAGGTCGCAAAGTCGCGCCTAGACCTCTTCTTGCAATCCGCGACCCTGCGACCCAGTAAACCAGTAACCCAGTTTTACATGTGTATCAGTTAAATTTCATCACTAAACTGTAACTGGTTTTATATCATCATGTCGTTCTTATCTTGGGATTCCTTTATGAATTTGACAGGTGAACTTCAAGAAGACATAGAGTGCATACCTGTTTTATCAGATTCTAGTGACATGGCACCCCCGCTATCCCGGAAGAAGGACAAACAAGTGGTGGAAGAAATTGATGAGCTGGACGTGGTATCTCCACCCCCAATATACAGGGATACACTATGTACATTTGCAAAAGAAGACAGCATGCGATGGTACCAAGTGTATCATGAGTTCGCCACACCGGAAGAGGAATTCCCAGAAGATCTCCCAGACCGGGTAATATACTTGGCAGTCAAAAGGTCCAAGCTACATCTGGCAGGGGCGCATCCAACCATATTTCCGTGCCTGGAGGTTATAGACTGGATCATACAAAGGACGGATCCCAAGAAGCTTGTGATCTGAGACAGCAAAGGCAGAAGCCACACTGTAGGCCGATGCTCGACCTTTACTACTGCTGCCTCGCCCCATATGAGTATTTTCCACCTTTAATGGGCTACTCGCCACGTTGTTCCGATAGTTGATACTATTAGACAATGGTGGGAGGAGCCCCAGGAAATTTAAGGTCAAGAAAGACCAAGAATATCCGGTGGCTAGGCTGAGAAACAAGTTTGTGTTATAAAACTTCTCACGGAAAGTGTAAAGGGCTTTTCTTTTTTGGAAACTCAAGAGCTACATGGCATTGTATTGAAAGATTATACTCTTGTGCATATGAATACAGATTCTTACTAAAACACCCTATGGTTATGATGTGTTTTGCTGTGCGAACACTGTGTGTATTCCTTGTACAGTTTCAGAACATCCTATGATTATTGAAGCTGCACTCTTCATGTCATCATTTATGCGTCATGGCTATCTGTGTTGTATTAATGATGTTTAATTTATCATCTGCTCTATTAATGAATGTTAATGAACTATTTTGTTAGCATTTCGTTTTATCTTTCAGAAAGTAAAGGGATATCTCATCATAAAGAACTATTTATTTTGTGGTCATACTACCTTATAAGCATTACCCCCAAAGATGTGTTGCTAATGACATCTCCTGAGGTGTACATGCTTTATTTATAATCTTGCTACGCATAGTGTTTGATTCATGTTTAACGCATCAATCTTGTATTCTGTATCATGTGAATAAGTGTATGTCCGCAGGTTCAATCAGTTTCTTTTGAGACCTAAGGGAAGGCGTCTTAAGCAGTAGCCGGACCCACACCCCGGACGAGATCCCTACTCCAAACGGTTCAAGGTCTAATTGGGACTTTCTACCGGGGAGATCCCCTACTGTTGGCCGGACAAATTTTCCCGTCAACAGACAGCTTCAACGATCTGATCGAGGTCATCCTCTGTGAGGGTAACTTCCACGTTGGTGTCGGTCTTAGTGGCCTTATGTTTTTTTCTAGGCCTTTGAGACAATTCGCGGGACCGCTTAAGGGTATGCAAGACAGATGGACTGGGATCATCAACATCATTTATGTGTTGATCCGGCGAGGAGTCTGGCTCTGGCTGCGTGGTGGTGCTTCTGGGGGTCGCTTGTGGCGTGGATGCTGGAACCACTGACTCTGCTGCTGGGGCAAGCGAAATGGTAGCTTTGGATACTGTGTTGGGGCCGGATGTGCCTGTTGCGTCTAGGTCAATTACCTGGGCTGCCACCTTCCATTCCGATGGCCAATTGGTGATTACCTTTTGAATTTCAGTCTCAGTAGTCATGTATGGAATATCATACCAAGTGTGTTCTTTTCGAGCCTGAATTTGCACATTGTGCATGGTTATTTGAAATGCTGCTATCCACTTATACTTTTCATAGACGGTCGAGGACAGGCGTGGTTGGGAATCTATGGCCGCATAGATAGACCCATCGTGGAGTATCTAGAAGAACTTGTTTTCCTCGACCTGCTTGGGGTCCTTTGATTCCCACGGGTTGGAAAACCGTGCACCCTCGCATATGCCAGGCTCAAGGGGGGAGAAGATCGCTTCTTCCGGGGTCTCCCAGGGAACTAAGATGATTAGCAGGATCAACCACGATTAGTGGAAATCTTTTCTCTGCTCCTGAGCCTCGCGCACATTGTCGAGAAATTCTTCAACCAAGTACTGGGACCGATTATAGCAGACACCCTTTTTGCACTAGCCAGCGATTTGAATTACGTGAGCAAGTACAATTGTGGCCTGACATTTCCGCATCAATTTGCAGGCGAGCAGTAAAGTGCCCATGCACGTCCTTAGGTCATTGATGGTATCAATCAGAAAGCCCCGCTTGTTACGTTCAACATTGTACCTCTTCCAGACAGCTTCAACAGTATGGTGCTCAAATTTCTTGCCCGTTCCATCCCTAGGGTTGGGCCCGTGCATGGGGAGGCTTGTAATGCGTTGAATGAGTGCAGAATCGATCGATATTCGGCCTTGGAGCCATGAGCATCCATCATGGACAAGTGCCATCGGTTGGCGAATGAAGAGGTTGGTTATGTTGTAGTGAACAAAATGGGGGAGGCGCAGCGAGTTCAAGATGCCTGCCCCGGCTAATCCCTTGACCCAAACCATTGGCTCGACTTTGAGCACACCGTCTTCGACCACCTGTTCCAAGTACATTTGTGGATCTAACGAAGGGAAATCGTCTAGGTTTCCCAGGTCATGGTCGTCGAACTTTATGTTGGGAAGTTGTCCGAACATATCTCCCCGCTGGGGCACTTCTTCAGGGACCAGAGGCATCTGAAGATAGGAACATATGACATCCACGTTGGGCATACGGGATGTTGTTTTGCGTGGCCGAACATAAGGGGGTAACCAAGTCAGTTGAGTTTCCTACCGGCCTTCTATTGTGAGCGCCATCGAGTTCGGGGGTGCAGTGGGCAATTGCTTCGTAGGCACCTTTCGGGGGAGCGTCGAATTCGAGGGGAAGTACAAGGCTTCCCACCAGCCCATTTTTTCTATTTTTTCTTTCCCTTTCCCTTCTGGGGTGCTGAATTTGATCCAATTTATTCTGCTACAGGGGTGACTTCTCGAACCTCATCAGATCCTATTTCCTCGAACGTTGATTTAGGCGTAGGCGCATTTGGGTTAGTAGCGGTCATCCTTGCTTGAAATATGAATTCAGCATGGCTACTGTCAGACAGCGGAGCTTACTTAGTCATGCGGACAGTAGGTAGATAGAATCAATGGTATATACCCAAGTGGCCAGGGTGCGACAAGCTTGAGTAGTAACTGAATCCCATAAAACAAACAGCTCCGATCTTACAGCTTCCGCGAGGGATAAATGGACGGTGGATCCTTAATTGCCTTTCATCATTACGGGAGCAGTAAAAATTCCTAGTAACTTACCACAATAATTTCTAATGGCTAGTTTTATCCATTGCATGCAGCAACTACGCCTGTCTCGCACCCACCCGTACTTCCAATCTTGCGTATCACCCCTGCGCATCCTCCCTGTGTGCAGTGTTTACGGTATAGCTACTCTAGCCATATAGTCATTTGATCGAAACCGAGGAGTCTCAGTAGGGCTTTAATCGACTCCCGTTAACATATCCCGGCAGGGAATCGCCGCGTAGTGTAGCCAATCTGACTGCTCCACCGTTGGTAATTTATTTGACAACATACGACCCTAACTAGTGTTGTCAGAACTTTCCCGAGTATCGCGCGAATTGGCTATCATATAATAGGACTAATGCTTCCTTCGAAAAGTCCTTCTATCGAATATGTTGATCGTGCCATGCTTTCTCCCACGCTTTCTGAACCTATTGGTGGAATTGGGAAATGAACCGGTCTTCTTTCAATGCTACCATCAACGCTAAACGCTCCTCCATAATGTTTGGATCGACCATATCTGTGAAGGCCGAGATGCGCAAGATGGGAACAATGTATTCCATAGGCATAATAACTTCCTTTCCCTAGACCAGGCGGAAGGGTGTTTTTCCCATGAGCTTCTTACACGTGGTTCTATAGGCCCAAAGGAAAAAGGGGATGCGCATGTCCCAATCACTCCGTTGTGCGTTACAGACCTTGGTGAGTGCTTGTTCCAAAATTTTGCTGAATGCCTCTACGGTTCCATTCGCCTACGGATGATATGGGGTACTTTTGGCATGGTGGATCTAGAATTCCTGAGTCAGAGCCTTAATTGTTTCATTGATTAAATGTGTCCCTCTGTCGCTCATCAGGACCCTGGGGCACCCAAACCTGGTTAAGATATTCTCAAAAAGTAAGTGCACCCCCGTGTCCGCAGTGCAGTCCTTGACAACTGCGGCTTCGGCCCACCTAGTAACGTAATCTAGGGTCGTAATGATATATCAAGCACCTGTATTATTATTAGGGGGGTTAATGGGACCTACGAAGTCATTGGCCCACTTATCAAACGCCTATAGGGCCATCTGTGGTTGCAAGGGCATCTTGTCCCGACGCAAAGGTCTTCCTATTCGTTGGCACGTGTCGGAGGCTTTACAATATGCGTGGGAGTCCCTATGCAATGTGGGCCACCACAACCCAGCTCTTAGTACCTTCTGCACAGTTGCTTTTTTGGCATAGTGACCTCTTGCCACTCCTTCGCGGGCTTCTACTAAAATGGCTTGTCTTTCATGCTCCAGTACATACCTTCGCAGCACCTCATCAACTCCCAGTTTGTACAATTGGCCCGCAATGATGGTAAATTTAGATGCATGGGTTACCAATTCTCTTTTCTGTTGTACTGAGTAGCCTGTAGGTGCCATCCCTGTAGTTAAGAATTGAATAATATCTGCAAAGTGCTCGTCAACCACCTTAATAGAAAATAGTTGTGCAATAGGCAAGCCTTCTTCTAGGTTAGTTGGCTCTTCACCACTCTTGTTTCGGGACAAGTGGTCTGGTCCAACATTTAGTCTCCCAGGCTTCACAATTATCTCAAAATCATACTCCTAAAACAGTAGTAACCATCGACAAATCTCCCCCCCCCCCCCAAACATAGGCTTATTAACTAGGTACTTCGAAGCTAAATAATCCGTGAACACCTTGAAGTGCCCTCCCAGTCCCTCGCGTTTAGTAGTAGAGTAATTATGTTTTGCACTAGAAATTTTTCTACTAGAAAACGCAACCGGGTGGTTAATGTCCCCTTCCCCGGGCTACGTAAGGACAACAACTACGATGATCCCTGAGGCATCCACATGGACATGAAAAACCTTTGCCTAGTCAGGAAATATGAGGATAGGTGCAGAGACCATCTTTTCCTTAAGCAGCTCAAAACTCTTTTGGCACTTCGCTTCCCAGAAAAAAGATACGTCCTTCTTTAGAAACTTTTCCATTGGTGTCGTAATCAGTGTGTACCCTTGAATAAATTTCCTATAGTATCCAGGGTGCCCAAGGATGGAGCGCAACTGCTTCTCAATTGTGGGGACTTCTAAATTGATGATAACTGCCACCTTGGCTGGGTCAACCATCAATCCTTGCCAACAAACCACATGTCTTTGATACGTGCTTCTTTACCAATCCAAACATTGTCCAATCATCAAATTATACTTCCAGAAACTTGTGAATGAATTTCTTGAACACTGCTACCACCACCCGTGAAGAGATGGCAGGGGAATTTTTAAGCCCAAAGGGCATGACGGTGTATTGGAAGGATCCCCATTCGGTTGCGAAGGTATTTTTGTTGCGATCTGTGGGTGCGATTATGATCTGATGGTAGCCCAAAAACCTGTCAGTGAACGAGTATGCTTCCTAACCTCCCACATTGCCAAGAATTTCATGAGAGAATGGTGTAGGGAAGGGATCATGTACGCAAGCATCATTCAACTTGCGTAGGTCTACGTAGATTCTTATTTCCCCTTTAGTCTTCTTTTCTTGGACCACCATAGGGCTTACCCAATCAGATTGTTATACCGGTTCAATGATACCTGCAGATATCATTTTATCAATTTCTTCTATGAATTTCTGCTTATATTTTGGGTTCAATTGGTAAGGTTGCTACTTGATAGGACGCACATTTGGTTTTGGGGTGATCCGCATGACACCCAGGTCCCCTACAATACCTTTGAGCTCTGAAAATTTTGTGGGAAACAGATCCTAATATTCAGTGAGTAGTTCAACGATTTTTCCTATGGTATCATCATCCCAGTAATCCCCAATTCTAGCCATATTGGGTTGTTCTTCCGTTCCTTTGTTGACTTTCCTTAATTTGAGAGGCTTAGTCACGTCTACTGCTTGTAACGGGGATCCAGCAACTGTGCGTTCACCCTCGGACTCCGGGATAGTGATATTTTGCGAGTCCTCGTCAAACTCTTCCACTAATAGATTTCGACAGTTGGAAATATCCTGCATCTACATATCCCAAGCTGGTTCCCCACATTTTATGCGAGGGCGCGATTCATCAAATACTAGAGCATCTATGTCCTGCAGGGCTTCGTCTAATTTCTTAGTCCCGCCTACCAATCTGAACATCCCTAAAAGATATTCCCTCATGGTGTCTATTGGCAAGTGCGCTGATGTAGCTCTGCATCCACATACCACGTGGTGGGGATAGGTCCCAAGGTATGGATAAACATGTGGACCCATTTGTCCTAATTCCTTTCGCACCATACTTCCATCCATACATACAAGTGCTTGCGTGGGTCCCTGTGGCCGAGGAAAATCTCCATGGGTAGGTTGATCGGAGGTTCAAATAGTAGGATCAGCATTTTGTGACATTCCTCCCAATATTGGAAAGTCCCCTTATGAGTTTCCCACCAACGCGTAGGGGTTGCACGCATAACTATGTTAAGCGCCCACATCCTTTGTTCCCTTGGGACTTCTGCTTCGAATGGCCTAAGAAAATCCCAAACACTACCAGAATCATAAAAATAGGGCATCTCTCTTACCTCTTAGGAGATACATCGAAAGCTCTTTGTGATCTTCAGGCATCGGAGCGCAGATACGTCATGCAACCGGTTCTGCCAATTTTCTATTTCCCCGTCTGAGTCAGAGAGACATTCGTTGTCCTTCTCCCAGCAGAGAATGCCATCAGCGGTAGGGTTGATCCAATCACCGTTCCGGGCAGTCAGCTTGTAAATCTAATCAACATCAACCCCTTCACACACTGGTTTTGTATACCGCTCGCCCTCTTTCAAATCTAGAGGGACTATTACTCGCGTACCCTCGTTCTCAAAAACCATGTTTCGCCTTTTTAAGTTGATAATACCTCCCATGTCTATAGCCCAATCCAGTCATAAAAGTGCAAGGTAAGGGTCCGCATCATCTACAATTTGAATCACCTCAAAAACTGCGTATACCTTAACTCTCGCGATGTCTATCGTAACCTTTGATAGCCTTCCTAGCGGTATGATCTTCTATTGGTTCGCCATGCATAGATGTATGGTAGACCATTCCAGCTTGGGCTCTCCCATCCTCTGCCAAGTCTGTTTAGGCAGGACATTCACATTGGATCCTAAATCAAGGATGACCTGATCCATTTTATAATCTCTAATTTGCGTAGTTAGCCGCATTTCCCGACCAGTTCTCTTCTTATGCTTATAAAGTTTGTTGACATATCTCACTTCTGTTGGTGGGGAAATCTTTTCTACGCAGTTTTCTATCAATGCTTCGAGGTTCGCGATTTCCTTCTGGTTGCATAGTAACTTCATACATGCTTGCAAGAACGGCTTCACTTCTTTCTCTGCTTTCAGATCCGTTGGGGCCTTGGAGGTAGATGCCTCATTTTTGGTAAATTTTTTTCCAGCTTCAAGGAAGGTTTCTTTCTCTTTCTGTAATTCCAGACTTTCCCTTTTATCAGTGGCTTTTCTGATAAGTGGTTTGGTTGCGGCCTTTTTCTCAGCTCCTCCCGTGGCTATATCACTGCACGTAATAATGTTAATACTCCGCCCCTCATCGCGCGGTTCTGCCTTAACCCTTTGCACATTCTGCATCGGTGTTTGATGTTTTTCTTACATCTTTGCTATCAATACATGAAAGTATTCGATTACATGATCCAACTGCCTGCAATACCTATAAGATTGTTGTGCAGGGTTTATATAGTCCCTTGCGAAGTGTCCCACATCTCCACAGTTATCGCAGATCATTTGTCCTCTTCCCCGACCTGTGCTTCCACCTCTTCCCCCCCTCCCCCCCCAGCCTCTTGCAGGGGAGCCTCCTCGTCTAGAGGGAGATAGTGGTATGGAAGGATCAGCCTGTACCCTATACAGGTTTCCTCTATCTATCATCAAATCATATGTCCGGCAGTTGTGCTCATCATGTCCTACAGACGAGCATAATTTGCACCACTGCTGCTTTAATTCTGGGACATAGGCACTAAGTCGGGGGCAGTGGTTTGTATCATGCAATCCAAATACTCAACAATCAGCGCACCATAACGTGGGGGTGCTTGGTCTCGCAACCTCTTTGGGGCGTAATGGGTTAGGCCCCCTAGCCTGCATGTAGTATAATAGCAGAGGGCACTGATCCTTGGTGTGGCCCGACACCCTGCACTGTATGCACCAAATGTCTGTGCTGGCTTCTTTTCCCCATTCTTTTCGTAGATTTTGGAGTTAGAGGTGCATCGCCTCCAACTGGTCTTGGATCTGCTGCACCCCAAACTAGGCATCATCCCTTGGCGCATCTTCTAGCTTCATGGAAATTTCCAGGTCCTTTTGTTGCGTATCAATCGTCTACTAGACCATAGGCCCGTGTAGGTGTGGTAATAACATGGCAATGAACCATTCTTTGTGTTGTCTATCTTCGTACTTAAAATCTCCATCCATGATAACTTTCTTCAACCACTGATCAACCTCCCATACCGACTCTGTAGGTCCCTGTCTAAAATATTTCAAGTCAATCACTAGTTGAGTGTAGGACTTCGGCTTCTAAAACTGTTGTTTTAAGGCGACCTTAATTTCCTGTATTGACAGATCTGCGTGTTGGCCGACGTACCCCATGAACCAATCCAAGGCTCTTCCCTCAAAGGCTAGGGATAGATGAGCCCTTTTTACAGCATCGCTAGCAACATTCTGCACAGTCCATACTGATTCTGCTACGAACCAAAATCGGTCCATGTCCTCGTCCCCCACACCCTTAAAGGTGGGTAGCTTCATGTGCATGGCCATATCGTCTTCTGGTGGTGGTGGTGGGGTAGGATAATTCTTGCCCTTTCGCGAATTCGACGGTGGGGTAATCAGAGGACTAGTTTCTGCGTGCGTAGGCGGCTCTCTTAAGGGACTATATACCGATCTGTCCCATTCTTGATTAACCCTGTAATATTTACCACTTCGTGTTGTACTTTCGTTCTGATCATAGGTCATTCACCTGGTGTGACTGCACAAAACACATTTTTTGCACAATAGTATCTTAATTAGTAGCGGCAATGTTTGTAAAAACTTACCTCGGGACCCTTTGAAAAACCTCCACTCAGCACCCTGAGTGAAAGAGAGTTAATAGAGGTATCCTTGTTAAGATCTATCATATTTGTGCAGAAGAAATATTATTGCAGACCTTTAACAGTATACTTGCAGAATGCGAAGCTCATAAACCCACAAATAGCATAAATAAAGCAACTATTACTAATCATATCTCAGTAATACCTCTGCATCCACATGCACATTATATTAATCAATAGACAGAATCACCGTAATACCATAAACACATCCAGTTCTTATAACACAGATATACGATCAAACCGATTTATCATTCATTAGATTCCAAAATCCACTTACAGACCCAATTCCAAACTTGTGCACACAACTAGCGGGGTCCGCATACAGTAGGACTGAGGATCTCCGCGCACACAGCTAGCCGGAGTCCTCACCCAAATACAACCCAAAACAGATCTCAACAGTTCGCAATTAGCATCAATCAACCTTAGCCTCCTTTAGACTCGATATATCCATTTACTTATAGCACCTTGGCCTGCGTTATCCATGGTTTGCGGACCCTTGGTCTACCCTTTTTACCGCTTATAATTCATTGGGGGTTTGACCCACCCCAAACCCCCTTCACTAGACCAAATATTACAAAAATGGACAAAATTAGGGCTAGGAACCCCCGTTCCAACACCTATAATACCTTAGAACAAGATATTCATACTCTAAGGAATGAAGGTAATATCCTTTTGCTATGACACTTCAACGTTAGAACTACAACTAACCAAGCTATTATTTTAAGTAACGACTCCAACCCTAATCCTCTTTGGTTAGATGAGGACCTTGATTTAGCTAGTAGATTCAACAGAAACTTTGAAGACCGAACTGAGAATTTAGTTGGTACTAAGTTAATTAAGCTTTGTAGTTCCCATGACCTTATAATTTGTAATGGCACAACCATGTGGCCAAATTCCAACCAGATGACTTGCATTCACGGGCTTGGCAGTAGTGTCGTGGATTATGTGATATTTGATATCTTTGTCTCAAACCAAATTGTAAATTTTGACCTCTTAAATGACCATGAGTCTGATTTTGATCATATGCATTTACCATTAACTCTAAACTTTGACATGCACACTAGCCACATGTAAGAGAATTATGAGATCCAAAGGCACCTACTTTTTGAAAAAAGTAAAATGAATCTCTTCTTAGAGGATTTAAAAATGGATTTACACCTTATAACTTATAAGGATAACATTGAGAACCTCTATCATAATTTTACTACAACCCTCTCCACTGCCATTGGCAAGTTCTCTACCAAGGTGACATATAAAAAGAATAATAGAAATAACAACCCTTGGTACGATAGTGATTGTAAAATTGCTAGAAATTTGATTAGAGATGCTCCTAATGAAACCATAAAACTTGATAAGATAAATATGTACAACACTCTTATTAAAAGAAATAACAGATGTTATACAAACAGGAAACAAGAGCAACTACTACACCTTTCTAAAGTTGATCCCAAAAAGTTTTGCAGGAAAATTCTAATTCATAAAACCAAATAAATAATTTGATTCCCTTAAGGAATTGGAATATTTGCCTTAAAAACCTTTATGAGTCCCCTAATTCCATGGGCACCATTTTGAATTCTCCTGTCGATGATGATATCTTTCCTTTAAAAATTGAATTTGGGTTTAAGGATCTTGCTAATGGGAAAGCTAAGGATGTTGAAGGATATCGAGTTGGAATTTTTAAAATGGGGGGGCATGTCCTCATCACACATACATAAGCTCTTCAATTTTGCAGTGAAACAAGGCTTTCCTAAGCCTTGGACGTAGAGCCTTATTATGCCTATATTTAAAAGTGTGGATAAAACCATTCCCTCTAATTACAAGACTATTATGATCATCCACATTTTATCCAAGTTGTACAAACTTATTTTGGAAAAGAAGATTAGCCTATGGGTTGAAATACATGGTAAAATAGATAAAGGCCAAGTTGGGTCTAGTAGACATAATGATTCAATTGTTTCCTTGTTACTCTCAGGATCACTGCAAAAGAATGTCACAATAATATAATTGATCTCTTTTGTTGTTTTGTGGAGTTTAGAAAAAAAATTGACATCGTTCCATGGAAAAAGCTATGGAAGAGGTTGGAAGAGATAATGGTTCCTTTGGAGTTGATGGTTGTTGTGACAAGACTATACAAGAATGTTATTTGTAAGATTAATACCACTAAGGGTTGGCCATAAGAAATTAATTGCAATATCAGAGTCAAGAAAGGTTGTCTCTTATCTGCTACACTTTTTGGCATTTACAATGATAAGCTTGAAGAGTGTTTAAAAGATGCAAGATGTGTTGGCCTCATGCCTACTGGTATAGTCATAACTCTTCTCCTTTATGTTGATGATATTGTTCTTTTGTCAAGGATCCATGACGATCTTGAAAAACAACTAAGAATCCTCCAAGATTTGTTCTCCAAGATGGGTATGACGGTTAACACCGACAAGACTAAAGTCATGATAATTAAGTCCAAACATATTACCTATGATGGTTTCACTACGATAATAGCTACTTGGAGGAAGTCCCTTCTTACAAATATCTGGGAATCAACATCCATCATCAGCTCAATTGGAATTATAGCATTGAGAAAAGGATAAGTGGAGGATGGAAAGCTTGCTATGGGCTTGAAAACACTTGTAAGTCAATCAATGTTTGTATTTTGGATTAAAAAAGCTCCACTTTGATACTCTTGTCACCTGTATAATTTTATATGGATGCGAGGCTTGGGGTTGTAGTATATCCAGAGAATCATGGAGGAAGATTGAGTAGATCCAAAAGTAGTTTATAACCTGTAACCTCAAGATTAAATGAAATACTCCCTACCCTATCCTCCTAATTAAAGCTAGATTTTCCCTATTGAAAGCATGGTTGTGACCAAGTATATCATGTATAAGAATAATTTATATAACACGGAAACCAAGAGGTTTCCTAAAATTTCTTCTAGCTCTAGCCAAAACCCCCACCTTCAACTCAAGTAGGATGGCATAAGGATGCCCAATATTGGCTAGACCATTGAGGGATACAAGAGAGTATAATCTTTCAGAATAAGGATAATATTAAAAATATTGTTATTTCAGAATTTAGGAAGAAGTTGCGGGGCGATAAAGAATTAGAGGGAAAAAAGAAACTGAGATATTATAAGCAAGTGATTAACCCCAATCTTGAAAACCAAAAGTATTTATTTGTCTTAACTAGTTTTAAGAAGAAAATGAACATTGTTAAGACAAGAACTTATTCTCACGAGCTTCAATATGAAACTAGGCATTGGTCTATTAAAAAAATGTCACGGGAAGAAAGAGTTTGTCACCTATGCTATACTAAGAGGGTTGAACGTGAAAAACACTTTCTCTTATATTGTCCAACTTATAGTCAAAGTTCCAATTTTCAAATTTTTTGTCACACTACCAACCTTCTTGACTTGTTAAGGCAATAAAACTATGGTGATTGGGAACACTTCTCTCACTTCTCTTTGAGCATAGAAATAATATGTTAAATAATTTCCATTAATATCTTACCTTCTTAAGGTCCAATAGACCATGTATGTGTGTGTGGCCTATCAAACCAAAAGAAACACTCAATTTTTTTTGTAAATGAACTTTTAACTTATTTAAATCTTTATACATGATTTCATGTAACACTTTTTTTCCCTAATTTGGGAATGGCTATATGTTTTTTTCAGTCAATTTGTTGTATTTAACATGTACCATCTACTATATGTCATACATAAAGGAAGGTGACACTACTTAGGACAAGATATTTATGTCTCTGTGGAAATATTATGAGGCTTTTTGCTTACAAGTTGAGTTTTTACACATCAATCATACTTTTCATTTCTTAGCAAAATAAAAATCAAAGTTGCAAGTTTACTATGAGTAACCAAATCACTCTCACACACACACACCATATCTTCTATACAAATCTTTAAAACATATTCTACAAATTTATAATAATTTTTTTTCAAAGTCATCTCAAGTGAATCACCAAAATTGAGAAATATAAATTTTTAATGTATCGATGTTGGAAATACTAAGAGGGGGGTGAATCAATATTTCTTATCATTTAACATTTAATTAATCTTTCCAAAGCATTAGTTATTCTTTAGCAGTATTCAAAACAATAAATAAGCAGTACACAATGAACACGCAAATTTTTAGGTGGAAAACCCCTCCGAGTAAAAAACCACCAAACACTTTTCAAATAAGTTCGTTTAAAATCTTCAACTCCAACTGAAAAAAGATACAACTCCCTAAAACTCTAGAAAATCACTCTTCTCCATCACCCACTATAAGGATTCCTTGACGCCCTAAGGTTTTATCAACGGTCAACTGAAGGGATACACCAACACCATATCAAGCCCCAACTTACCCTAGCACCACACTACCACCCTAAAGTGCTTTCAGGTACCCACTTGAAGGTGACTTCATCCACCTCCCTAACACTATCACCCTAAAAGGACAAAAAATAAATACAAGAAATTGTGGACTTTCGTATCAGGGACAATGGTCCACTTACAATAATATACAATGATTTTTTTTTTTATAAACCAACAATTCTAGACTCAACTACGCTTGAATCAACAAACCTTGGGACAACAAACATCCTTGTCCCAATTACAATCTAGATCTTTAGTTAAAAAAATTATTGAATTTTGTGCATTAGTACAATCCCCTTACAAATTTTACAAGACTTTGATCAATATTATACAATGGCATGTACAAAAATGCCTTGGTGTGATTTGTCTCCGAATGTTGTATAGTCGTAGTAGATGAGGAGGCTGCCTTGTTTGTTCTGCCTTTGATAAAGGTTCTTTAATACTGTTGATGTCGTAGGCACTACTTGCTGAATATATTGTCTACTTATGAACTACTCACTGATTGTTATATCAAGAATCATGTGATGACTTTATTGACTATTCAAGAGAAACCCTTAGACAACCACCTCTTCAATAGTCTTAATATACCATGAGTGCACTTCTATGACTGCCTTTACAATAGACCAATAAGTCTCTACAAAATTAGGTGATAGGAAGACTTGCTTGATACTTTTATCTGTCGGCTTAGATGAAGACATATGTATATGTTGTAAAGGGATTCTGACTTTTGTTGCATGCAAAGACAACAGAGCTTGGAAATAAGAATGATTCTTCAAGGATGTTCAATGGGATTCCAATCACTATCAACTATCAGACTCATGTATGACAGATTTTTCACCCTTATTGATGACTTCAGAGTAGGATGATACCGAGACCAAGTCCTAAAAAGTTACTGCAAAGGCTAAGTGTAATTCGAGCAAGATGTGTTAACTTTTGTGCACAGAAATGAGGCCATAATTAATTTGTATGATATTATGCATCTTCACTTAGTCAAGAGACCTTCATCTGATCTTTGTTGTTATCATAACCAAGGCATGTTATCTCAGAACTTCAGAGAGCATGTACGGATCCACCTACAATAAGAATATGGTCCATATGAAACCCAAAAAGGATTGTGGAAAATATGCTTTAGGTGACCTAATGACTGTAATTAGGCCTATTCTAATTACACAACAAATCCCAAGTGACCCAAAAAAAATTGCAATACAAACCATGATCCAAAAAGTAAAAATTACAAATAGATTATCCCAGAACTAATGCCAAGCAACGCCCTAGATGAGGGCCAAAAAGCTACAACAAGGCATACTCTTGCACTCAACAAAATACATCAACGAATCCCTAATAAACTTAAAAATTACAAAATAAATTAATGCAAAAGGACCTAAATAACCCTATGCTAGTCTGCAATCTCATAAATTTAATAAACCATTAGCCAAACGAATTCAATGATAAAAAATTAGACACTAACCTGACCTGAAATGATATCACAGGGTCAAATTTTTTGTAACACCTCCAAAAAGGCCAAAAATAGTATTCTTTTAATGATGCTACATACATTGCAAAAACCTTCTGAGAATGTTTGTGTTAAGTGCCTTAAGGTAGTCCGAAATATTACAAAGCTTGTTCCTTTTAGATTGTGCATTTAAGTCCTAAATTTAGAGGAGAGGTATGGACCTCCTTTTATAGGTCTAGGAGGGGTTCAAAGGGGCTCCATAAGCTAGCCATTGGAATACTTAGGAGGGGCTACTTAGGTAGACATTGAGGAACTTATGAATGTTTAAAAAAACAAAGTATGCATGCCTTGTATTCTAAGGAAAGTGGGTCGCTAGCCTTGAGGGGAATGAAAAATGGTTTCTTTACTTTTTTATTGCACTTTCTAAGGGTGAGGGAAAATTCAATACCTTCCCTTAACATAATAAATCAATTAATAATAATAGTTACCTTAACGTTAGATACTTAAGGACCATTAACCAATAAATATGTGCTATGACACCATCCCATGGGGTTTTAGCCTAGAAATTGGGGTCTTAAACTTCAAATATGAATATATATCAAACCAAGAGGCCTCTTGGAGTGTACCACATACCATTGGAATTATATCAATGAGGAGAATATATCTAGAATGATCCTAACATGAGATTCCATGAATTTCCATGCCATATTTAGTGAGAAAAGGTGGGGCAACACCTAGTGTTGCTTGGGTTGACACCAATGACAACCACTTATCAATAATCAAGAAGTCTTGTCAGGTCTATTACAACACTACAACTCCATTAAAGATCAAAATTACATGATCATATTATTCATAGTCATCATGAAAAAAAAACAAAAGCAAACTTTAAAGATTATATACACCTTGAAAATACAACTGAAAAACTATCAAGCAAATGGGTTGTGTATCATATTCACTCAACACTCCTTGTTGCAAAGCCCAAATATGCTAAGAAATAGAGCTATCTGCATACATAATTTAGATAAAGCATCAACAATAACATTTCTCTCTTTGTATCATGCAAGCAAGTAACTTCATTTATCGCATTCTTGATATTTTTAACTTCATAAAAAAATATGCCTTAAATGAAAGTTTCTCATAGTGGAAGCCCCTTTCATCCAATCGATAATAACTTTGGAATCACTCATCACTTCTGACTTTTGAATCTCTTTCTCTATTGGTAACATTAAAATCAATTTTTGAGCTAACAATTCAACCTTGTTGTTTGTGCTTCTACCGAAACCTTCTCTAACTTCTAGAAATAATGTTTAAACTATATAATATGCCTTCAAATCTTCCCATAGATGCGTCCCCCTACATTGCACCATTGAAATATGCTTAAGCTCTTGAACAATCTCTAACTTCTTCTTTGATTACTCTAGTAGGTTTTGGGTTCAAAGCATGTTTTGAAGTCTTAAGTATAGATAGAATTTGAGTATAACATAGTTGAGAAGGAATGCATTTATCATCAAATAAATATGTGTTTCTCACAAACCATATATATATATAATATTGGGTTATTGAAAGATGTAAAGCTTTGAAAGGACTATCTTATGTATTTCCATACCTAAGTCGAAGTGATTCTTTCATAGTCTCCCTTCCCCATGCATTCCTTAGTGTTTTAGATTCTAATTCTTCCCACACCTATAAAGTATAAGGACATAAAAGAAGCATCTGAGATATATTTTCCTTTGACATTTTTCACATGTCATCTACTAGACATATTCCAACCTCTCCTTTGCATATAATCCTAGGTTGGGATTTTATTATTGAGAACACCACATGAAAACCCTTATCTTGAAGGGACACTTGAACTTCCAAACATCCTTGAATCATTAGGCTAAATCTTGAAATTTGTCTTCGTCTCTAAGAGATTTATAATACACTTTTGGGGTATATCCACTTCCGACTAGGTTTCTTAACCAAAAAATTTCATCTTCAACCTCTATAATTATCAAATAACTATTTTTTAGAAAGAGAAACAATAATCTTCCCAAATATACCCCTCATTCCCCATAAAACCCAACTCTTCAATTGATAATCACTCGAGTCAACAACTTTATTTAACTATATTAGACCTCTCCCTCTTAATGCTTCAACCATATTCCTTGGCAACTAAAATATCTCATCACACCCCACCTAAGGATCCTCACAAACACTCATTTTATTACTCAACCCTACTCTCCATACAAGCCATTTCCTCAGTAATGGAAAATCCAACAATAATGCCTTCCAAATTGGAGAGACATTTCAAAATTATTTCCCACTTGATCTTATCTACTCTACCATTAAAGGAGAAGCTATCCATTTATTCCCAATTGTCTTGAGCCAAAATCATTCCCTCTTTGATAATCTCCAAATGCACTTGGCTACTAAACCTTTTACAAAATATTAAATATTTTTATTGCCTCACTCTTCTAAACCTTTAAGGATTTCAATCTTCTTCCATGAAACTAATAAGAAACTATTTTATCATTATTGTTAGCCCATATGAATTTGAAACTTAGCTTTCTTACTTGCTCTAGTACACCCTTTGGGACATAGGTGAATGAAACCCAATACATAGGAGTTGCTTCCAACATAGACTTGACCAACACCAACCGACCTCCCCAAGAGAGTTATTTGTTATACTGGAGAATTTATTTTCCACTTTTAAAATCATCCATCCTTAATGCTTCTTTGAATGATTATTAAATGTGATATAAAACCTAAAATACAATATTTCTTAAGCATAATGTGGTTAAGTTCTCCTTCCTTTCCTCCTCATTAAATCTCATGAAAAAGATGTTGTTTAGGGATTTCAATATTCTTCCATGAAATAGATAGGACACTCTTTTTATCATTATTGTTAGCCCATAGGAATTTGAAACTTATTAACTTTCTTACTTACTCTAGTACACCCTTTGGGATAGAGGTGAATGAATTCCAATATACAAGAATTGCTTCCAATATAGACTTGGCCAACAACAACCCAGCTCCCGAAGAGAGTAATTTGTTATACTAGAGAATTTATTTTCCACTTTTGAAATCATCCATCCTCAATGTTTCTTTGAATAATCATTAGATGTGATATAAAATCTAAAATATAAACTTTCTTAAATGGAATGTGGTTAAGATTTCCTTCCTTTCCTCCTCATTAAATTTTATGAAAGAGATGGTGTTTAGGGATTTCAATTTTCTTCCATGAATCTGATAGGAAATTCTTTTTATCAATCTTGTTAGCCCATAGGAATTTCAAACTTAACTTTGTTACTTGATCTAGTTCACCCTTTGGGACATAGGTGAGTGAAACCCAATACACAAGAATTGCTTCCAACATAGACTTGACCGACACTAACTTGCCTCCTCAAGAGAGTCATTTGTTATACTAGAGAGAATTTCTATTCCCTTTGAAATCATCCATCCTCAATGCTTCTTTGAATAATCATTAAATGTGATATAAAACCTCAAAAACAAACTTTCTTAAACATCATGTGGTTGAGCTTTCCTTCCTTTCCTCCTCATTAACTCTTATGAAAGATATGTTGCCTTTTTCCAAAATTACAACCATTCTTGTTGGTGAATAATCAAAATCCATGTCTCCTCGTGGGATTATTGAATGGTTGGCACAATAGGATGTTATTTCTTCCACTTGGTTTAAAATTCCATAAGGGGACATCTTTGGCCCATTATGATAAGGCTCAAGGAGTAATCTCCCCCACCCTTTCCACTTTTAAAATCATCCATCCTTAATGCTTCTTTGAATGATCATTAAATGTGATATAAAACCTAAAATACAATATTTCTTAAGCATAATGTGGTTAAGCTTTCCTTCCCTCCTCATTAAATCTCACGAAAAAGATGTTGTTTAGGGATTTCAATATTCTTCCATGAAATAGATAGGATACTCTTCTTATCATTATTGTTAGCCCATAGGAATTTAAAACTTATTAACTTTCTTACTTACTCAAGTACACCCTTTGGGACAGAGGTGAATGAAATCCAATATACAAGAATTACTTCCAATATAGACTTGACCAACACCAACCTGCCACCCTAAGAGAGTAATTTTTTATACTAGAGAATTTATTTTCCACTTTTGAAATCATCCATCCTCAATGTTTCTTTGAATACTCATTAAATGTGATATAAAATCTAAAATATAAACTTTCTTAAATGGAATGTGGTTAAGATTTCCTTCCTTTCCTCCTCATTAACTCTTATGAAAGAGATGGTGTTTGGGGATTTCAATCTTCTTCCATGAATCTGATAGGAAATTCTTTTTATCAATATTGTTAGCCCATAGGAATTTCAAACTTAACTTTCTTACTTTCTCTAGTTGACCCTTTGGGACATAGGTGAATGAAACCCAATACATAAGAATTGCTTCCAACATAGACTTGACCAACACTAACTTGCCTCCCCAAGAGAGTCATTTGTTATACTAGAGAGAATTTATATTCCCTTTTGAAATCATCCATCCTCAATGCTTCTTTGAATATTCATTAAATGTGATATAAAGCCTAAAATACAAACTTTCTTGAACATCACGTGGTTGAGCTTTCCTTCCTTTCCTCCTCATTAACTCTTATGAAAGATATGTTGCCTTTGTCCAAAATTACAACCATTCTTGCTGGTGAATAATCAAAATCCATGTACCCTCGTGGGACGACCGAATGGTTGACACAATGGGATGTTATCTCTTCCACTTGGTTTCAAATCCCATGAGGGGACATCTTTGGCCCATTGTGATAAGGCTCAAGGAGTAATCTCCCCCACCTTCGTGGAGTCTCGGCTCTTGCTAGGTCATAAATTCATGGTATATCTGGCTTATGGGCCGTTGGATATACTCTTGGTGTTATAGTGACAACCACTAAGCTTGATCTTGGGCCTTGCCCAAATTACTCCAACAAGTTAGTGATTCACAAAGGTAAAAAGGAAATATCAAAATCCATAGTTTCTATTAATTTAATTGCATCCTTTCTTATATCATAACAAGAAAAGTAAACTATCCTCAATAAATACCAAGTGTGAGGTACCTCTTTATTTTAATCCCTTCCAAAAAAATTTCCATAATTTATAGCCCAACTTTATAGCTTTACCATGAAAAAAAATAAAAAAATTATACCCAACTCCTTAGTTACCAAAAAAAAAGAGTGAAGGGAAGAGTAAATAACCTTGTATAAAACCTCTTCCAAGTTTAAATACCATTACCTAAAAGAGTGTGATTGTATGATTAAGTGAACCACACTCTTGTAGTAAACAATATACACCTTATAGTAGATTAATAAATGCTTTATAAGTTGGGATATACATCATTGGATCCAATAGTGTATATCTCGACATATAAAGTATTTATTAATCTACTATGAAGTGTATCTCATGTCCCCACTTATACATCATTTATTACTTTTGCCTATTCTTCTCGTTAATGATTTTTATTTATGTAATGTTATAAGTTATTAACTCTTATTTATAAAGTTTTATTTATTGAATTTTATTTTTAATTAAATTTTGGTGTTAAATTAAATTATGGTTATGTAAACAATAAAATTAATTGAGTTGTGATTTGTATTGAACTAATTTTGTGGTGGGGATTTAGACTCATTATTGGAATTGTAAATATTTTGATTATTAAATTTGTATTATAAACTTATATCAAAATAAAATTACAAATTTTGATTTTAGATTTAAGACTTTTGTGATCCATAATGTAGATAAATGTTTTTTGAATTAATCACATCTTTAAGATTTGGTCGATGTTTTGAACCAACTAATGTGGTTCATCTTCAAGACAAAGTGAAGAAGTTAACCAATCTTCCTGAATAAATAGATGCATCATTGCCTAAGATAGCCTTAAAAACCAGCCGTAAAATTAATTAAGTTGTGATTTGTATTCAACTAATTTTTAGTGGTGGGATTTAGACCAATTATTGTCTTAACTCTTATTTTAAATTAGCACGGGGAATGCAGGCTGAATGATCACATTTATTGAAATAAAACCACGCCAACTGGAATGACCTTATCACAATTATTAAAAAAAACATACCAACTGGAATTACTAATTAGTAGTCTGTAAGAGTAGGCTAGGCTATCAACTTATTTCCTTACTTAATAAGAAATAAACTATTAATCAATAAAAAATAGTTTTAAAACATACCCGTAACCCAAATTTTATATCCAAATTTAATTTTAATTAAATATAATTTTATTTTTAATTATTATTATATTAATAAATACCTATAATTAGCTAAATTGTAATTTGCATTAAATTCATTTTTAAAAATATATTAGTTGTGTACACTTTTTTATTTTTTGGTTTTTAAAGTTTTTCTTTGTGATTTTAGTATGGTTTTGGACAAAATCATTGATTATTAAAATTACGCTATGAAATGAGGTCAAAATATTAAAATTGACAAGATTTATAAACCTATTTGTGATATTTATTAAAAAAAAAATTCATTACCAAAATAATGATTCTTCAAATTTTTTTTTCCGAAGGTTCAAATCTTCTAAGTTTATATGTGGTCATAGTGTTAAAGGTTGGTCCATTTAAAAAAAATATAATTCTTCAATCTAATAATTTATTTATTATATAAACAAATTATTAAACAATTTAAATAGATATAGTGGTTAATTTAAATAAATATAATGGTTAAGAGTATTAAACAATTTGCATGGATATAATGGTTAAGGGTATGCTATGAGAGATCTTATTTTCAAATTAAAAATTTAAATTTTTTTATATAACAAAATTTTATTCAAAATAATAAATATTATTTTCAATTTATATCTAATAGTTGAGAATATATATTTTCTCAAAAATCACATTCAAATCTAAATTTTTTATATCTTGATATAATATCTCACAAACAAATCTTATATACCAATAAAATATCTAACCTAACTATAACCTTAAAATCATATTATTATTAAAAATTTACCATTTTACTTTGAATATGAAACACTTTACTAAACGTTCCTCCAAAACCAAGTTGATGATTGGCCTTGACCTCGGGGATGCTCTTACTATTCTCCCATCACCATGTAGGTGACCCTACCCTGCTCCCGGCCTTCTTTACTTTCAAGTTTCTAGTGACCAGTGGAGAATTCTCTATGGATTGGGTGAACGAGGAGTTCACAAACACATCTACTCACACTGGTCAGACTCCCACAAAGCGCTAGGAGGAGCGGATTGGAGCAGGCGAGTAGAAACTAGTGGAAACCATGTACAATCAAAGGCTGCATTTAATGCTTTAGTTTGACAATTTCTTCTCGTGGGTTTTGCATTAAATGTCGGAATAAACATCCATATATAGAGAACAAAGAAGAGAGAGTCACTGTTTTAGAAATCTAGGATGATGATTAGTGGGAGATTGATAGGTTAGAACTCAGATCCAGTCGCTCAGGGATTCAGAGTCAGTTATCTTTTACCGTGGGCGTCTGATATTTGAGAAACTAACGCATTCCTGGATTCAGTCACGGGTTTTGGGTGTTTTTGTTACCAAAGAATTTGAAGGCATTCCCAGATCCAGCGCTGGAGGGGCTATTGGGTGAGCACCATTTTGATGTACTCAGGAATCTTTGCTGACAGCGATCTCCGTGCGTAGGGTCTGGAGCTGGGTTTTATAGAGTTACTGACCGAGATCTTGACCCAGAATTTTGATTCATATATTGGCCTCAGCAGAGATGCATCCGTGAGAGGATATAGAGAGATTTGTGGACACATTATAACATTTGGGCAGCATAGATAGATGGCATACCAGACATCTAACTTGTGCAGCCCGGGTGCTCTAAAATTAATAATGGTGTTACTGGGCATGTCGCTGGCAATCTATATTTTGGGTCCTCCCCTCTATTGGCAGTTGGCAGAGGGTTTGGCATCTGTGAAACATGCAGCTGCTTGCCCATCTTGCATCTGTGATTGCCCAGCTGAATCTCTGGCCACTATTCCTCCAGGTATTCCTCCCACTTAAAACTTTTTAAATATTTCGACAATGGTTGAGATAAGGATAGTGGTTAGTTCGCTGTTAACATTTCCTTTGCTTCAATTGATTTTTATGGTCAATTTCACAGATCTGTAGCTTTTTACAATTGCTTTACATTAATAGTAAAATAAAATTATCAATATGAAACGAAACCCCACCATAAGGGATAGGGATATGCCACCGTAGAAATAGCTCGTCAATGCATCACATATACAACAACCTCAAGCCAGAGAGGATCCACAATTAACGAAACTGATTCCACCGGCCATGACAATACCATCATTCAGAGAAAACCTTGAATTTATTGCTCTAGGTTATAAGGTGTCCGATTTATTTACTTCCAGCGTACCTCAATAAAATCATTGAACCTTGTGGGTAGTGCTTCAGGGTTGCAATTTGTCATTAATCAGAGCACTTTTTGTCCTCAACCATGTCTGTAAATAGATTACACCTGCATGCGTGCTCTCCCTATTACCTGCTTTCGCTTCCATTATGGCCGATCTCTTGTTCGTTTGTGTGAATAGAAATTGGACTTCTCTATTATATATTCATACAGCTTAGTATACTATTTCATGTGATTTATTCATACAGGTTAGTGTAATATTACATGTGATTTTAGTGTCCTTTCCTTTCTAACTCCTCTTCATAATACAGTATATTCAATCTATATTAGTACCCTTTTTCTATGTCGAGGCATAAGAATGCCCCTTCCCTTCTTATGGGATTGTATTTGTTTAGCACCGTTAACACTATGATCCATACACTGACCAGGTGAAAATTATTAGATAATCCTTCTCTTACTTTACAGTGGCTTGAATGCCATCATGGTTAGATTTTGTTCTCCCATTTCAGCCATTGGCTCATGCTTTTTAGCACAAATGGCAGCATACATCATCGTGCTGATACAAACTGCATGTTAACAATTTCTTCCCCACTGTCTCTTGTTTCATTGATATAGTTTAGTTGTCCACCCTGAACATGTATGTCGCTGCAAGCATATCAAGCTTTATGCAATTGAAGCTATTGGCTCTTCAGCTTACTAGATATATCTTTCTAAGTCTTTTGTCTGCCATGCTTGTATCCGAAGGAAAGTACAGCTGCTGATTTTGCATATTCTCACAGTGCGGTCTGCACTGCCTCCTGGGTTTAGTCAAGTGCTGAGGTTTTCATCTCAGCGAAAGGATCAAATGTGGAATTTCCTAAAAAATTACACACACATACACATATATAAAACTTTTACATGCTTGATCGCTGAGATATTATAACTTTGAAACTGATGCCCATCTCAGTGATCAAGCAGTAATCGATAAGAAGGCATGACCAATATAGAGAAAAAACATAAATAAATGGTTGTTAACTCCTAAAAGTGAAAGCAAATTCCAGCCATTACTCTATCTTCTAGCTAGAAAAGTTATAAATAAATAAATAATTATATGATAAAAACAGCGAGCAGAAAAATGCTGAAACTTAGATCTTCAGTAACTGAACAATCCAAGTGGCTTGTTGGTAAATTTTTATTTTGCCGGTTCCTACTTTCATCCATAGGACATACTAGCGTTATCATGGTAATTCCTAAGATTTTAAATGAAGTGAAGCCAGATCTAACTTGTGTTGGACTCTCTGTATGAAGAACATTCAAATTCAACATGAATTATTAAATTAAGTTTCATTAATTCCCATAAAAAAACTGAGCATCTTCAAAATATCAGTGCTTGGATCTAACTTTTTCATATCAATTAGTGTGTTTGCGGGACAGTCAATGAAGACAACTACCTTTCTGTGAATTATCCATCGTGTAGTGTATGTCAAGAAGTTCATGTTATATAAGGGACCTCTTATGTGATTGCATTTCCATTTCATTAAAACTCCTTTGACCCAAGTAACTTTAGGTCATAAATTAAAAGATCCATATGACTGATATATTTATTAATTATATCCTAATGGCAAATCTTAAGATAATGTAAACTCCAATGCAATATGCAAAGATACCATAGGTTTGTTTCAGATATCCAGAAACCAACTGCCCAGAATCTTCACAATGAAATATTCTGTCGAGTGAAAATAAGTCTGACGAAATTGAATTTAATTTTTGCCCAGTTGTAAAGCAACTTACAATGTCTGTTCATGAACTACTGGAATTTGTTTTATGTCATCAGAAAATACTTGTCGAAAATATGTGAGAACATGAACCAGTTCGGAGAGCCACTAAGTAGATTAATATAACTAGTTTCTAATTTGATGCACGCCTTTAATAAAAGCATTCAAATAAATATTTCACAGATACACTCTTTCTGAACTTCATTTTGTTGAAACGTGGCCAAGCAAGCTTGTCAAGGTTCTAACTGGTCTTGCCACAACTCTTTGTATTGATATCCCTGAAATTAAAAGATCTTTTGCATTCCCTGTGCTTTTCCATTGTTCCTTTAGAAGTTTGTTTTCTTATGTTGCTAGTGTCCTAAAAGAATTTATGAGTAGATCTTGGTCACTGGTTTTCATATGCTTGTTCCATATAACTTATTGCCTTTTCTGTTTCCATTTTTTATTTGCATTTTTCCTTACTTTTGATTCCACTTGGAATGAAACGACTGCAGTAAGGTTCTTTACTATGTGACAGATGCCCATATTGTGCAGTAGATGTATAAATTTGTACCTTTCCTACTTGTTACCTAATTTAACCTTATTTTATTTTTGGCTGTGTTGTGTGGTCATTGATGCAGGGCTAGGAAACACTTCCTTTGCAGGTCAGTTAGTCTCTTCTAACATTCATTTTTTGAACTGTGCTTTCAGTTGAAGAGAAAAATACTTTAGACAAGATCATGTCTAGTACAGTCAAAGTTATCTTGGAATCTGGACCATTGCTTTCGTACTTATGTTAAGTGTTGAAAATTCTGAATGTAACTGTGTGTTTGTGTGTGTAATTCGTTTACCTGGGGTTTTAAATTTATTTCCTTATATCTGCATGGAAATAATAAGTAGTATATGATTTTGGAGAAATGACCAACTTAATTTCTTGTTGACAGACTTTTTTGGATTTATGTCATATTATAATAGCAATCAGCATAGTTTTGGATGGACTTGCGGTGTAGAATTGTAGAGAAACCCTTTTTTAACTTTGTCTAAATTATTGCATCTATTTTTTTCGTCAAATATGTTTTGGGATCTCCAAAAACGTGACTATTTAGTTACACTGGTTGAAGCATGAAGTATGATAGCCTTTTGTGGCCAACCAATTTCCTCCTTTACTTTTACTCTGGATTTCCAGGGGCATTGTCGTTCAATAGTGTCATGATAAGTTGACGTTATTAATGTGTCCATCTGATTGATCTTTCAAGCTGCTTTAACCTCGGTGTCATTCATGCAATTATTACCTGCGACAAGTTCACATTCTGGTGTGTTTTCCAATTTCTTGTTCATAATGTTAGTTTTTTGGGACACATTTATCAATAATGTGCGAATTAAATTTTCTCAGTCATGTTTCTAATAAGTGCAGTGGAAATTATGATTACATTAATGGATTGAATTAAACACAACCAGTGATTTGTTTTCTGAACTGTGCCAAACAGAGCATGAGCACTAAAGTATGGTGCACTAAAATTATAACCTATGCGCCAATCAAAGTCTTAAAGGAACAGATCAACAATATTACCTCCAAGGTCATTATGCTGACAGCACATCATATTTCAAATTCATTCCAGTGTTTCTTCTTCAACTGCTCATCTTCAGTAGCCAGAGATTTATCCAGAGTTTATTTTTTCAACCTAGGATGCTAGGAATATTCCTCCCACCCGCACCGGCACCTCTCCCCCCCCCCCCAAGGATCATACAGCCAGACCCCCCCGATGGTTCCAGAGGACTCCAGCAGCGAGCCATTGCTCAATTTTCCCCCTTGCTTTCTGCCATCAGATCCAGGAGACCTTGACATCATTAGTTTCATCACCTGATCTCTCTCTTGACAGGCTCTTGAATTGTCCATTCTTTTGGATAAACTCAGTATATATTTTGTATCACTGTACTTTTGTCACGGTTATATATATGTGTGTTTTGAGGCTGTACTACTGTAGGAGTCTTTCTTTCATTATGTTATTTTCAGCATTCCGTAGGAGCCTTTCTTGCATTCCCACATTGAATTCTTACTGGTTGTATTCTTCAGTCCCATTGACCTACTTTTGTGGTCATTTGTTGGACATTAATAAAATTATTTTATCTGATCTGAACTCGTTATGAACCCAATTCTAAATTTGGTTTTGCTTGCCCTAAACAAAATATCAGGATTGGTAGAATACAAGTAGTCTGGGAGTTAGCTACATTCTTTGAATAGGGTTTTCAGAGGGTCAGGATCAGAGTTTGATAAATTTAATTGAGCTAGCTTTACTAAAAGATGTTGACTCGAGAACTCTTTCCTGCCTTACATACAAATGGGCTTGATTAATGTCTTACAAAGTTTCAAATCCTTGTTTTGGTTCTTGCGTTTGTTCCTCTTTTAGTTGGGGTCTTATTTCATTCTATTAGCTCACTTGTATCCTATATACAGGAGGAAAATATCGGGTTTTGCTAAATCTCTTGAAGTATTTCCATCATAGCAATATTACTTGTTATCATTCAAGTGTCTAATGATATCATTCAGTTATGCAGCATAGGGTGAGGGGTAGGATATGGATAAGGCTCAGTTGTTTGTGGTAGAGACCCAAGTAGACAATGGATAAGGTTCTCTTGTTTGTGGTAGAGTCCATAGTAGTCAGAACCAGAACTTAACTGGAACTAGAATTCCCAAGGTCAGGAAACGAATTTGACCAGAACCAACTGGGAAACCAGGTTGAAGAACTGGTTGACTAAAAGATACATAAAATAATGTGTATCAATGTAAATTCAAACCATTAGAACCCAAATATTTTGCTCATGCTTATATCATGTAAGGATATAATAAAACGCCATTGAGATATAAGTTTTGTGATACATATAATTGAAGTTCTGGATGAAAATATTTGAACACCAAGGCTCTAAATGGCACTAATTATCATACTATAATCAAATAAGCATGTAGCTCATCTGAAGTCTGACTCAACTGAGCCTATGAACCTGAAGTTTGCTCCCTCTTGGTGAATGGATTCAACAACTGCTTTCATTTGATGTTTAAGATCAGTTGGTGTAGGCACAAATGGGAAGCATTATAGCATACAGGTTATAGAAAATCCATGAATTTCTGCAACTGCTCTAATGAACAATCTGAAAACTAGTTTCTTTTCATCAAGACATAGAATTTCTGTACTTGTTTGCAACGGAATAGGAACAGAAATAAATACTGTCACACAATGACAAAAAGAACACAATATTTTCCAGGGAACCCAACTAGGTAAACCCTCTGCTTGTTTGAGAATTTTATTGATAGAATTTTGAGCAATAGATCTCTTACAATACAACCTTGTTTCAATGGAAAAAACAGTCCTGTTCTCCCTGCTTGTCCTCAGCTGAAACACGTTGCAAGAACCCTGACCCTGATTCCCTATTTCCTTGCACAAACCCCAAGGAAATTCTCCTCTATCAACTGCACACAGGTTTCTCCTTACTACTTAGTACGCCCTTCCCACACTCAAGCTTCAACACACAAACTCATGCTCTCTATTGCCTTGTCTCACCAACTTGTGCTCACAAAACAATTGAATAATTCTGTGCCTTGGTCCTTATAAGCTTTTCAAATAGGTTAAATCTGGGAATCGAACTAGTGAATGATGAGTTAACTAAGTCTAACTGACACATGTAACTCGTCCCGCCCAAATTTAGAACTTGAGACTCACACATGTCGATTTCCAAAACTAACTCACACTAGACTAAAGCCTCCCTCTCCAACTTGGTAATCAAGTTCGATCCATGGGCACTTTGATTAAAACGAATGCATGGAAAAGGATTCTTATGGAGATGAATCATACGAAAGGATGTTGATCTCAAAGGACTCAAGTAAGCAAATACTTTGATGAAAGGGGGACATTATGACAAGGTAAGTCTAATATCAATATTTTGATTTTGGTTATCTAGTTAACATATTGTTTTGCTACCTGGAAGGATGTTGCAGAAATGCATGATGACAATTGAGATAAACTGTTGATGTTGAACTCAATTCAAAGATCATATGGATTGAGTAAATGGTCTTGGTAGTCTTTAAAGGATTATGAAGTCAAGATGTTTTCATCATCATCTTGGGATTGAAAGGTCGCAGTGTAAGAAGATAACCTGTTATACATCACTTTCATGTTTAGAGGGAGCTATGGTTTGGCTTGAAGATTGAAAAGTATCAATATAATGCCTTCATTGATGATGACAAAAGGAAAGTGATATGCAAGATTGATGGCATGAACCTTGTCACAATATTGAAGGAAAAAGGATGGTTCCATGACACCTAAAAAGGAAGAAAGCTCGATATAATGAGATGCAAAGGTAAGAGGGATCCATGCAACTATCTCCATGAAAAACTAGTAGCTGATACATTTATGAAGAAAAGCCAGAGCTTGTGGTTATGAATTCCTAATTAAAAAGGAAGTTAAGAATCTCCTCTATATATTTGAGAGGGAGTAAAGGAGTCTCCTTGAATGGGAGCAAGGATCTATTCCCTAATCAAGAGGGAATGAGGATCACCTCTCTGGTTGAGAGGGAGTGATGATAAACATCACATTTATATTCTCTTCTTCATGTGTCATGCACTAGGCCAGGACTAACAACCGTACGTCTAAGTGAAGGTCATGAAGAGAAAATGGTGGATGAAGGATTGGATAAGCATCTGAGATTCCCTTGAGGATAAAAAATCCAAGATAAGAAGTGGACAAACACTATCCAAGACTATTTGAGGATTGGACAGGTATCCAAGACAAGAGTTGTCGAAGAGGACCAATATTCTTTGAGCATTGGGAATCTAAGATAAGAATAATCCCAAAAGGACCTACCTAGTGAACATCCAGATGGGGTATGTACCTTGAAGAGGTAGTGTGGTATCTCACGTAAAGCCTCCCAACATTATGCTCTTATATAAGAAAGATCTTGTCAAGTTAAGGCCTTACTATGTTGACAATGCTGGTCATAATATTGATGCTTAAGATGGCTTACCAATCCGACTCTTCTTATGAGAACTCTCCAGTTTGAGAATAACCTTGTACTAGTTGTACAATTATGAATACCTCCCTAGTTAAGAGGGAGTGTTGGAAAATGTAACTAGTTTCAATCTTCATAATTGTCATTGTACTCATGTCAATATGTATATCTTATGTAACAAGAAAGATAATATTTTGATTGGTCTTCTAGGTAAAGCATGTTCTTCATGCTTCTAGGGTTTGTCATGTCATAATATTTATTGTCATGAGTCAAGTGAGTCAATGTCATGCATATAAGACCCATCTGGGCAAGAAGTACCATGTAAAAGAATTTATTTTGAGTCAAGAAAGTCAAAATAAGCCTCCTAGCACAAGCTGGCCCTGCCAGAGATAAGTTGGCCCAAAGAGGGCTATTCGACCTCCACATGAGTATTAATAGAAGCTGCTCGACCTCATTTGGCAACCCATTCAATCCGCAATCAAGAAGTTCGATCTGAAGTGCGAAATTCAAGGAAGAAGTCAAGAAAGACAAGGAGAAAAAAAAGTTGGAGCTAGAAGGAAGAAAAATAGAGCTTTTGGTCAAAGTTTTGCCCTAATTTCTCTCACACGTGCGAAGATACTGAGCTACTGCAGGGGCCAAAGTTACAGACCTACTGAAAGTCTAAAATATAGTAGCTGGGGGCCAAAATTCTGAGTTTGGTGCAGCTCTGGAAGGGTTTGACTCTTGTTGACTTGGTTTGACTTTGACCTAATTGGAAGGGTTTCTTGGAAGGCTGACGTGGTGCTAGGAAGAGGTCTTGTTCTTGAGGTTTGGGTTTTGGTTTTCTCATTTGAAGCAGATTCTATAAGAAAAGAAGAGATTCTTTCTGGGTTGTCCCCTTGGAGGGGTTTTTCCTTGACTTGGAGCCTAATACTTGTGTCCATTGTCTTTATTGTTTTGCTCTTGATAATTTTTTGATGAAAAGATGTTAATAAAGAAACATAAAAAGATAACTAAAGTTCACAAGCGATTATTGAGGTTAAGGAGAATTTGAATTAATAGCTGCCCTATTGCAATCTCCAATACTAAGCACACAGAAAATCTCAGCCTGATACACACAGAATTACGACACGGAAAACACAGAACTGCCCTCAAGCTCAGCCATGAACTGCCCTCAAACTCAGACTGTACCAAATCACAGAAAGGCACAACAATACTCAGTTCCTTCTCACTTTATAAGCCTCCTAGAGGCTGTGACTGCTTCAAAAGTTCTTCTCCCATGATGCTTGCTTCAACTTGTGCTGGTCTTGATTCTGTTCATTGCTCTGATACCATGTAGAAAATCCATAAAATTTTGCAACTGCTCTAATGAACAATCTGAAAACTAGTTTCTTTTCATTAAGACAGAATTCTCTACTTGTTTGCAGCGGAATAGGAACAGAAATAAACTCAGTCACACAATGACAAAAAAACACGATATTTTCGAGGGAACCCAATTGGGAAAATCCTCTGCTTGTTTGAGAATTTTATTAATAGTATTTTGAGCAATAGATCTCTTACAATACAACTTTGTTTCAATAGAAAAACAATCCTGTTCCCCCTGCTTGTCCTAAGCTGAAATACCTTGCAAGAAACCTGATCTTGCTTCCCTATTTCCTTGCACAAACCCCAAGGAAATTCTCCTGTATCAACTGCGCACAAGTTTCTCCTTAGTATGCCCTTTCCACACACAAGCTTCAACACACAAACTCGTGCTCTCTATTGCCTTGTCTCACCAACTTGTGCTCACAAAACAATTGATTAATTCTGTGCCTTGGTCCTCCTTATAAGTTTTACGAATAGGCTAAATCTGGCATGTTTTATTTCTGCAAAATTGGAAATCAAACTAGTGATTGATGTGTTAACTGAGTCTAACTGACTCATGTAACTTGTCCTGCCCAAATTTAGAACTTGAGACTCATGCATGTCAATTTCCAAAACTAACTTGCACTAGGAGACACTAAACTGAGCCTCCCACTCCAGCGCATTAGTCAAACTGCTTCATAACTGTTGTAACTTATAGGAACTCGCCCTAATTTTTGGGAATTTGTCCTAAATTTTAGGAACTCGTCCTAACTTTTAGGAACTTGTGCATGCTAAGGAAAATTGCTTTTTGGTCTCTTTGACTAAGGCACAAGTCAAAGAAGGACTTTTCTCACTACTATTTTCTACACAAGTTCCAAATTTTCAATCAATTTGCACCATTGAGCAGCTTTTTCCCTTCTACGTTTCAATCTCAGAATCCCAAAATTCCCAGCGCAAGGTGCAGGGTTCTTTTTTGAATATATTCTAAAATGCTGGAAAAACTGTGTTGTAAGCTGAAAAGTTAAAACATCCCCATTCTATCATCTATTTGTGAGGGGTCTGATAATACTCTGATTTCCATCACCAAACATCCTGAAATGAAAGGGAAATATTAAAATATAAATAAAGCTAAATGTGAACATTAAAATATTAAGAAAGGTAATTGTCAACGTTAAAATATAAGTACATCTCAATCTTACTAAAATTTAATGACAATTTCGATATGGAGAATGATTTCTTTTTGGTGTTGTATTTGTGTCTGTGTTTTCGTGGTTCTTGGCGAACCAGCCAGTTCAGATCAGAACTGGTTCCAACTTCCAAGCTGATTCACAGCCTGAACTGGACTAGAAAAATGAAACAAACTGAACTGGCAATCTGAACTGTAACTGCCCAATTCCAACGTCTGACTGCTAAGGCTTAACCAAGGTAGAGTGTGGATAAGGTTCACTTGTTTGTGATAGAGACCAGCATTGGTATATGTCACGAACCTAACCACCTTTGTAATCACTGAAACTTCACATTCTCTCTTATCTTCTTCATTGCTATTTTGGCTTCCACTTGAGCCTTCTCTTTAATAGTTCTGCTGTTTTTTATGTTTGGGCTGTAGAATGCATTCATATTATGATAAAGGACGAGTACTATACATTCAATCTTTAAGATTCTTGAATCTTCATAATTTTAGGATGCCTACATTTTTGAGCAACTAAAAAGAATATGCCGGAAATTTTTATTCATGAGCCTTTATTTTTTCATTGTATCAGTATAACATTTTTTTTTAACATGAGAAATATCTTTATATTCCATGTGAGGAATATACATGTTTCGGTTCCTCGGAGGACTACTCTAACAGTCTAACTCAACAACAAGGCTCAAAGCCATTACGATAAATCTCATCATGTCACTTGTGGGAATTAAACCTGTGTGGGGAGGATAGCAATCATTCCTTGCAACCACCTGAGATAAACCCATTTGACTTTGTATCAGTATAACATATTATAATCTTATCATTTTCTTTCTTTCAGTAAAACATGTTATAATCATGACGTTTATATTACTTTTCCCCAAAACGTATTTCAATAGCTCTTAGAATTCTCAACTACTCTGCTATCCGATGTAAAATCTTAATAGAAAACGTGATTGTGCTGATTATACTACTAATTATTTCCCCAAACTCATGTTTATAGCTCCTAAAATCCTAGCAACTCCTTTATTTATTTTAGAATCCTTGTACGGAATATGAACTTGACTCCTATATAATATTCCAGAAAGAAATAAGATACTCTTATTTACTAATTGAACCCTCTTTTTCGTCTTTGACTATATTATCAAATGTAACATTTTTATCTTATTTTTTCTGAATATTTAGAGTTGAAGTGGTACAAATATCAACAGTCAATAAGAACTCTTTTTTCATCTTTAACTATACTATATTTTAAGTTTTGTGTAACATTTATATGGGGCCGGCATATGCTGAAGTCAGCATTATGGATGGATTGTATGGACATTACAATCTCTTAAATATTGGGCTGTAGAATGCACCTTGCTTTTATTGACGTGTTAACGTGTTACGTGCAAATAGAGAAAAGGGAAGGTTGCACAACAAAGTAAGTCATAATTGGGCATTGTTTATGTTGTTGCATGCTTAGCAACAACGCTCAAATAATTTGGAAAATCATGTATGTAATAGGGGATGCCTTCAAAAAGTAGTACTCATTCTCACTACCTTCTATGTGTTGTCAACTTCATATATGAGTACGAGGGCACACCTTGTCCAAATTTCCCCCAAATACTTTCCTTGTTCATCTAGATTAGGGTGTAATTCAGTTGTAAATCTGAATTCTTTGCCAAGATTATTTGACACAAACAGAGTTTTGCTTATTTTGAAAATTGAATGCCCTTTTGTTGCTTCCAACCATTGGTGTTGTCTAGACAATGACAAATTATTTGGTAAACACATAGGTTTTTTAGGGTTGAGATGCAATTGTTAGGTTAATCTTGACTTGGTTAAAGGTACTATTGGTGGTTTATGATAGTGTATGGTGTTAGCCCATGTAATTTTATGTGATGAAGCCTATTTAAAAGCTTGATGTATCTCATTGTCTTGTGTTTGAAGCAATTGCCTTGGTCAATATGGCTAGTTTTCTTAGTGAAGGGTTTCTAGGGTAAACATTAGGATTTTTTGAATTGTCTTTGTTATGTGCATGCTTTTTGTGATTACTGCAGGTGATTTATTTTATGCAAACAAAATTTTACTTATTTTGTAAATTAGAGGCTCTTATGGTGGTTTCAACTTTCAACTATTGGCATTGTCTAGTCAATGATAGATTATTTGATAAACACATATAGGTTGTCTAGGTTTGAGATGCAATTGCTAGGTTAATCTTGATTTGGTCAAAGGTGGGTTCACTATAGGTGCTTCATGATAGCACATAGTTTTAGCCCATGGTATTCTATATGATGAAGCCTATTTAAAGGCTTGATGTATTCCATTGTCATGTGTTTGAAGCCATTTATTTTGTTGAGGTGGTTTGTTTTCTCAGCTAAGGGTTTCTAGGGTAAACATTAGTGTTCATTGTGTTTACTTTAAGTGGTTTTTGGTAGAACACCGTTTTCGGCCTTTAGGCCATGGTATTCATTACGATGAAAACTGTTTAGAGGTTTGATGTGTCTGAAGCCATTGACTTGGTCGATGTGGTTTGCTTTCTCAATTAAGGGTCTCTAACAAAGTTTAATCTAATGAAATGCAAAGGTTAGTGAATTAGTTTAATCTAATGAAATGCAAAGGTTAGTGAATTAGTTGAATTGCAACTATCGATCTCAAGTAAGGTGAGATATAATCTCAACTGAACCACTTTGGAGAATAGGGTGAGGGATTTTGTCATCAATCAAGCTTATAAAGAAGGGCTAGGCCCCAAGGGAGATGACTCACAACAGTGAGTGGTGCAAGACTAGAGGAGATATTAGTGATTGAGTAAGGAATTCCATTTGAGTGTGCTGGATTCGAATAAAATGCAAGGAGCAGCAAGGGAGATCCAGATCAACCAAGTAGGGTTTGATTAGCTAAGGAGGGTTTGATCGGCTAAGGAGGGTTTGATGAACTGGATAGATCCTAGTTATTGTTATATGTATTTTCCTCAGTGGGCACTTCGAATCAACTGAAGAAGCACTTCAAATCAACAAAAATATAGTGTCGAATCAACAGTTTTTGCTGCAAAATTAAAATCTCAATGTCTGTGCAAGCTCACAAATGAACAATGAGAAGGGGTGTGAGGCAACCATAGTTATTAAAACCGTGTGGTTTGAACCGGTAACCAGTCAAACCGGCCGGTCAGCTCAGCCTCCGGTCAGAACCGGCCATGCAACTGGGTTTAGAGGAGGGCCTCACCAGTTTTGGCCGGTTAACCAGACCTAACCGGTCGGTTCCATACCTAACCGGCCGGTTAGATACTCTTTCCCTACGCGGACCCATGCACGGCTAGAAATGGGTTTTAGGGCTGATGTGGAGGTAAGGGGAGGGTTGTTTCCCTCCAAAAACACCCTCCCCAATCTTTTATAAGGAGGGGCAGCCTCTCCTTTGTCTCACACCAACTCATTTGCTGTTTGTGAGTTTGATTGAGAGCTTGGAGAGTGTTGAGTGTTTGCCGGAGCAGTGATCTTTGGAGGCTTGGAGTTGGAATTGGAGCTATCTTGGAGATAGTTTGGAGTTGTCAATAGCGTTGGCATCTTCAAGAGGACGCTAAGGAAGCTAGTTTGCATTGCCAGGTAAGAATTTTCACTTGAAAAATCTATCTTTTCATTGCCGTTCATGTATTTATTTTCTCATGTGTTTAGCTATGCTATTGCTCTCAAATCTCTAGCCCTATTCTATCAAATTTTGTATGTTTGAATGTGCATTTTGTTTCGTAAATTTAGCCTTAGTTGTCCATTTATCTTAGCTGCATTTTTTTTTAAATGGCAGATTTATTTCCAAATTTCAATTATTTCAAGTCAAGATGCCTCCAAAAGCCAAGGACAGTGCATGGGTCCATTGTGATGTGATTGATGGAAAGATAGTATGCAAAATTTTTCTAAAATGTATTGGAGGTGGGGGTATTCTTAGATTGAAACATCACTTGGCTGGGATAAGAGGCAATATAACGCCATGTGATGCACCTAATGCAGTGTTAGGTCAAATTAGGGCAGAATACCTTGCCAAGCTTGAAAAGTTTGAGGAGACTAAGGCTAGTGAGAAGGCCATCCAAGATGAAATTGCAAGGAAGAGGGAAATAGTAGAAATGATGAGAGAGAGTGGGTATGAAAATGATGAGTATGAGATTCAAGACTCCACTTCTATCCCTTCCACCAATAACCCCTTTCACTATGTTCCTCCCGTTGGTAAAAGATCAAACCCAACAAAGAAACCCAACCTCATGAGTTATTTCTCGTCCACTGCTAATCCCACAGCCACTGCCTCCATGTCCCAGCCAACTCCAAGTCATCAACCCACTTTGGATCAACGTTGGAAAAAACAATGCAAAGAAGCTTCTTATCAGTACATTGCTAGATGGTGGTATGATTCGGATATCCCATTTAACGCTGCTCGCTCACCTTATTACCAAGCTATGTGTGACTCTGTTTTTGTTGTAGGAAAGGGCTTCAAAAGCCCTTCTGTGCATGAGTCAAGAGGAGCTCTTTTGCAACAAGAGATTTGTAATATTGATGAGTATTTGGCTGAATATAAAGAGTCATGGCTCAAAACAGGTTGTTCCATCATGTCAGATGGATGGACTGATGGAAAGAACCGCACTATCATTAACTTCCTTGTTGCTTGCCCTCGAGGAACAATGTTTTTTAGGTCAGTTGATGCATATGATAAGGTGAAGGGTGCAACCCTTCTATTTGAGCTTTTGGACGAGATTATTCAGGAAGTGGGAGAGCAGAATGTTGTGCAGGTCATCACAGATAATGCCTCAAACTATGTTCTTGTTGGAAAGATGCTTGAGTCCAAGTATAATACCATATTTTGGACTCCATGTGTTGCACATTGCATAGACCTCATGCTTGAGGACATAGGCAAAGTGGAATGGGTAAAAAACATTGTAGAGCATGGCAAGTGCATTACAAAATACATTTACAACCACTCATGGGTATTGAGCCTAATGAGGAAAAACAATGGGGGCAAAGAGCTTGTTAGGCCTGCCATTACAAGATTTGCAACTCACTTCCTCACGTTGCAATGTCTCAATTCTCAACAGAAAAACCTGCAGAAAATGTTTTCTTCTGATGATTGGACTGAATCCCGGTGGGCTCGTAGACAAGATGGAAAAGACACCAAAAAGAAAGTCTTTGACATTAATTTTTGGAAAAGGTCTTCAGAGCTGGTAAAAATCACTGAGCCCCTTGTTAAGGTGCTAAGGATGGTGGATGGGGAAAAGATGGCAATGGGATACATTTACGAGGCTATGGATCAGGCCAAGGAGCAGATACAGGCAGCTTACAGGGACAGGTTAGCTAAATATGGCCGGATATGGGAGATCATTGATAACAGATGGAACAATCAACTCCATCGTCCTATACATGCAGCTGGGTATTTTTTGAACCCGAAGTATCATTATAGAGCTCGACTAGGAGATCAGCAGGATGGGGAGGTCAGATCTGGATTGATTGATTGCTTGGAGCGCATGGTCCCTAACCATGCAGACCTTTTGGAAACACATAAACAACTTACTCTTTTCAGTATGGCAGCTAGTACCTTTGGAAAGAACTTGGAAAAAATGGCAAGAGATGTGGATCAACTAGGTAAGCAATTCCAATCTGTTTTTCTTTTCATGTTAAATTGTTTGTAAATAAGTAATGAAATGAACTGTGTTACTAATGAATGTCTTTTTATTTGCAGCACATTGGTGGGAGTCATTTGGCGGCCAATGTCCTCAATTGCAAAAGTTTGCAATTAGAATCCTCAGCCAAACTTGCAGTGCTTCGGGTTGTGAGCGCAATTGGTCTATTTTTGAGCGCATACACACAAAGAAGAGAAATCGTTTGGAACAGAAACAGTGAAATGATCTTGTGTTTGTGCAATACAACCTTCGCTTGAGGCGAAACCAACTGATGAGCAAAACACCTGATCTAGATCCCATTGTGTTGGATGATATTGATCCAACATCAGAATGGGTGGAGGAGACTAAAGATCCAGTGTTTGAGGCTGATTTTGATTTTGATGCAGCAGTAGCGAGGGGTGAATTTGAAGCAGATTTGGTGGCGCCATCGGACACAGACCCATGATTGGTAGCTGCATCAAGCAAAGGCAAACAACCAATGGACGACACTAGTCATGCACCTCGAGTAACTCGTGCTTCCATTAGGTCCACTTCTATTGTTATTGGTGGCAGGGGTACTGAGGTTGCAGATGAGCCTAAGGCTGAGGCATCCTCAGACTCTGATCCAGATGATGTCTATGTAGCAGCCGATGTTGATCCTGTGTCTAGTAGCGGTGATGAATTTGATGATTGATCATCATTCATATGTAGTCTTGTATTAGGCCAATGGCCTCATAGCTTGTAGCATTGTTTTTGGACTTTATGGGCCATTTGGAGCCTCATTGCTGATGTATTTTTCGATGATATGTATTGCACTCGGTGCCATTTTGATATATTCACCTTTGTATGGTATATAAATGAGCAAACTTTGCATATTTTGTCTCTATTGGCTTGGAATCATGGTTGCAAATCTTAAAAATAGTCTTTTTTTACTAAAAAATAATTATTTAATGTATTTTTTATAAAACCGGTTCATTGAGATCTGACCGCTACCGGTTAGATCGGTTCCGGTTCGAAACCCGGTTCATTAGGTCCACCGGTCCGGTCACCGGTTCTGGTTTTAATAACTATGGAGGCAACTAGAGGTGAACATCATTAAATAGATTAGAAATAAATTTTAGGGTAGTTGTAGTGATTTTATTATTATTATTAAATTTTATTTTTCATTCTTTGGGGGTGGGGCTGTGCTGGTATACAACCAGTGAAACCAGCTGCTTTGGGACAAATTTGGGCAATTTTTGGTTTGATGGGCTTGTTCTGATCATAAATTCTCAAAACCAGTCTTGTTTGGTCAGTTTCAATAGCACATCCTTCAATAGCACAGTCCTTACCTCTTAATGTTGTTTGTCTGTAGGCTTTTCCTCATAGATAACTTGTAACCTTTAAGCAGTCAAAATACCACTACATCATCATTATTAGCACTGCCATCCTCTTAATCACACAGTAAATTACCTTCATTTTCTTCATCCCCTTGTGAAATTCTGTTTCACTTATTCTGCAAGTCTTATCAACGTGGTCTGGTTTTCCACAGTGATCATATGCCATTGTTCTTGCTTGTGTCCGTTAACAAGAAAATCCTTCTCTACATTCATTAAATAGATGAAAAATAAATTTTAGGGTAGTTGTAGTGATTTTATTATTATTATTGTTATTAAAGTTTATTGTTCATTCTTTGGGGGTGGGGCTGTGCTGGTATACAACCAGTGAAAACAGCTGCTTTGGGACAAATTTGGGCAATTTTTGGTTTGATGGGCTTGTTCTGATCATAAATTCTGAAAACCAGTCTTGTTTGGTCAGTTTCAATAGCACATCCTTCCGGAGCATTACCTCTTAATGTTGTTTGTCTGTAGGCTTTTCCTCATAGGTAACTTGTAATCTTTAAGCAGTCAAAATACCACTACATCATCATTATTAGCACTGCCACCCTCTTAATCACACAGTAAATTATCCTCACTTTCTTCATCCCCTTGAGAAATCCCGTTTCACTTATTCTGCAAGTCTAAGCAACGTGATCTGGTTTTCCACAGTGATGATATGCCATTGTTCTTGCTTGTGTCCGTTAACAAGAAAATCCTTCTCTACATTCTCCACTTTAGACACATGTATGCTACTCTGTTGCAAAGATAACTGATATCAAGGACTGTATAGGTAATTGACCAACTGTAAATACTATGTTACTCTAACTTGGGTGTACACTGTAAACTGTTCAACAACATTACATTTGTATTTTCCCCTTAAACTGTTGTCCCTATTTCTACTAATTGTGATAGTATCGACCTTGACATGTTTGTGACTGGACATGCTCTCACTGCGCCCATCTTAAACCTGAAAAATTGTTTTTTTAAATTAGATTTAGGATTTTGTGTTTTTGATCCAAATGGCCTATGGAGTTCATCACAGATATCATTAGAATTCTTTGACAAATATAAATGATGTAGTTCTGTATCATATATATTTAAACCAATTATAGAATTATTCTAATCCAATTATAGACTTAGCCTTGTCATCCCAAATTTTCCATTCAACAAACTTGTCTTGTTGTGTAGGCTTTTGTTCAGTGCCTTCTACTAATTCTTATGTTTCTCTGCAGTAATTGTAGTTGCGTTTTGAGCTTCTAGGTGAGGAGTTGTTAGTATTCAAATTTTTAACAGTCACTATCACTGCCATTATTGACACAACTAGATCTTAAGCAAAAGGATACAAAAAATAGTAAATACTATTGAGATTCTCCCAAGCTTGTGTACCAATTGACCATGACAGCCTTCTGGGTCTATTTTGTCCTTTTGCAAAACATCTAATGGAACTGTGGAAGTGCCTTTGCAATGCCTTTGTTTGGGTGTGATGGGTCTGCAACAGATGTGCCCTGATAGGTGTATCTGATATCTTTCTGTTTTCTCTGTAAGCCTTCTTGTTATCTGTCTAGTCTGAGTCTGAGTGGGTTTCTAGGTTCAAATCTCTTTCTCTCCGGCAATAACATCTGCAAAGTACTCACGACATATGAAATGTTGTCATCTGGTCAAGAAAACGTTGTGTGCATGAAATTCATTGATCTGAAAATCTGGGGCATGCAGGTGTGCAATAACTTCGAGTTGTACTGTGTGTGGTGATTCTTTTGTCTGTGGCTGTTGTCATTGATTCAGGTGTCACTGTCTTAGAAATTTCAAATAACTCTACAATTGTTGAAAGTAGCTAAGATCAATGTTAGGCTCGCAAATGATCTGATAATAGGACAATGCTACTTTAACAATTACAAAACTTTTGCTTTAGTTTATGTTCTTGCCATGGCTAAGCCGTTGTTCATTTTGTTGAAGTTTTACGGCGATCATTAGGGAAGGCATCTCTAGTTGTAGGGGGTATTTCCTTTGTGTCCTAAACCCTATATTGAATTGAACCTCATTGTACCAAATTTGAAAATGCATCTAATCATAAGGTTTTTGTTTTTTGTAATTATAAAAAAAGTAAACGAGTTATCCCTAATCCCTATCCCTATTGGGATTTATTTGTCTCATGACTTTACTTCTCTTGCGATTTTTCTTGAAGCCCCCTTTAATGATCACCCTTGCATTTGTTGCTTGAAGTTTCAATTCTATGGGTTGCAGGCTCACAACCCATCAACATTTGGTTCCATGACATGCAAGTTGCACATTTGGTGGAGGACAAACACTAGTGACTCCCAAATCTAGAGTTAGACATACACAAAGATTTGCAATATCTTGGGTTGCCAATTGAGTGTTATTTTAAGTTTTAATTGAACTTGCAATCTTGTGTAGGAGTTAGGACTCTTGATCATTGATTCACTACTTTGTTGTGTTTGGAAGGGTCGACAGAGACACTGAGACTGGGATTTATATTTATATTGGAACAAAGATTCTGCCTCTTTGTTTAGACAGAGAATAGTATTTAGATTTAGAGTTGTAACTTGTCATCTTGAACTTGAGATTTAAAGGGCCTTTCATAAAGGTATTATATTTTTCATGATTGGTTACTAATTTATTAATGGCATTATAATGTCTAATGAGGGCTTGGTAGATTTAATTTAAAGTTAATACTTTTTGTTTATATTTTGAAAATATATGTTTGTGCGTCTCTCTCTCTCTCTCTCTCTATATATATATATATATATATATACATACATGGTTGAAACTAATGGCGATTTTTTCGAAGTTCATTGTCGATGAATTCGAATCCAAACCCAAACTATGTGATAACGTGAACCTAATGGCGATTTTTTTAAGTTCACTGTTGATGAATTCGAATCCAAACCCAAACTATGTGATAATATGAACCTAATGGCGAATTTTTTGAAGTTCGTTGTCCATGAATTCGAATACAAACTCAAACCATGTGATAATGTGTGCAAGTGATGGCTCAAGGATGTCCTTGGAACATCCCTGGTCAAAGGGGCATTCTTGGGAGATGATACAACTTAGGGATGTTGCTTCATCCCATAAGGATTGCCAGTCGTGGCCTAAGGCTGTTGTTTCCCACTAAAGGACCAATAAAAAATAGATTTTTATCTTTATTTGTTGAAAGTTGAAACTTATCGGAGTAGGCCATATTGATTTATTTATACTAATTCACCCATTTTAAAACCTTAAAGACACTCCAATATTCAAGTGAAGAGTTGGAGCAATCTCATACTTGAGAAAAAAATAAAAGAAATTAGACTTGATTTGAAGCTATTTTTTGATCTTGGAGCAATATTTTGGTGCTTGGAGCAACATTATTGGTTATGGGAACTACAATTTGTGAATGATTTAAAGTTAAGTTTTGTGTTTGATGTTTTATCTTCAAAGTTTAGATTTTAAGATGCATCACTGGTCGTCTAATTCCTTTCATTTTATTAAGGTCAAACTTTTAGAAACTTTCATGAATCATGGTTTCACATTCAAACTTTAAAAACAAGATTTGTAACTTTACTTTTGGTATTTAAAAGGAAGAAGGCTGGATTGGAGCAGTAAGAAGTGGAAATGGAGTTGTAAATGGAACCACTTGCCCATCTCAACCCTATTATTAAACACAAGGAAATTTTCAATACAACATCGTTGCATGAATAGTAGTTTTAAAATATTTTTCATCCATGCAAAGATGTTTTTATTAAGAGCTATATCAAGATGAAGAAACATATTATGGGCATCACTGGTCACGGGGTTTAACATGCCAAGAAATTTGTAAGATGTCAAAACACTTGAGCTGCAAATGCTAATCAAAATAAAGCTATTCTTTCAAGCAAAACCTCTTGCTTCCCAATACAAGGAGGGATTGAGCAAGGAGTGAGGTCTTCTTCCATTCTACATGGTAAAACAAGGCTTGTTTCAAGACCATACTAGGACTTTATAATCTACAACTTCATTATGAAGTTGAAGTTGGAGTCTAATTTCATTTCCTTCTATGTTGCTCGCTTCCCTTTTATAAGATCATAAAAAGGGCTCTACTACTCGAGGCTTCATTTTTGTCACTTGGTGAGAAAATAGCTTAAGATGGTGACTAGAGTTTAAAACTTTGTGTTGGATTAATTTTTAAACAAGATTAGCATATTGATGGAGGAGAAGAGACAAATTTGGGCAGTGCAGGTTACTCTATTTTTTTTCACAGAGAAAAAATTCGTAACTTTTCATTAAGATAGGTTACATGTTACATATGCTGGTAGTATACTACTAATTCAGTCCAAAGACTATTACAATCTGCCACTTAGCCTTCATGCAGTCAGTAAACAGTGCCAAAATTATGAAATATTTTCCAGTATGTAGCCAATGTTCACATAGTAAGTTCGGTGCATAACTTACTAGCAAAAGAAACAAAAACATATAAAAAGTAAAATATACGTGCCGATAAATAAAAACCAGGGAGATAGTCACAAAATTCTCCCAAAGAACTGTACAGCTAGACAACCATCTATGCAGGTGCCTCCTCTATAAAAGGCCGATGAAAATATCTGTATACCTGTCCACCGGAGTGTTCAGTAAAGTGCCAGGTGCCCCAGTTTAGCTTCGATGCTTCTTTGGACAATTGGTCAGCCACTTTGTTCCGAGACCTGTAAATATGTGTCACTGAGATGGAGTCAAAAAGGGCTTTGAGTTGATGAACCTCTCGCAGCAGTGCAGACAGTGCGTGCGAGTGACATAGTGCTAGATTATTAAACCAATTGATAACAAACTGTGAGTCACCAAAGATCTGGATGGAGTTGCAGTGAATGTCCTGAGCAAATGTCAGAAGAAGTCTAAGGCATTGCAGTTCGGCATAGTTGTTTGAACCGGGTCCCAATCCCATTCTGATTTTGTAGTGGTGATGATCATTTAAAAAGAGTATTGCGACCCCCCCGCAGCCTTGTGCGTTGGACGCACCATCGAAATAGGCCCATGCACGACTATGACCAATAATTTCAGGTGTCCCGAGTGGAGGATTGCCGAGTTTACAGTCCACGGGCAGGAGATTTAAAGTAGCAATAGAGGCAGCCCATATGCGGTCACAGTCAATGGGAATATCACTGAAGATCTGTTTGTTGCGTCCGATCCAGATCTCCCATGCCACAATCAGTGGGAGATTGCGCATTCTTGGGCTGTTAACATAGTGCTGCCACCAATTAGTCCAAGCATCGATTAAAGTACCACCCTGCCAGATATGATTACTGCCCAGGCCAGTGATGACCTGAGTCCAGATTTCTTTGATGATAGTGCACAGTAGGAATAAATGGGCCGTGTCCTCGCAGTTTGCAAGACAGTAACAGCATTGTGATGCCCCATGATATGACCATCTGTGGAGAAAATCCATGGTGGGAATGCATTGATTAAGGATGCACCAGAAAAAGGGTTCTGTGTTTGTGCGGGGCCTTTAATTTCCAAATAATGCGCCACCACCATGCTTTAATTGGGGGTTCCTTGGGCCGAATAAGGGCGAGGTATCCAAGTTTAGGAGCATAGTGACCATCAGGGGAAACATCCCATATTAATTTGTCTTCCTGCTCAGTGATGCGAATGTTTGTAGCTTTAAGGGCCCAAATGTAATTCTGCCAAACCCGAGTTCCAGCCTGTGGGATCTCGAGGTCAACTGCATTTAACCAGGCTTGACCCCGCCAAGAGGAATGTGCCATATCCGCTATCTGTGCAAGAAAGAAGATGTTCCTGTGGGCGAGGTGTTCGGTAATGAAAACAGGTAATTTGTAATAATCCCCACTGCCAGACCAAGAATCTGTGCCAATGCGGACATTAGCACCCGTGCCTATTTGCCACGATAATCCATGTTGTATGATGTGTGCCGCCTTATTGATTGCCTTCCAGATAATAGATGCACCAGATGTCTGTCCAATTCTGCCTCGGATCCAATCGAGAGGGTTCCGAGGCGAGATATATTTAGCCACAATAACATCTTTCCAGAGGCTCTAACTAGTGATTAAGTGCCAGCGCATTTTTGTTGCCAGAGCCCTCGAAAAGAGATGAAGATCTTTTAACCCCCAACCTCCTCATTGTTTGGGAATGTTGATGCGATCCCAGACAATCCAGGCAAATGTGGAGGCCTTTCCTTGGTTGCGCCAGAGGAAATGTCTGCAAATCCTTTTGATTCTGTTAGTAATACCAATAGGTATCCAAGCTAGGGTCATCCAATAGACTGGTATAGCTTCCAGCACAGACTTAATGAGGATCAGTCGGCCTGCCCTGGATAACCATCTGTTATACCAGATATTTATTTTGCGTTCAATTTTTGCAATGATCCAGTTCCAGTCTTTAATCTTATAATCGTTTGGTTTAATATGATACCCCAGATATTTGAGTCCATCGTTGATGTCAATGCAAACATAGTCAAATAGGTTTAGTGAGGTGCCTTGTTCCAGTCCCGAGCAGCCAGTCATGATAATAGAGGATTTGGTGCCATTTGGTGCCATACCTGTGGCCCTGCAAAAGCAATTCAATAGCAGATCAAATTGAACAGAGTCTTGTCTAGTACCATTTAGGAATATGAGTACATTGTCCACAAATAAAAGATGAGTGAGATGTAGTATATCATTGATCCGGAGTCCTTGTAGTTCTCCCCTATCTTTTGCATTTTTTATGAGGACAGAGAGTCCCTCCATGACCAGGACAAATAATAATGGTGAGAGAGGACAACCCTGACGAAGACCCCGCCCCGCATGAAAGAAATCAGATGTAGTGCCATTGATCAAAATGCTGAAAGTGGCATGACAAATGCAACCCATAATCCAATTTATAAATGTATGAGGAAAGCCCGAGTGGATTAATATGAGATGAAGGTAACTCCAGTTGACCTGATCAAATGCCTTTGTAAGATCAATCTTGAGGATGGTGGATTTCTGGCGCAAAGTTTTAATGGAGTGAAGGGCTTCCTGTGCAGTACCAATAGCTTCATGAATTTGCCTATGATTCAGAAATGCAAATTGTTCCTTTTCAATATGAGTGGACAGGAAAGGCTTGATGCGGTTTGCAATAATTTTAGATATGATCTTGTAGATGCAGTTACACAGTGATATGGGCCTATACTCATTGAAGCTAGTTGGTCTGTCTGATTTTGGAATAAGAGCAATAAAAGTGGTATTGAAACCATCATATATCCTGCCACGCACTCTGCTGTCCTCAATCATAGTCAACAGGTCAATAGATATGAGTTCAAAAAAATGGATGAAAAACTCAATGGGCCAGCCATCAGGCCCAGGGCTTTTGTCCCGCTTGAACCATTTCAATACTCCTTCAAGTTCGCCCAAAGTAACCGGTGCATTGAGATCATACATCTGCTCCTGTTCCACAAATCGTTTGAAGTGCTGTGTAATGCGCATGATGTCCGGAAGATCAATGCTTGTAGACGCCCTATAAAGATTGGTGAAATGTCTGGTGCCCAGGTCGAATAGTTGAGACTGCGTTCTCGCAGTAAATCCATTATGATCAGATAGTTCCCAAATGGCATTTGCAGCCATGCGGCCATTTGCATGCTGCTGAAAGAATTTGGTATTTTCGTCACCAGCCTGTAGCCAAATAGCCCGACTTTTAAGCCTCCAGTCTTCCTCCTTTTGCCTCAGAAGTCTAGCCTTTTCGGTCTCAAGAGCATTTAATTTTTCGCTGGTATCATCAGTTCTATACCCCAACAAATCAGCATTGTTAAGTAGGGCAATCTTATTTTCAATATTATGTAGTGCCTCCCTCTCTGATCTCTTTTTGTTCCGAACCCACTGAATGGTAAGGTTTTAAATGCGATTGAGGTTGTCATTTATAATCCGGCCTGGATCACGATCATTCAAAGGACCGCAGTGCGGCCAGGCCCGATTGACCATCAAGTGGTACTCAGGGTCTCTCAACCACCTAGAATTGAATTTGAAAGGGGGACGAGCCCTATTAGGACCACAATCGAATTCCAAAAATATAGGAGAGTGGTCAGATTTACCACCCATCCCCACCCACTGACGAGCTCGAGTCATAATAGGTAGGAGAGACTGCTTGATGAGAAATCTATCTAATCTGCGAGCCAATGCAGCAATGCCAGTCCTTCTGTTCCTCCAGGTGGGTTGGATCTTGGTAGTTTGAATGTCAATAAAATTTGAGGCACCGAGCTTTGAGTTGAAAAACTCAGCCAAAGGATCCGGGGTGGCTTGGGGACCCCAAGATTCAGAAATACCTAATGAGAAATTCAGGTCACCACCCAATATAATGTGGGGTGCAGCTAGCATGGAACAAGACAATAAGGGGGTCCAGAAATGCTCTTTGTGTGTGCAGGGCCCATAAACGTTGATCAAGGTAAACTCAACCTCCGAATTACCAAAGAGGACATTCATTGCCAGTACTCCAGTTTGGCCCCAACAGTTTGTCATCCGGGTGGTTTTGTCATTAATACCCAAAGCACAACCCCCAGATCTCCCATATGCATCAAGGGTAATGAAGGTCCAATCAGGAAGGAAGGATGTTAAGGTAGCCTGCACAGCAGAGCCCGCACCAAGCGTCTCCTGAAGAAAAAGAATGTCAATGGGCTTTTGTGCTATCAAGTCCCTGAGGGCCAATCTCTTGTCGGGGTTGGCCAGTCCCCTGCAATTGTAGGAGAGACAAATCATGATGTAACGGTCAACATGGGTCTTCTAGCTCTAAGGACCCGCAAAAGAGAAGATTGAGTGCCAGCTTCCACTTCGAGAATGGCTCTTTTGATCGCCTTCGCCAATGCACAAGATCTACCACGAGATTTGGTGGGTATACAGTCCTGACCCGGCCCAATACCGAAAGCCTCTCCAGAGTGTGGAAGGGAGAGGGATCTAAGATAATAGTTATGACGCGTGGAGGGAGTCTTCGAAGAGGAGGATGAGTGGCATTAGGAGGGTTCAGCAGTAGTGTGATGAATTATGGGAGTGAAAGACGGAGGGGCCAAAGCGATGGTGCAGCAGATCGAGGGGAGTTTCAGTGATTGGCCAGACTGAGTCGATGATATGCAAGATAATGTAGAAGAGGACAGATTAAAAACAACATCGCCAGATGTAGTACCAGGAATAGTAGTAGATGGTGAGACAACATTGCAATCAGTAAACAAAGAGGCAGTAGAAGGAATAGTACCCGGGATGGATGAAATCCGCTGAGGAGGCACCATCGTGACATGAGGACGTGATCTGGGATGTGTGTTAGTCCACGATGGGAGCTCAGTCTGCAACAGCCCAGCATCGCGCGGAGCATCAAGAGTCGACAACGTCACATCTGCAATGCCCAGCTCGGTATTGATCTCCGGCACAGTCTGTGTACCAATAGAACAGGACTTCCTTGAAGCTTGCCTGCCGAACCCCTTCTTTGGGCAATCTTTGTACAAGTGTCCCACCTCATGACACTTCCTGCAGCGAAATGGCACACCCTCGTAGTCCAGTGGTTGCTGCGACATCATACCATCAAATAGCATGTTGAAGTTATCATAAAGACCATCCCGAGTGTCCAGGAAAATCAAGATTCGAGCCACTGCCCGACTGCCCGAAGTCATGTAGGATCGGTCATGATCCAGGTATAGGCCAAAGTGTCCTCCAATGTTCCGGAGCGCAGAGTCGTTCCAAAATTGCAATGGCAGTCTCGGCAGCGTCATCCAGATGGGGCCTGCTCCCGCATTCTCCTTTTTGGGGTCGAACAGAGGAACCCATCTCTTGAGGTAGACCGGGTGCAACTCAAGATGCCAGTAGTGCTTGAGAGCCCAGTTCGATTGATCAGGGCGAGCAAATGAGAGAGAGAACCATCCTTTGGTGAGTACCCAGACATCCGGAAGTTCATCAAGAGTCTCGCTCCAGATCTCACGAGTCCACCGTTGTAGCCTTGTCGCGGAGTATTTTCGGCCGCGGACCTTCCCCACCAGTGTCTTAGTCGCAATAAGGCTCCAATCCTCCATACCGCTCTCACAACCAAAATTAGTGAAGTAGCTGAGCTTATTCTTGGTAACCCTGTGCTACTTTTTGGCTTTGTAACAACCCTGCCCCGGCTCAACAGAGGTATCAGATTCGGAAGAAGTGCATATCTTCTCCGGTATGGAGAGGTCCTCCGGAATATTGGCAAACACCCCCGAGGCCACCGATGGTCCAGTGGATGCCAAGTCAATATGTGCCACTCCGCCAAAATCAATAGGGCTGTGCGAGATAAAACATTGAGGGAGAGGGCCCCCAATGCTCAGCTGAGCCAAAGATCGGGATGCATCACCGATTTCATGATAAACCGCCTCCGAGAAATGCTCTGAGCACCCGATGGCAGCACTCACCAGGGTGTCATGTCCAGCCTGGGAGAAATCCCATAGTCCAGTATCTGCATCCGAGGGCGTGTCAAATGTAAACTGCGCAAGGTCCCCCGAGGGCGTGTTGCAGCCCTCCACGTTTGCCATGTTGGGCGAAGTAGGTACCTCCACCTCAGGAGACGGGTCCAAATCGGACATATTAGCCACCTCACCGTGGGCATCAATTCCCCAAATATCTACCCCCTCCAGAGGATCCTCCGAATAGTCTACCTCATCATCATAGTGACTCATGGTAGAGCGTAGACGGCTAGGCAGAATCCGTGAAACACCTGCAGTGGGAGGTCAAACCCCCAAGAAATATGGTGAAGGATCCGGTTCAGCAGACAGAGTGGAGACAACAATGTCAGAGATGGTGCAAATGCCAAAAATAAACAGGGACCCGATGAAGGACCAAAACAAACTCTGTTCAGGGTCCACAAACCCGTAGTGGCCCCACCCAAAACAGCAAGTCGGTAATCCAGTGTAGATAACCTCAAGACAAAGATGATGAAGCGCCAGTCCCTCTCCCAGCAATAGATGAGAAAATACCCCGGTCCGAGTCGGCCTCCTGCAGGTTGCTCTATTATTATGGATGGGTGGATAAATATGAGTTTCCACCTATTGTTCGATACATTATCTTATGGATTGATTACCATGCTTGTAAACAACGATGCTTGAACAATACTATAAATATATTTACATCATTACCTTTGGATAGTGGTAGAGTATGGCTATTTACGTGGTGACGTAGATAGTTGCTACTTTATTTCCATGCTTTTGAAAATGCCTTCCACCACACAATTGAGACTAATATGGCTTAACTCACTAATTTGTAAATCCGTGGCCTTTCACCATGCTTTCTTACTTATAAATAAAAAAATATAAGAGAATCTATAAAATTAAATATCATATCAGGTTTTTGAATATTGCACAACTCGACAATAGAGGATCCTTGAAGGGAATAACTCAACTAACATCTTGCCTTAAATTTAAAGCAATACAAAAAATGAGTGCAACCCTAAAATACAAATGAAGGGATTGAAACTATAAACGAAAGAAGTGTGAATATAGCATTTGCTTACCACTTCCATTGTCGAGAAACTCATTATGCTTTATGTGTAGATGCCTTTTAATACTAAATATATTAAAGCAAAGTTGTAGTAAACACTATAGGAATCCCCATTTCCTATTCGGAAACCTTTTCGAGATGAGAGTGAAGATGAAATGCCCTAGAAAATCCTATTTTGTTTCTTGCAAAGAGCAACATAAAATTGAAAGAACAATGCAGCCCAAAGTGGGTGGGACCCTTAAGATTGGTGTTTGGTGGTAAATGAACCCTAAAATAACTAAAAGAAACCCTAAAATGTCCCCAAAACATAAAAGGATGAAATTCTTCTTATAAAGCTTACCTTTCACTCACCATTCACACAATTATATTTATGAGCAACTTGGAGAGGATAGATTTGTTGTTGGAGGGTGTTTTTGCATGTCAAGAGTGGATGTGCTTTGTGTGACTAGTGTGTTTTGGAACACTATTTCTTGTTTGCTTTTTTGTTCATTGACATTTACAATATTACACATATGCCCATGAAAGCCACTTTAAAACCCGTAGAGAATGTTAATGGTGGTAGTGATTACCCACATTAGAAGTATGTCAAAATAATGGCAAGCATAGTAGGAGGGTGTAGTAAGTACTTGGGGAATGGATACATCTTTTATACAACAAACCCTTCAAGTGGTTTTACATCCATGTGAAGGTCCATGTTTTGCATGAATTGGAAAATGGAGTTGATGGATGTGAAGAAAAACTGGAGGCATGCAAGCACAAATGCCTTATCAAAGAGATCATGAAGCAACAAAATGGGCAAAAGAAATGCGGGAAAGGAGCAAACCCATGCCCAAAGTTGCTTCTCAATCACTTATTTAATATCCTGTCATTGTGAAGGATGCACAAAAGAAAACAAGGGTAGGTGGCTCTTTGGAGGTTATGTTCAATGTTTTAGGGAACGCTAAGGTTGATAATATAGTGGCTAGATGCTTATTTGCACGTGGCATATCATCTAGTGTACTTGGCCCATCACATTGGCATGATATGGTGAAGGTAATCAATGATTCTCTAAAAGAATACAAATCTCCTACTTTTGAGAAGGCATAAATAACTTCCCTTACAAGGGAAAGGAGCCTAACTGATAATGCCTTGGAGCCCATCTAGACCTTTTTGGAAGAGTCAATGGTTTCTATCGTGTCTGGTGGGTGGAAAGATTGTGTTGTGGGCCTCTGGTGAATTGTCATTGCTTCTTCACACATGGTTTCATTGTTTATTATATGAGCAAACAAACTCCTTACAAGAGACCAAAATTCTCATGGAATCAGTTCAAAGCATTGGACCTGCCAATGTGGTGCAAGTCATCATAGACACAACACTTACTCGTAGAGTTGCTAGATTGATGGTTGAATCTGAGTATTCTTATATGTTTTTCACTTCTTGTACAATTGATTCATTGAACTTTGGAATCACTTAAACAATGATACCACTTGCATACGAGAGCTTATTGAGCAATGCAATAGAATTGTAAAATTCATGACAAACCACTACATGTCTCAAGCTATTTTTCAACAATACTCTAAGCTATAGTTGTTGAAAGTAGTTAAGATCAAAGTCACATGCTTTGGGTTTGAATTTGAGTTCAACAATGATAAAATTTGATTTTAATTTGACTTTCTTGATGAGATTTGAATATGGTGTTTCATGAGGTTCATATATATATATATTACATCCAATTTTGATTTGGGTTCTCATGCATTTTAAACTTTATCATGCATTAAGAGTTTGTACATTCGTGTACAAGCGGGAAAGAATGTGAACATATGATAATTGGCTGACATATATTGTAGTTTAGATTCCACATGATAACTATGGACATTTGTTTTATGAATGACCAGTTAAATCGACCATGTTTAGCCCAATGAGAGAGTTTGAGAAGGGGGAAGAGTCGGACATAGGGTGTAGAGCAAAAGCGAAGGTAATACTATAATAGTCACCCACCCATAGAGAAGAACCAACAAGGGACCTCTGTAACCAATGCATGGACATCAAGCAATTGTAGATGGAGATTGCTTACTTGGGCATGTCGTTGAACCAAACCAACTAGCAACAATCTAATAGAGCAATAGAAAAACTTGGAATCAAGATAAAGGGACAAGACCTGGAAGTGGAGCTAGAACTACTCTAGAGGTTGGCGACTTCTATTCCTTTATCCTCCCCCCCTCTTTTGCTTCGCAAACTAGCCATCTGAACTTGCATCCCTATTCCAACCATAATGCTACACAAGGTGGGATTAAACTATATGTCATTCAAACCGTTGTGGCTTGGACGAGAGGTCTTTGCAATGGGATCTTCCATCCAGTTCACCATTCTTGTGTTTTCTCCCAGCATGGGTGAACCCTCTTGGGCATGCTTGCATGCTCTATGTGGGGCTTGTCCTTGTTCCAGATGATGACACCCCATAGGGAAAACATTTTAGCTTATTTAATATTGTGGTAGGTGTGCCCTAATTTGCCAAGCACTTGTGCTTTGACTTATGATCATTGATGTAATCATCAGTTTTACTCAACTTCCACTTTATATTGATGAATGTACACTCAACAGTGCTATTGACCTACTTTTGTGGTCATTTGTTAGACATTAATAAAATTAACTTATCTAATATATCGAGAAGTATTATGGTTGTACACTCATATTTTCATCGATGTTTTCAATTATATTTTATTTGATTAGCTATATAAATGTATTTTAATTATGTATAAATTGTTTTAACTTTTAAGGTCTTTGTTTTCTAGTTCTTTGCTTTAGTCATTTAGTTTTTATTTTTAATGCTTATGAATCATTGTTTTTATTTATTTATTTTCTAAAGTAGTTTAGTATGTTTTTTTCCTATTTTCTAAAATTTTGAAAGGGTTGTTTTTCAAACCATTTCCCTGCTTTAGGTGACTTTGAATTAAAGAAAGACTTCCATATGCATAATTACAAACATATAATAGTACATTTTTACAGAATGTCATGCGTTAAGGGATAGATTGATTTTCCCACTAAAAGTAATTTTGTTTTGAACAATATGGCTTTTGGAAATGTCAAATATGGCTTGGTGGATAGAAAAAATCGGGGTCAAATGCAAGCTGTTGCAAGTGTAGTGGGACCTGGTACAATTTCTAAAACTTTTGGTTTTCTTTTTAGAAATGCCCCCTCAACATGGAATTTTTTTCAATATAACTGTTTACATGAAACCCTAAGAGACTTCACTGTAATTGATGGGTGTAACCAGGGTAAATCGTTTGTATATAATATCTCTAAGCTGGTGGGGACAAATTAACAATTAACATATCATATGTAGCCGATACGGGGACTTGACATTTTGATTTCGTATTTGCAATTCACAATACACCTGTCCAGGAACCGTCTGGTACTAAACTCTCTTACGCTTTGGGTGTGAATGAACTGATGTGCTGTTTGGCACCTCCATAACGGTCTTGAGGGCATCGACTGGTTTCCTAAAGGGGGTGGTTGAGGGAAGACTCGAGGTCTGACTGCTCTACTATTTGAAATACCTTGGAACTTAGCTCGTCACTTGTTGCTCTAACCAACCAGATTGACAAAGGAGATGTTATCTATTATATATTAAAAAATATAACAAATTAGTGAATTATGCTCAAAAAATGAAATATAGACAAAGATTCAATTTAGAAAATAAAACATTTACATGATGATTATAAAAATTTAGTCATACGACCAATGCATATAACCAAATAGCACTGAGTGCAATCCATATATGAACCAAAAGTACATCAACAAAGAGGCCCTAAATGGCCTGTAGAGTTCTAAAAAAATAATGCTACAACAAATAACTTGTACTACATATCATCAAAATCATTGCCTATATTGAGACTTATCATGAATATCACGCTTTAAGCATTAAAATAAGATAGAAAATGTTTAACATGCCCAATCGAGATTTTATCTGAGTGATGGGTACATTTTTATTAGGGCCATGATAGAGGAGTTCAACAATCATTGCCACCAACAATGAGGTATATAGAGGGCTTGGCGCAATTGTAAAATGCTAGTTGGTAGTTCTATACCCTCATACATGACAAAATCAAATGGAAACATTGCAATCCTCCAAATCTTGAAATCCTGAAAACTGTTTAGTCTGCTAGATTTTGAGAGGGATCTAAAATTCTACATTCTCAATATGAAATCCAACGAGGTTGGAACCAACCTCAAACATCCTGAAACAATTAATGGAAATGTTAAAAATTTAAGTCAAGATACTTGTTTACTTTAAGAATTTAATGTTACCATTAATCACATAACATTAGTAGGGCCTGATGAATCCACTTCCCAACACTTGGAATCCCTTCTAACATTGCTTAATCACCGTTAGCTGCACTCCAAAACCTTTGAGAGCTCCAAACTTGTGACTGAATTGCATGAGAATGAGCCAAACAATCGATTTTAAGAAGTTGGGTGATGCTTTTTCACTGGACATATGTCCAAATTTTGGGACACTTGTAGGGCTCGTGTTCGACATGAGTCAAACTTGTGTTGGACATGTGTCACACACATGTCGTGTCCAACACGTGAAATATGTGACATGGTAAGGATGTGTCATGTTACTTAGGTTGAAACCAAAACTTGTAGCAGTGAACAAAAATCTGCAATTTATATGGCTATGCCAAAACTTGAGGGAACTGTACAGTCATGTGAATTAAGAATCTTGAGTAAAGTTTGTAGGTGATTGTATACTTTGGTATTAAATGGTCCTTGAGGAAAGTTATTAGGCTTACAATCTGTATTTTGGCACAAGACACATGTTGGATCTCTATAATAGGTTGTTAGCCAACGTAAAGACAAATCTGACATTTGTATGACATCTAGTCGTATACATAGACTAAACGTCTATATCAGCTAGTTGGGCGTATGTAATACTCTGAGGATAACTTATTGGAAAAATTCATGCAATATATCTTAGAGCATTGAAAATGCAAATTAGATCTTAAATCATATATATATATATATATATTACACGAATTCTCATTCAATTTAGAAAAAAAAACATACATGATGATAATACAAATTCAATCATATATATATATATATATATATATATATATATATATATATATTACACGAATTCTCATTCAATTTAGAAAACAAAACATGTACATGATGATAATACAAATTCAATCAGACATTATGCATACATATTACAATCATGATTCATCAATGATACAACAAGAAATTAACCATAAAGTGCAATTTTCCCATTAAGTCATCAAAATTAAAATGTATTACATAGATACTGAGTCTTGAGGACTCTTGACTAATTGAGTAAAAAATACTACATGTGGGAATGTCAGTGGAAAATAGCAAATACAAAACAGGGTAGATACTAGAACCGTAGATTAGGATGGAAGAGTCTCATAGGCTATAGCTCATCAACATCAAAATCAACATCAGTACCACCACTTCTCTCTTCTGCATCCTCTTGCTTTGTATCCAATGTAATCTCTACATTTGTTGGTGTGGAGGATGACCCCTCAAGAGTATCGCCATCATCAAAAGTGAGAGGCTCTAATATTGGCTCATTAAGATCCAAGTTGGTCAATGCCAACTCAACACTTTTGTTCAAACCCATATCATCAGGAAAAACATCCCACATTTTTGTCTTTCCTTTCAACCACTCCTCCCTCGGCTTGTAAATAAGACGAAGGTTGGTGTGCACATACACCATTGTCTCTGTCTTGGATTGTTCTAGCTTGCTCTTCTTCAAACTATGTAGATTCCCATATGTGCACCAATTCCTCTCGCAACGAGAGGATAAGTGACTTGAGATAGAAGTCCCATGGCTAACTGCTATAGAGGAGGGAATTTTGCCCCATGAGTTTCCCACCAAGCATAGGGATTCTTAACTCCCTATCTCTAATCACATCATAGCCTGCAAATCTCCCAGTGCCAGTGGAAAATTCTCCAAAGACATCCTCCACCTCATCAAGGGATGCTCATCCTGAAATATCCTTCGCAATGCATCCTTCCTCCTTGTAAAATCTCACCATCCACGCGAGGAGGGAATTTGTGTGAGGGTCCACCATTGAGCCACTCATTGCTGTAGTATTTTGGATTCAATGAGTGAGCCAAGTAATGCAAAGGTGTGCAATTCTTGCCCCACCTGTTGACAAAAATATCCTGTATGGTGGTGAAGAAGGCCTCCACTTATGTCTCATACTTGGGGCACTCATTCTGAAAAATAATGGTCTTCGCGAACTTATTCATGTAATCCCAACCCTTATAAACCTCTCTTAGGATGGGTTGGTATGTATCTGCAAATCATAACAAAGCAATGATAGGGCCCATGATCTTAATAGAGAGATCTACCGTCTCCCACCAAGCATCACCTAACATTGTATCATTGAATCTTTTTGAGGTTGCTTGATCTGTCTTTCTCCAAAAAGACCAAAACTCTGAAATAACCATGGCCCCAAGAGCGGTCTTGACCTACCTCAACATCTTCAGCATGATGAATGCAAAGGTAAACTGTGTATATGCAATCTTCAACAATGATATATGTGTGTACTCTTTGTAGATTATGAGGGCATTAGGTATGATTTTGTACAAAGTTGCAAATATGACGTGCATCCTCAACAAGATTTTCAATCCATGGCACATCAAAAGCAATAGATTTAAGTGCTAAATTCAAGGAATGGACAATACAAGGTGTCCAAAATATTTGTGGATATTTAGCTCCACAATCATGCCAACAACTTTGAAAATAGGTGCATTCTATGTAATGATTTGCACACAAGAATCAACACCTACATCTTTAATAACTTTAATGAACAACTCACCCATATATTGTGCATCCTTGTATTTTCCAAGAGCATCCACTGCTTTCAAGAAAACTGGTCCATTCAAGGAAGACGCCATGAAGTTATTAAGTGGATGGTGTGCTGCATCTGTCCATCTATCAGAAACAATACTAATCCCAGATGTTGGCCATGCTAATTTAATAGGCTCAAGCATTTTATCCACCTTCTTTGCCTTAGCCAACAATGTGGTTCTAAGCTTTTTTGAACCAGGAGGCACATACCTTGATGGAGCCTGTTGAGCTAGATCTCGACACATCTCAATAAATAAAGGTGACCGTGCAAACATTAAATGATATGAAGTTGAGATAGAAAAAAAAGGCAATGGTAATATCAATCTCTTCTCTCCTCTCTTGTTGAAATATCTTGTCCATTGGACCAAGTGCCCTCCTTTCTGCTACTTGACTTACACCCCCACTGGAACTCCCAAACGGATAATTGATTTTCCTCAAGAGTGCAAGTGGATCCTCATTCTTGTTTTTCTTAGATATTGCAACAACCTTTGCCACACCAACATTGGCCTCTCTTTTTAGTTCTTTCCTCTTAGATGGACTCACTTCTACATATGCTCCAATTCCACAAGATGTGCCCAACAAATTCCCTTTCACACGGAAATAGGTGCTCTTGAATTGATGGTTGCAAAAGTTGCATGTCCAAGATTATTGCCTCCCTTTAACTTGCTCCTTGGCCCTTGATGTCTTGTAGCATATTTCCACAAGGGATATTTCAATTCTTGAGGCTACTATCTTGTTATAGTGATGTTTCTCTCAACATTTGAAGTTGTTGCAGCGCCAATTCCAATAGATGGAACACTGGTAGACCTTGATGAAATTGAAAGAGGGCATTCTTCCCCTTCTTTTTCCCCTTTCTCGCTACCCTTGATTGAGCCATGATTGCTGTGAATATAAAGGGAAATGGATTGCCGTAAGATTGTGCTTGTAAACAAAAATGGATTAGCATATTGCTGTAGAAAAACTAAAAAAATTGGAAGGGAAATTCACTTACTTGCACCTTGAATCACCTCCAAAATTCATCTTCCTCCTTTGTTGGCCGCTCACACTCCTACAACTCCAAAACAACAAACAAGAATGAGCAAAATTGGCCCAAATCCAGCATTTCGCAGCATGTGGGGTTACTTTTTTGTGGACACATGTTTGAAAATTGGGACACACTTTGGCACGTGCTTGACATGAGTCAAACTCATGTCGAGCACGTGTCAACCTCGTGTTGTGTCGAACATGAAGGATTCAAGACACTGGGGGGGGGGGACGTGTCAGCCTTCAGGTGACTTAGCACCTATAAGTCTCACACAAACTTACACCCTAACTATAAAGATGGTTGTTGATATCGCTTACAGTCTTCTGCTACTTCCATGGCAAAACCAATGTTATCAAGACTGGATCGAACCAGTCTGAATCGATCGGTCCAACTTGTTTGAGGCCAAAACTAGTTCAGCTCGATGACTTGAACTGTTTTTTGAACCGACCGGTTCTTGTTCGAAACCAGCTAGTTTGTTACCGAACTGACCTTTTTTCACTGAATTAGTCGGTTTAGAACTGAGCCAATCAATTTTGTACATTGCTGCTAAGGACTTGTTGAACACAATTTAAAAAAAAACAATAATTTATAACAGGGGAGGCTTAGTATTTGACCATATTGCTCTCCTAATGCTATGCAATTCATGGTAATGCTAAATTTTTAAACAATGTTCCACCAAGCCCCCTAGAGATGGGAGCGAGGGGGCGAGGGAGCGGCCTATGCAAAAGCTCCCTACCAATTTCCAGGAAACGTGGGGGGACGTCGGGGTCATAAAAATTATAAAATATAAAAATATCTGATATATCATTGAAAATTTAATATTTATAATGTAACTGTATTTTTGCAAGAAATGTATATACAATCATCATACACTTACGTCATGAAAGATAAATCATAAATAACGAAACTAAGTTAACTAACACCAAACCTAAAGTCTCATAAACCTAAAAAAAATCGTTTTTATTTTTATTTTTTTCATATAAAAATAGTCGGTTTTTTTGGTCCCCCCATGCCCCGTCACGCCAATCCCCTCCTCCCCCCCCAACCCCAACGCTCCCTCAACCCCTAAATTTGAGGAAACGTCTCCCTTGACGCCCCCTTAGTTTCCTAATTTTTGGGGGTGTGGGGAAATGCCCCCTAGAAGTCCCCAAGACCTTGGAAAACGAGGGGGCGAGTAATCTAGACCCCTAGGTCTGGGGGCGAGACCTCGTGTAACACTGTTTTTAAAGTAAAAGTGCCATTTAACATTACCATGAAATGACTCAGGATGTTTGAGAGTGGTTGTAACCTCCTTGGATTTCATATGAAGAAAGTCAAATTTTAGATCTCACTCAAAATCCAGTAGACTTAACAATTTTCTAGGATTTCAGGATTGGGGAGATTGCAATGCTCCATTGGATTTTGTTATGTGTGAGGGTATGGAATTAGTATTTGATCAAGAGCACCAAACCCTCTATGTACCTTGATGTTAGTGATATTGGTTGTCGAACTCCTCTATGATGAGGCTACTAAAAAAAGTACCCATCACATGCTTTTTCTATCTTATTTTAATGCTTAGAGGGTGATATTGATGACGAAGATCCCAATATAGGCATTGATTTTGATGATATGTAGGTATTTGTTGTAGCATGATTTTTTTGGATGCTAGAGGCCACGTGGAGCTTGTTTGTTGATGTATTTTCAGTTTAGAGATGGATTCCACTCAGTGCTATTTTGGTTATGTGCACCCTTACATGTTTTATAAATGAGACCTTTTGCTTGTTTGTCTATAAATGGTTTGGATTCATATGGATGTGCATGGATATATATGTTTTTCTTTAAATTTTGAATATTTTATGTGTTTTTGGTTGACTGGTTTTTGTTCTAATTTTTTTACTGGTTCCGGTCAGGTTCTGACCAGTTCCCGGTCCAGGGGTCTACCGGTTTGATGACCGATAGGGTTCTGATAACATTGGGCAGAACCCCTTTAGGCTTTTTGTCAATGACACCTTGCTGCCTTAAATGTATAAATCTTTGTCTAATTTGAGAAGCTAAACTTGACCAACTATTGATAACCCCGACATCTCTGGAGCCTCTTTTTACCGAATATTAGGCAGGTTTTAGTAAACCCCAAGCCTTGCCTCCTCCCTGCCATACCAATCACACCATCGACCTTGTGCTTGGTGCTTCACTTCTTGATTCCCTGAATTACTGTCTTACCCTTACAAATACTGTTAAGATTGATAAACAAATTCAAACACTTATACAAGCCTACAAAAGTTTACCTAGCTCATCTCCTTGTGGTTCCCTGATCTTTATTATTCCAAAGAAGGAGACACAAGAATACTGTCTGTAAACTGATTATGGAACACTCAAAATGGTTTTGTTGCACCATTTTCAGGGTGCTTGTTATTTCTCCAAGCTGATCTAATCTCTGGGTACCATCAGGTTCACATGGAGGAATCGGATCCATGCAAGACAGCATTCAAGGGTGGCTGGGTATGCCCTTTGGTCTGACTAACATCCCAACAACTTTTATGAGGCTCATTAATTATCTGTTTCGTGTGCATCTTTGGTGGTTTGTTATTTATCTGGATGACATATTGATTTTATGTAGGACCTGGGATGATCATATCTTCCATATTTGCCCTAATACTTTATATTTTGTGTACCAATCAATGTCAACTTGTCAAGTCAACCTCAGCAAGTTTGTATTTGGTCAACATGGATTTCTTACCTGGGTTTTGTCATTTTAGCAGCAGGTGATCAACATGATCCCCACAATGCCAAAGCACGCTTGGATTGGACATTGCCTCACTCAGCCGCAGACCTCAAGAGCTTTCTTGGTGGCATTGATTTTTATCGCAAGTCTATTTTCCATTTTTCATGATTGTGATATCCCTTGCATATCCTCTCCAATCAATATATTTTCAATTGGATTCCAGAAATTGAAGCCACATTTCAACAGCTCAAGAATATCTTATATTTAGTGCCCCATCATCTGCTTGCCAGACATCCAACAGACTTATGACAAGGAATTTCATGCCTTAGTGTAGAGTTTAAAACATTGGTGTCATTATTTGCTGTGAAAAGAAACTATCCTATATATGGCCTATCGTCCAGTGATTTTTCTTAATTCCCAATCCAAGCTCCAAAGCAAGTGCCACCTGAAATGAGCCATTGATATCCAACAGTTTCACCTTGTCCTTGAATACAAGAATGGCTGTGCCAATCAGGTGGCAGATCTTCTGAGTTGTCCACTGGTCCAGGTATTGTATTTTAAAAGTTCGAGTGCTTGCTTTTGATGTTTGAAAACAACATTATGAAGCAAATATCATCTTTGGCCTGATTGTGTCCACCCTCCAAGAACCTACTATAGTCTGCCAAACCCTATTTCTGGATTATACTGTTCATGACAACTCCGCGTGCCTACTTAGGAGGCATGCCTGCTGCTATCGCATGAAGCCCATTCATCTCTCTATGGGGGACAATTTGTTATTCAGAAGATCCTCGCTCATTTGCAGAAACACTTTTCTTGGCGTTCTAGGGCCTTGCTGTTGAGAATTTGGAGGACTTTCGGTTAATACAAATTCTCTTCTTGATAATTACTTGTGAGCTTGCTTGTGTTGCTTATGTCTTAGTTAATCTTTTATCAAGTTAATTATCAAAATGTACAGGACACAATTGTTAGGCAGGAGAAGCATCTTTTATTGTGGGAAGGTAAATCACAGATTTACCTTCCTTATATCAGAATTCATCATAACCCAGATGTTGTCACATAATATAGATTTACCTTCCAGGTGAACTTCAAGTATACACAAATATGATTCAGACTCACAGCATCAACGTCATATAAAATGATAGTCTTTCTATCTTCAAACTTCACGCAGAACGATCCTTTCAAAATCCGCACTGTATATACATCGTGTTTGACTGTGTATTATCTTGTTGACCGCAGATTCTTCTCATCAAATAGTTCAGGTTTGACCGCAATGTTTTCCAGACGAAGATTGATCTGCATCCTTTTTCATTAACTCGCATATTTTCAGACTTTTACTAATGTTCTCGTTATCTCTTTATAATCTGCACTAAACCCTTTTCAGAATTCTGCATTTGAGTCCCTTCTGTTATCTGCACTAAATTCAGAGTCATCCGCACTTGTATCCGCACTGTAGACTAATGCAATCTCTGTGGTGTCCGCAATCTTTCCGCAATCTCTGCTGTGGTGTATGCAAGGTCCTTTATATATATATATATATCTTCCGTCTTCTCTGTGATAATTGAAAGTCTTCAATCCGCATTTTATTGTGTGCTTTCTCCGTTCGTTCTGTCTTCAAATGATCTGCAGACTTTATATATATAGTGGGCAGTCTTCACCTTTTAGGCCGACTTCATTATATCATGTAGGCCGACAAGACTTATGTTTACTTTCCGAGCGGTGTTTACTTTAGCAGATAGTCTTCACTTGATTCCAGCATTGTATGAGGGCTGTCAAGGTCTTTTGGAGTATAAACTGAATCCTTCACCTAAAAGTATTTATTCCTAGAAGACATAAACCTATTAGACATCAAGAAGAAGTCTATCTACATAATAAAATATTGCTCATGAAACCCATGAGACAAATATACCAAAAATACATTTATTATCATTAACATCTTCTATACATAAATACATAATTACATAGCCATCATGAAGACTGACCTAGTTACACTTTTCAACACTTGCAAGTTAGTGATTTTGTAAGGCATTGTGCATTGTGTAGCTTGAACAAGCCTACCAATAGTAAGATTGGGTTTGTACCAGCCCCTTCCCATTCTTGCATGATCTTGAGAGGTAGTGTCCGGATTTTATTTTAGGGTTTCCTATGATCATCCAGAAGCATGATTTTGTATTCATAGTGGAATGTGGTTTCTCTGACCAGTGGACAACTGAATTGTTTTGCTGCCGTGCTCCGGATCTCTTTTGGCCTTCCTTGCACTATTACCTTGGATAGGGATGCACACTTTCTCAGCCAGTTTTCGATGGTACTATGGCAATTGTTAGAGTTCAAGTTACAATTTTCTAGTGCTCTCCACCCACAAACTGATGATCAAATGAAGGTAGTCAACTGCACCCTGGTTCAATTGCTTAGGACACAGCCTATGCCAAAATTTGGTAGTGAGATAAAGTCTTTTCTCAACGTGCAATACTGTTATGACGAGTGTTCCATTCTGTCACGGGCTATTTGCCTTTTGAAGTTTGCTGTGGATGTCAGCCAGCTGTTCCCTTTGAATTTCCAGCCACTTTGCCGGCCCCTACTCCCAGCAGCAATTGAATGCATGAACAGCTAGCTGCATTTATGGAGGATGCAGCCCATGTTCATCTACAGGTAGGTAGTGCACTTCCATAATCAGGAGTATATCAAGACATTCTGTCATTGCCATCACCTCCCTGCCTTATTCCAGTTTGGCGTCTGGTTGTATCTGCAGAAGCAATGATTTCAGGGGGGCTAAACATCACAAACTTGATCACCTTCATTATGAACGATATCACAGTTTGCACCAGCTGGGAGATAATGCCGTCAAGCTTGAGTAACGAAAGCAGCTGGGTATTCATCCTGTAGTTAATGCATCACAACTTAAATTGCATGAATCTTCGCAGCTGGACAAAGACATTTCCATATCTCATCCCGTGAAAAAATGTACCATATTTTCAATCACTATTGACAAGGACACCTTGCTGGCTGTGCACCAGCGGTCCACTTGCCTTGGCATTATCACTACTTACCTTGTTGGTTGCAGGCAATGTTGCATGAAGTAGGGGCGTTTTTGAGAAGTGAAGCATTGGGGCATCATTTTCCAAAAATCCTCGGAAGCATCTATTATATATATATTACATTTATTCTAAAAAAACATCCAGAATGCCAAATTAGTTGCTGAATATATGAAAAGATGCATATTTGTATGTAAAACAAGATAGAAATGGCATCCATAGTACATTAATGATTAATTATTCGAGCATCAACCATTTAGATTCTGGCAATTACAAACAAACTTCATGTTTTTAAGCATATAATAGAAAGTAGACCATTAAATTATTGAACTAGTTTATCTAGCAACTGTCAACATGATCAAATAGTAGTGTTAACAAAATAGGCCATCTACACACTGAAGTAAGAAGACTGGAAAGTCCAAACTCAAAACATTAATCTATCATCTATGACAAATAAAGTAGTGAATCTATCTACTATTCTCTCCTCACATCACCACGATGGGAAGCATGCACGAACTGTGTGCCAGACTGTGGGAAGCATGCCGGAACCATGTGCTGAACTGTGTACGGAACCATCATGGTTCCACAGTGGCGGAAAGCATGGAAAAAGACAGGAAGCATAGTTCTGAATTTTCGGACCACAGATTATGTGATGCTTCTGTTGTTTCATATTTTTTTCCATTTTAGCAACAATTTTAGATAATCGATATAGCATCTCTTCCATCTTCTCAATTTTATCCCTTTTCTAGTATGGGGTCCACCTCACTAACATATTAGCATGGTAGTTGTGGACATTTGTGGGTTGATTAGTCTTCTAATGGTGTCACTTTTGAAAAGTCTTGATTAAAATTCAGAAAAGCTTTCAATCTTGAAGCTTTTCGTTGCAGAAAATGATTTGGAAAATAGGTTTAACTAATGGCAGGAGGTCAGATTTGACAAACATTATGACTTTAGCTGTGAGTAATATTAATGCCTAGAAAATGCCCTATATATTAATTTCTGGAAAAAGGTCTAACGATACAAGTGCCTAGAAAATACTCCCGGTCTATTTTTATAAGCCTCAAGGAAATTGAACTTTAAAATGGTATCTCTTTAACTGTTCCAGTGCTGCGATTAACATTAGTTGCAATTTCTAACTTTTCTAACATTTTGCTTATTGAATATGCAGACTGTGGAAAGCATGATCCTGATGTCAATGAGGATATGGAAAAGAATTATGCAGATCTTCTGGCTGAGGAGTTGAAGTTGCAGGAAACTGTAACAGTGGAAAATCAGCAACGGGCTGATATGGCACTACTTGAAGCCAAGAAATTGGCTTCTCAGTATCAAAAAGAAGCAGAAAAGTGTACTTCTGGAATGGAAACATGTGAAGAAGCTAGAGAGAGGGCACAGACAACATTACTAGCTGAGAAGAAACTGTCATCACTGTGGGAACAGAGGGCTCGCCAGTTGGGCTGGAAAGAAGATATGGGTCAGCATGGCAGCTCACGGACTGGAAGGCTTTTGCGTTCTGGAAATGCATTAGAGGCAAATACTGCTGATTCAAATGAAATTGCAAATGACAGGGACAGACAAATCTCATAACATGTTTCTGTTAGGTTTATTCTAATGCTATTATATTGTTGCGGGTTTAGATGTGATAGCTGTTAACTTGTCTTCTTTCTAGAAAGCTCTGAAAGAAGCAAGTGATAATCGAAGAGCAAATTCTTAAATGCAAGGAGGTTTCATTGCAATGACTACACAGGGGAACTACAGAGTATACCCTATGCTGCTTTGTATTTTCTGATTGTGAGATTCTTTTCTCCTGATCATTAGGCTTTGAAGAAATCTGATTCATTTTCATTCATTTGTTCAGGTATTTGCATTAGAGGTAAATATGATCTTTAAATCTTACGCTATTTTGATCTAATGATGGATAGTGTTTTGAGGAAGAAAACTCAAAGAGGTGGTTTCTAGGTTACCTCTTTGCTTTCCAAGTGATCTAATCATATGGACACACAGGCTGTTGTATTTGTTTTTGCAGTAGTACTAATTGTGTTTTCAAGCGGGGCTAGATAAATATCTTCTCCGAATCTTAAAGTTGTATGTTGTAATTGAGATTTTATGCAAATCTGTAATATGGTTTCTTTACCTTAATTTGCATTAGCAGATTGTTTCTGGTGGGTACATGCGTTCAGATTGCATCACTGTAGTCCTGAACATTCTGATCACAATCTGCATGCAAGATGTGGAAAACCATCTCCACTAGGTTGCAATGTTGAGGGTGTCCAACTAGCTATAGTAAGACTTGATATTGTGTCAGTATAAAGTTTATACAGCCCATTTTTTCCCTATCCCTTTCTCAAAGTTTGTTGCAAAATAGAAGCGCAGTTAAAGCAGGAATGTTAAAATACTATTAATATTTTTATCATTTTAGATAAACAAAATTTGAGTCGTGTGTTTGATCATTTACTAGTCAATTTACACCTATGCTGTATTTTACAAACCAATTTTTGCCTGCAGTATCGAGGCTAGACGTGCCCTGCAATTGCATGGTATTAAAATGTAATTACGTGGAGGCTTGGTTTCAATTTCATGGTATCAAAATGTATAGTGAAGATTTCTTTCTCTAATATACATTTAAAACAAACTAATTGTTTAATCAGGATTGAATTGTTTCTAGGAGTTAACGAAGCTCTGTTCTTGTTGTCAAGTTGAGAGGCTCAAAGTAGGTTGAAGATTTTGGGGCTAATAAACTAACATTTGCTGAGTGTGTATTAGATCATAAACAATTCATCCCTGCTCTATTGTATAGGATGCCTACCATGGGCTGGATGATCTGTTTCTGAAGATTGAAGCTTACTTAATAGTTTTTTACTTTATTTTATGCTAACAACATTGATGTGCCTTTACATGTTAACCAACTGAAATCTGTGAACTAAGGCATTCGTGCATATTTGTCTTCTTAAATAACATGTTTTATGGCTTTCTCAAGATATAAGATGCATGGCAAATTTACTACACTGGGAAGAAAATCTACGAGTAAAATCATAATAGTAAACACAAGGCTTGTAGCGGGGTATCAGATGACAAAATATAAATTTTGAGTTGACAGATATGAGATAAGAACATTTTAGAAAAAAGATTTATGTGGAATGGTGGCTTTAGCAAATCTTTGGAGTAGAGAAATTATAGAGATTATATTGAAGGCTGTGGAGTCTAAATTTAACTCGGGGAATCACAACAATATGCCAAAAATCTAGTTGATGTAGCAGAATGAGATTTGCTTCTAGGCATTGGCACAGTTCAAGAGTTCTGATTCCGAATAGGTTTCCCACCTTTGTAACCCAGTACTTACCTCACAAATCCCCTGAAAGGAAACACTCCTAGGAGTCTAGCTTCTCAGGGACATTCAATCCAAAACTTATGCAAATAACTTGCCTAACAAATGTTATGATAACTGTAATTATCCTCCATTGATACAAATGCATAAATATATGTGGATCCATGATGTATTTGGGAGTTGTTGATATGATATAATAACACAGTGCTTGTTGTTGGTTACACTACTACATTTCTCCTCTCCCTCCTATGTATCTACCATCACGTCAATCTCTCATAATTCGTCCTCAGATTTATTGAACAATGTATTAACCTTTTTCTAAAACTACTACTTAAAAAACTTGGTGAATTAGTCTTTCACAACTCTTTTCATCTTGAATATGAACCACACTTGTTGGTTCGAAACGTTGATTACAAATTATTATGAATGCAAGATGGATCCGGAAACTTGTTTGCAGCTAAATGATAATGATTGCAGAAATTTAAAATCTTAAATAGTCACCCTATACAGAAGAGAGATATAATGAAGAAAGTTCGAGCATTAGAATGATACAAATTGCTTATAATGAAACGAAAAACTGACCTCACCTTCTTGAAGCACTGTAGAAACTCTTCCATCATTCTGTTGTCTCATAAAAAAAATTATTCTACACACGTCTTTAGCTAACATAATTAATCCCCAATTATGGTCAAGAATTGATCCTGCTTCTGCTCTAAAAGCTCTTAGACTCGAGGAAATAACTTGTAAAAAACAGTTGCAGAAATTCTCCAAACTCCTGAACAGAAAATCTCTCATCACGTCGATCTCCCATAATTCGTCCTCAGATTTATTGAACAATGTATTAACCTCTGACTCTAAAACTATTTATTAAAAGCCTTGGTGAATCAGTCTTTTACATTTCTTTTCATCCTGAAGATGAACCATAGTTGTTGGTTCGAAATGTTGATTACAAATTATTATTAATGTGATATGGATCCGGAAACTTGTTTGCAGCGAAATGATAATGATCGCAGAAATTTAAAATCTGAAAGTCACCCTATATGGAAGGGACATAATGAAGAAAGTTCGATAATTAGAATGATACAAATTGCTTATAATGAAACGAAAGACTGACTTCACCTTCTTGAAGCATTGTAGAAACTCTTCCATCATTGTGTTGTCTTGTAAAACATTTATTCTACACACATCGTTAGCTAACCTAATTAATCCCCAAGTATGGTCAAGAATTGATTCTGCTTCTGCTCTAAAAGCTCTTAGACTCGAGGAAATAACTTGTAATAAACAATCGCAGAAATTCTCCCATCACGTCGATCTCTCATGATTCGTCCTCAGATTTATTGAACAATGTATTAACCTCTCACTCTAAAACTATTTACTATAAACCTTGGTGAATCAGTCTTTCACATCACTTTTCATCCCGAAGGTGAACCACAATTGTTGGTTTGAAATGTTGATTACAAATTATTATGAATGCGATATGGATCTGAAAACTTGTTTGCAGCTAAATGATAATGATCGCAGAAATTTAAAATCTGAAATAAATGGTTGATTTATATTATTACAATGAACAAAGTTGTAATCAATTCGTATATTTGCTTATATAATACACCATAATAATGCAATGCATATAATCCAAACACAATAATTAAAATATAAAAATCAATATTATTAGAAAAAATGTTTTTTTAATGATTTATTGGAATTTTGTAAAAATATAAAAAAATTACATTTGCATATGCACAACATGAAAAAATTTGTCATTGAAACATACCAATTCATTGTATTCATTTGAGCTTAATAGTGTGGTTCATGCATATTTGCACACCAATGTGTTTAAATGAGAAGTATGCATTAATGTGAATAATTATAATAAATGCCCTAGTGCTCCTAGCAACAACAAAAAGCGTTACTCTAATATGCATAGTGGGGATTCAAAAATATGTAGAATACACTAGTGCTCAATATATATTTTGAACCCTTGATGTAGATCAAGATATAGAACACCGGTACAAATTATATTTATTTAACCCATTGGTGCACATTTTCAATATAAGTGCATTGACAAAAAAATCTTTGCTAAAACCTCTCAACCACCAAAATTTTTATTTATAGTGGAAATCTGTCAAAAACTAAAATAAAATCCCCACCACTAAATATATTGGTTTTAATGGAGGTTCTTTTCATGGTAATCCCCACTTGCTCCACCAACAGGGATCCTCCATTAGATTTACTTCTAGCCTTTATTTTCTTTCTTAAATAGATATCTTTGTCTTCAACGATAGCTACAAGGCATCTATTCTTAGTGCATCTTGCACACAAAACTTGCTAACAATTCTAATAAGAATTTCATTTTTGCTTAGTTATAATTTTAATTGATTTAAAACACCAAAACATTGTCTCAAATTTCTTGGCCCGGGCTTGCTTGTAAAAAAAGAGGAGTTCCTGTCCCCTGTTTTAAGCCAGAGGCTACGAGATTTTTGCCTCCAATATTCTTCCTCAGGCAGGGATGCCTTATGGAAATTCTACTGAATATGGGCCTCTTTGTCTAGAGTCTCTTTAGAAATATCAGCGTCTTCCGACTGCAGTTGATGGAGATCTAACATGCTTTGGATTTTTTTTCTTTCGGTTGTAGGGTTGGGTAGAGTTTTGGCCCAGCTTTTCAGGGCAACTTTCGCTCTTCTGAGTTTTTCCTCCCAAACAAAGGAAGGGGAGCCATTAACATGCTGCATCCAACTTTCCTTGACCATGTGCATGACGTCAGGCTCCTTGACCCAAAGAGGGCTAAATATGAAAGGGATTGGTCCAAAATCGAGGTGAGCCAGGAGCTCAATCTTGATGGGTTTGTGATCAGAAACACTGCAAGGGAGAATCAAAATATGCATTCTAGCCTCTAACCCTAGGAGAAGGAAGGAGCTTTCTATGAAAAATCTATCAAGCCTTGCAGCGATATGACCTGGACCTACTCTTTTATTGGACCAATTGTACTTACCAGAAGAAGGCTTGATGTCTAGCAGGTCCCAGTCCTGCATAAGGTCCTTTGCCCATTCCCTTGCTGGATCCCGAACAATGCTGCCACCTCTCTTTTCTACCGAAAGAAGAGTGAGATTGAGGTCACCGGCTATGATGATATTTTCCAGATTCACTAGATCTGCCAGGCTTCTTATGGAATCCCAGAAGGCCTTTTTTTCCCCAGCGTTAACTCGACATACACATTGAAGAGACAGAAGATCTCTTTTGTGACAAGATGCTGCATTTTTAAAAACAACCAATGAGTATTTAGGGTCTCATAAACTATCGAGAACTTGTTAGCATTCCAGAGGGTGCCCATCCCTCCCGAGACTGCTTTCGCTCCTCTTTTGTTCTAGATTTTCTTACTTGCAGGAATATTGAGTCCTCCATTTTGGTCTCCTGAATGAGAAGTATGTCAGGGGCCTCTATCCTTATTAATTTTCTTATGGCTTCTTCTTTGGCTCTACTCCCCATACCTCTACAGTTCCAGGAGACAACCTTCATCATTTACTTTTGTTCTGATGGGCTCCCTTGGAGCCTTGGCACTGGTTTCTCGTCATCTTCGAATTTTTTGCTAGTAGCTTCTCGAGGGTTGGTTCGCTGCCCTGAAGCTTGTATTTGTACGTTTCTTGCTCTCTTTTTCCCCGGTCAGTCTTGCGTCCTCTTGTGGATCTCCTAATAGAGGCTTGAGAATCTCCTATTTCTCCTTCCTCCCCCGAGTCCTCCGATTCTTGATCTTCCTCCTCAGCTTCTGGGGGTTTTCCTTTAGAGCTTTCTGCAACACTTACACCCTTGAATGAGGTGGAGGGGGTGCCTTTGCCTGGGGAGATATCCTTTTGGATCTCGGCCTCCTGAGTTTCCTCTATTTGCGAGCTTAGAGGTCCAAATTTGTTTTCTTGCCCCATCCTGGGAGGGGGTTGCTAGGTAGGGGTTGACTGAGGGCCTTTTCCATTAGGGGCACCAGACTTATGGGGTTTATGAGTAGTCTTGGAACGCTTGATCTGATTCCAGCCCTCCTCCTTCCCTTTCTCTGCCTCGGCATTGGACGGACAACCTCTAGAAAAGTGACTGTAGACATGGCATTTCCAACATTTGAAGGGCAGCTATTCATAGTCAAGTTTCTGCACATGGGTCCAACTTCCGACATTGATTTTTATGGCCTTTGGAAGACCCACCTCTAGATCTACCTCCACGCAGATTATGGCACAGTCGTATTGGTCCTTGTTGTTCGCCCGATATATGAATTTCCCAAGGGAATTGCCGATGTGCTTCAAAGACTCCCAGTTCCAACAGTGGACTGGGAGATTTGGAAGCCTAACCCACATCGGGACCGCCGTGGGAACATCGACAAAAGGGTCAAAATCCAATGTCCATTTGTTAAGATATAGGCCCTGAGGGCCCATGAAGTAGGGGCCATTCTGGAAGATCAAATCCTTGTCGTCTTTTGAAGTGAATTCGAACAGGAAGAACCCTCTCCCGAAGAAATAAGAGGTGATGCTGTTCTTAATCAATGGCGCCCAGTTCTTGATGACCCAGTTCTCTATGGATTTTGGAGAGGACCAAAGTCCTGTGAACTGGCCAACAAGGGCACGATCTGCCAGAGACAGAGCTACCTGGATCGGAGTTTCTGGGGGAAGAGAAATTTCGGGAATATCGTCAAGCTTCTTTACGAACTTAGCAGCTTCGCATTTTTTCTTCTTTGGCAGGGATGCCAGCAACAGGTTGAAAGCATCAGCAGAAGATGGCGGTGGAGGGGGAGGGGGAGGCACATGGGGCGTGCCCAACACCTCCATGAGTGCGTAACCCTAGCTCAAACAACTCACACATCAGAGAGTGAATGCTTCTCTCCAGCACACAACTCTAATCTAGCTAGCTTTATTATTACACTCCAACAACTTGATTATTCTCCTCTAGTTCTGCAAGGAGAAAATTTTTCATAACACTATCGAAAAATAACCTCTCTTGAATTAAATATGAATGAGATGCTCTAGCTTTAATAAAACATAAAATGCTTCCTCTACAACACAAATAACCAACATAGATATATTCTTTCAAATGAAGTCCAACAATATAAATGAGACTATTCTCATAATTGACATATTCATGTAGTCACTAATTATCATAATTCTAGCAATAAAGTGATCACAATTTGACATTAGCAATGAAGATGATGCTCCACCTTTACTCAACATTGAACATATATATATAATTTTGGCTAATAATCAATGGTAAATCACCCTTCCATGCAAGGGTAAGAAATATCAAATGGAGAAAATGCTTCAATGTTATTCAAATGATTAGGGTAGACATCAAACTTTCACAATTAACATAAAAGGAATGAGATAACCATATCAAATGGAGAAAATGCTTCAATGTTATTCAAATGATTAGGGTAGACATCAAGCTTTCACAATTAATATAAAAGGAATGAGATAACCATATTAAAGGTGAAGAAATCTCACTGAAGCATGGTGAATGAAGCGAACATTGTTAATGCCATAGGTATTACACCAAGATGAGCCAACAAATTGATCTATAATGGATCATTATATTTTATGGCATCCATATCAATGCTTTCAAGGTGAAAAAAATAGGGGAATCAACTTACAAGAGTAGTTTTAGTGGTGAGACCTAGTTTGGAGAAATGAGGTCAAGAACCTTTCGAGGCCATTTTTAGGCCTTAAATGACATATTTTGGGGGTAAAATTTTTCTACTTAATATTTTTACCCCTTGGTGCTGTTTTACACTTGAAGACCTTTCCAATGGTGCAAGAATTGCATCAATCAAATTTCGTACACAAAAAATATGCCTCCTAGAATTTGACCTGTCATCACTGACCACCATAATTCGAGAGGATGCCATATCAAACCACAATGCTTATGGAAAGGGCTTTCCATGTGCACCCTATCAAGAAGATTTTAGAAGGGTTGAGTTGTAACTCATATTGAGGGTTGAATGAGTCAAATTTCAGCATTAGTTGGCTATCAGGTTGTGTTATAACTGGGCCACTAGGAGGAAAATGGGTTTGATACTAATTGTTTGCATTTTGTTCTATGGCAGAGAACAAAGTTACCCACTTAACAAGAATCGTAAACTCAAAATGAGAACTCTAACCCAAAAAACCCTTATTTTTGCGCAAAAAAATAAAAGTATGCTACAACATTTTTTTTAGTTTCGAGTGTTTTTTTTTTGCAATGACGTTAAAAAAAACAAAAAAATGTGCAACAAACATGAAAAACACCCTGATTTTGTTTTGTTAATGCTATATCAACATAATTTTTTTGGGTTAAAATTCCATTTTTTTAACAATGACACTAAAAACTAAATTTTTGTGCAATAAACAAGAAAAAACACTATGAAATAAAAAGTGTTGATGTTGCATCAAAGTTTTTTTTGGGTTAAAATTTTAACATTTTTTAGCAATGACGTTAAAAATAAAATATCATGATTCCAAAAATAGTATTAAAGATAAAATATGATGGTTTCAAAAACCTAAAATTCCAACAATTTTCAAACATGGTATTGAAGATAAATATCATGGCTTTGAAAAACCTTAAAATTTTGACAATTTTCAACCATGGCGTTAAATATTAAATGTCACTCTAAAAAACCTTAAAATTTCGAGATTTTTTAGTCATGGAATTAAAACCAAATATTATGAGCATAAAAACCTTACATTTTCTACATATTTCAAACATGGGGTTATAGACCAAATATCATGACTAAAAAAAAGACCTTAAAAATGAAAACATAAATAATCAAAGAGTTATTATACCAAGATCATTGTTTTTTTAAAGGCTAAAAACATAGCTCTTTTAAAATCTTAGCCTAGGACAATTTAACACATTGCAATGAAAACTTAAAATCAACCATCAAATTGACATCACGTGGTTGTGGAGGACTTGACCCATTACAATGAAATATTTAAAATGAACCATTAAATTAACACATAGTGCAAATAGATTTGATTCATTGTAATGAAAACTTAAAAACCAACTATCACATTAACATATAGTGAGGCTAGGTTGTTAGTTGAGCATCAACACAACACTTGAAAAAAAATAAAAAAATAAAAAAAGGAAAAAGAAAAAGAAAAAGAAAATGAAAATGAAAAAAGTAAAAAAAAAAAAGAACAAAAGGTAAAAAGTTAAAAAATAAGTAAAAAAATTATAATAAAAATAAAAATTTAAAACATCAAAAAAATTGAAAAAAAAACACAAATGAAAAAGAACCAAACATAACCGAGAGAAAAATTCAATAAAAACATTAAAAAAATATGTTATTAAATAAAAATATTAAAAAAATGTTAAAATAAAACAAGGAAAACATATTTTAATAGAAAAAACAAAGAAAATCAAGATAAAAATAAGAATTTAAAGAATACAAATCTTAAAAATAAAATAAAAAACCATTTATAAAAGATAAACAAAATATATTAAAAACTATTTAAAAAAAAATTGTGGGCAGGGATCCCCTACTTGGTCGACACCAAAGGGTTGCCGACAAGACGGAGGGTCGATGCTTGACATTGACCCTGCCCATATGCATGCAATGTGAGTGTGGGTGGCATCAACCACTCACTGCAAAATTTCTTTTTTTTTAATAATTTTTTTTAGTTTTTTTTTGTAAGTTAAAAAAATAATTTAACCTCTGTTTAATTTTATTATTATTATTATTATTTGTAAATTTTATATTTAATATATTTTTCTTTTTAAAATTTGTTATATTTATATATATTAGTTCACAAAGGGATTCACATTATATAAAGATAAACATGTACATATAATACAAACTGGAGGTCTTGGGGGGTCTTCTCCCATCACCCATCGGAGTTCTTTGCCCCTAAGAGGGGAAACCAAAGAAATTTGCACAAAAATTATAGTTTAAAACCATTACATAGCATTAGAAAGTCAAAATTTTGAAACTGTAGACTATTGTGGAACAAAGCCACTCATTGACAACCCTTAGAAAACAAGCCATAGTGCCAAAACAAACTACGCTAATGAAAAACGAAGGAAGTTTGTTTAACTTTACGAAGACCTGTTGAAATTTTGACCTGCTGTAGTTGAGTGCGACCTGCGCTAGGAGGGCTGGTGGTGACCTCTTCTTCAGGCTTCTCCTCGATGATGTAGCACCCATGCATATTTGGGAGAGGAGGAAAGAGCGAGGGAGATGTTTCCCGAGATGCTGCTAGTGGCAGAGTTTCTTCCAGATGTCTGCGAGTAGGGGAGGAACGCCCTTCAGATGCCATGAAAGTTGTGGGGGGGGGGGGGGGGAGCTGAGCCCAGGGAGGGGAGGAAAAATTCGAGGGAATAGGGGAGGAGGGGGAGGGAATGTCAGGAAAGAATTCTATTTCCAGGTCGTGGGAGAGGCATCATAGGGAAGAGGTGGCATGACTGTTGAAGGCTAAAAGCTCAACAATCTAGTAGGTGGCTCAAGATTTATCCCTTTCCCAGTCCTTGTTGGTGGCCGAGAATATTATGAAGTGACCAAAGCGTGTTCCTTCCATGGCTGATCTCCTCCGATTCAAGTTCGAAGACCTTACAATGAATGTGAGGCGGAATGGCATTGTCAAACAAATCCCATTCGAAATTCTTGTCAAAGGCGGTTGGAGGGGGCCCTCTTCCCCTGCCTTGACTAGCTTGACAACCTCTTCCCTATTCACGACTCATGGTGGAGTTGACGATTTCAGATGGTTGGGAAGATGGCATAGTAGTAGCAATGGAAGCTGGAGCAGAGCAGGTGGGTGGGCGAGTCCAAGAACTGAACAAGGGAGCTGGAATAAAATACCAAATGGTTTCCATGGTACAGAGTAAATACTCCTAGAGAGATAACAGACAAGCATTAAGTACGAGCGTGCGAAGACACTGCCAGAGGCCCAAGGTAATGGTTTTGAAGAACATGAAAGCCAAATTTCATGCGGAGGGAATGATGGTCGCCAGGTGGAGGGCGCTGTCATTACTCCATGATGCAAGTGGCGTGGGAAGTACCAACACTTAGATTCAAGGAATATATATATATATATATATATATATATATATATATATATTCAATTTGTTTTTTTTTTTTTCATTTTTTAAATTAGTATTATTATTATTTTTTTTTCAAATTTATTTTGTATTTTGTTTCCTTTTCTATTTATTTTCCTTTTTAATATTTATATTTTTTAAAATTTGTTTTTTTTTTCCTTTTTTTTGTGAATCAAGTTTTTCCATTACTGCAAAAGATTACACCGTGTCAATTTGTGTATCAAAAACCTGTTGGCCTCACTCTTACTAGATTTATTGGCCAACATGTGCATACCCAAATACATAGAAAATTTATAGAGAAATAATGATTTACATAAACTAACTGGAAACCAATGCCAAAACATTAGCAAAACTAAAAGGAAACCAACACTCATTAAGTATCATCAAAATTGACTGGGACTAGAATATCTGGAGTTGAGCCAGGGGATGGTGGGGGTTTGAATTCACATTGAATGTGCCCCTCGGTGTGTGCCAACCTATATTCCAGATGATCAAGCTGCTCCTATATTTGCTGTTGTCAACGCCATAGACTGACCATTCTACCACGCAACTCCCACAGGTTTCATTGGATGTGGTTCATAAAGTCAATAGTGTCGTTGTGATCATCTTTTCGGGCTTGACAGAGTTGATCCCACGTGCTTCTCATCTGCCGAAGAATGCTCACATTACCATCCATTGACACAACATTTCCAACCTGTTAGCCACCTATAAACTTTGTTATATCAAAAGGTGGCTAAGACTTTTTGAGCCTTCAAGGAACAAATTTTATAACTAAAAAGTGTTGGCTCTTGAAGACTCTTGAAGGCCTCATGCCTATCCTCTGTCCGAACTTCACTGCTGATCCCATCTTTCATTTAGAAATACTGCAGATTTCCAAGCCAGAATACTGCTGCAAACACCTTTTTCCTTTTCCCCTTTTTCCAAAACTAACCTCAGTTTTTATCCCTCCATTTCCCATGAAAATCCCTCATTTTCATACTTTTCCCTTTTTTCCCTTCTTCAGAATCCCCTTGACAAGGTTGAAAACACATTTTTTGCCTTATCGGAACCCCTCTAACCCTTTGAAAATCATTCAAAAAACCATTAAAACCCACATTTTGGGCATATATGGGTCCTAGCCCTTTTTCCCATTGACCCTCGGTCACATTATTTCCCATGCGCCCAAAGGTCCCGCAGTCGGGCACCAAGCCGCATCGTAAATTAATATAAACCTTTGGTTATGTTAATTTTTCGATTTTTTATTATTTTATTAAATTTCCGCTGGTTTAAATTTTAAATCGTTCCACACCGTCGATCTGATCTAAAGATCGGACGGTGCGGAGTCCGTCTCCCGGTGGTCCCCACATTCCACTAACCCATTCCAAAAACCGCGTGGTATTCATCGCACCGCCTTTGGGTGACGGCGGTTTTTTCTCGATCGCCAGCGATTCCACTCATCGGTTGACGCGTGGCTTGGGCACTGTTCATAAAACCGCCATCCATCACGAGTTAATGTTCGGACGTGGACCCCGCGCGATATCGCTGTACACCGTCCAATCTGGGGTGGACCATCCAACGGCTATTGCTCACTGAAGATGCCCGACAGTTAACCAGGCTACGGCGCGACATCCAATTAATTTCCGCCGTCGATTTGATCTGCAGATTGACGGTTCATATTTCATCACCCATTTCCATCGCCTAGTCAACATTTCTCGTTTTGAATTTCCATTTTCCGCTCCCGAACGTCGATCTGTGCGTGATCGACAACCCTTATTCAAAAATTTCTTCTGCCTTCGCTACGCCTTCTCCCGATCAATCCCGACCATTGGATGATGCCATCCAACGACCACGCTTCCTCCACATGTCCTCCGCAACAATAAACCTATATATGCAGGATTTTTTAATATTTGTTTGTATTTTGTAGGATTTAAATGGTTTTCTTCCCATTTTTGAAGAAAATTCGAAGGCAGAGGATGACGATCTTCTTGCCTTCGATTCACCAAAGAAAATCATCACAGGGTGTTAAAAACACGTTTTCATCAATCGTTTATGAAGCATTGATGCCACATAACCCTGCGTAGCCCTGTATATCAGAAAAACCATGAATCGGGCATAGTCAGAGAGTATTAGCGACGAAGACCAAAATTTATTAGAACAGAGGATTAAAGACATATTTTGTGGGGATCACGACTAAGAACAATTATCAAAAGCCTAATCCCCAAGTAAAACACAGTTTAAAAAATATCTTAAGGGTTTTTATCAACAACAGCGCTTCCACCGCCATATCTGAGGCAAATTGATCCCTCTAGCTACCACAATGCCACCTATGCCTCAAAGTATTCAATCAGAGGCCGAATTTATTGATCAGGATCAGATATTCATCTCAAACGCAGCCAAAGAGGAAAACCCTACCAAGGAAATTAATGACAAACATCTGCAGAGTTACTTCGACGCCACACAGAGCCTCAAAAGTCAAGAAAAGCTCCCACCGAGCTTAAATTTTATGTAAAACATTTAATACAGAGTGCACCCATGTAAGTTTCTTCATTGAGCCCCTCAAAGGCCAAGAAGCCATTAATTCTGTATTAATTGTAATTGGAGATCTTTTATCAGATCTCACCTCCTCATTCTTCTATATATACTACTGCAGAAGATGAGTGAGGGGTTGGTTGTAGAACTTTGATATACATTTGAGCTTAAACTCCTGATTGTAAATAGTGTTCACTGGCTCTTGGAGCTCTGCTGGTGGTAGATAGGTTAGGCTGAGATGTGTAGATGGTTGCTAAACTAAAGCACTGGACTTAAAGCTGTAACTGGTTTGGAGCATCAATACAAGCTGATTTATGGGATCCTGGTCTATGTTGACGGTGATGTTTTTCTTATTGTAACTTGTCATTTTGTTTCTGTTTTCACTGTGTTTCATATTCTCTTGTAAAGAACAACATGCATAGAGTTAGGACCTACTGTACAACAGTAACCTTCTTTGACTGAAAATCTTTATATATATGTTTTCTTCCAATCTGTGTTATTTAGGAATGATTTAATTCAATTTAAGCATAGGAATGCTGGCGTTCCCTCATCCTATTGTCTTAGCTGAATGTTATTCTTAAATGTTATTTTCAGTATATGTTTTGTGAAGATGAACTGAGGAAGATATGGTGAGCCCTGGTCCCAGGTTTATCCCCATAACTATCTGGATGTTTCCCTTGGAATGTGTTAAAAGTTGGCTAGTTTAAAAGTACTTACCAGATCTTAGGCCATTCTGTGTTACCTTTGTGTTTGTCTTGAAAGTAACCAAGTAAAGCAGAGCTAGGAGAGGATTTGTGGTGAGCCTGACCTGCTAGTTTCTTCTCCAAAAGTTGCCTTCAAGTTTCCCTTTGTTTTTAAAATGTTTTCTATTGAAAGTGTATCAAAGGCTGGTTAGTTTAAAAGTACTTACCAGATCCTAGTTTGCTTTTATGTTTTTCTTAAGTCTATGTCAAAGGCTGACTAGTTTAAAAGTACTTATCAGATCCTGGGTTGCTCTTTTCTCTGCATCTGTTTAATTTCCCCTTCTTATTGTATCATTTCATTCCATAAATCAAACTTCAAAGAGATCCTTAGACATAGATGAATTTCCCCATGGACCACTCTTGCCTCTTGCTGTTCCAATTAAACCCTATTATGACTCCATAGCCCAATGGAATAAAACCTGCAATTATCTATATTTTTGGCAGAATCTTACTCTGATTGCTTGCAACTTCTCACCTTTGAAAATCTTTGCATTTAGGACTTTCCACCTCAAGTAGTATTGATGCTCAACCATCCAAAAAACAAACAAACCCTTGGCCTTCATAACTAGCCTTATATCATAGCCCCAAACTTCAAAGAAAAATCCATCTTTGCACTTATTGGAGAGATCCCTCTCTGGATTCAGGAGGGCTAGATCCTATAATCCCAAAGTGGTTGAAATACTGTTGCTTCTGCAGTTTTAGTCTCACCAATCTGCTAAAATTACAGATTCCTAACATTTCTGGCGACTCCGCTGGGGAACGAAACCCATAATCATTTTCATTTTTATAAAACTTTGAGAGTAAAAAGCAGCCTTTTCAAGCACTACCAAAGAATGGTAATCATGATAAAACTTGTTTGAATTAGTGAAAAACTAGGTAAACCCTAGGATTCTCTTAAGACTTTATCTAACCTTGAAAGATCAGCTGGCTTAGCCATAAGAGTAAACTGTCCTTGTCTCATAACTGTAGAATTTTTTTGAAATAGAGTTAGGATATTCTTAAAAACCATACAACTGAAAAATAACTCAGAAAAAACCCAAAAATATTTCAGATTGGTATCCAATAAATATGGTGGTGGACCATAAAACCTTTTACCTCTGAAAAGAGCTAAAAACTTCCACTTGGCGACTCCACAATCCTTAACAGGCCTTAAGACTCCACTGGGAAGAACCCTTACTATTATAATATCATTCAAACTCAGTTAGAGGACTATAGGATTGAAATTTCTGTAAACAGATTAGTTAACCTCTCAAATATTGTCATATCTGGTTGAAATTTTCTTGTTTATTTGGGTCTGAAAAACACAACATAGTATCTCCTAGAAAGATTCACACTAGAGCCTATCCTGACCTTGATCCACTTGAGTTAGTTGATAACCCAGAAAGCATCCTTAGGAAATCTCCTAGGATTAAATTATCAACTATTTTCAGATCACCCTTGAGAGCTAATTCAATCCCTGAAAATCTTTCAGCTCTACAACAATCACAAGTTGACTTAGTAAATCCTTTTAGAACTAGGTCTCTTGGTGACTTAGATCAGTTAGATTGTGAGTCTTCACTTTCATCTCCTGAAACAAGTGAACATCTTGGCAGCAGAGAAACAACACCTCCTGATTTGCATTTTCTTCACAATTTAGGTGTCTCTCATCCAAGATCGGCTTAGCAATTTATTCCTGGTCCATCCACTTCTGCTCACCCTACATCCACTGTTCAAACCACTCCACTTCAGCCCAATTTTCTTGTTGTTAATCCACTCCTTGTGAATCCACCCCCACCACATATCATGGCAGCATGGTATGCTCTGTTAGTCCTTCCTGTACCACTAGTCAATCTTCCACAGGACTATCAGTCCAAAATCCCATTATATGATGCTAGCAATGTTACAACTGCATCACAACATGTGGATAAGATGGATGAATACTTTGACATAAATGAAATTGATGATGATTCTGTCAAACTTAGATTATTTTCTCAGATCTTAGGGGGAGAAGTAAGAAAATGGTTCAAAGGTTTAGCCCCCCACAGTATTAATGATCTCCAAGCCTTCCATCAAACATTCTTAAACAAATGGGAAGTGAATAAAAACCCTCTCCAAGTCCTTTCTGACTACAAGAACATCCATAGAAACACTGGGGAAAGTGTGCAAGCTTATTGCACTAGATTCAATAATGTGTATAATGCACTTTCCCTAGAACTAAAACCTCCATAGGGCACAACTTTAAACAAGTTCCTAAAGGGTTTGACCCTGAGATGGCCTATTAGCTGAGAGAGAGAGATTTTTCAACTCTTGAAGATATGCAAAGAGGCGCTCTTTCTGTGGAATTCAACTTGATGGAAAAGAGAGCAAGAATGAAAAATGAAAAGAGAGTGTCTTTTAGAGAGGAATCCACACCTTCTACTTCCAACTCAAAAATGGAGAAAATGATGGAAGAAATGATGAAAGAAATGAGCATAATTAAGAGAGCACAAGCAAGCCAAAACCAAACTGCTCCTCAAAATAGAAATCAGAACCAGAATCTGAATTTTAGAAGGAACCAACCTCCAAACAGACCTAGGGAAGATGATCAGCAGATCACTCCTCCTTTTCATCAAAAATATGTAAGTGAGGTTGAGGAAACATATGCGATAATAGAGGAAGATGATATCAACATGCTGGGGGTGGATAATGATGACTTTGAGATCCATTATGATAGAAAACAAGGTCTATACACACCTTATGATGACAGAAGAGATGATGATGAAAATTATTATCAAGACATGGAAAATTTCATCATTGAACCTCAAAAAGAATATGACCGTAGAAGCAAAACCAGTCAACAGACCTCCAACAACAAAACCTCTGAAAAATATTCACAAAACAGCACTACAACCAAGCCTAGAGTTGTCAAACAAAAGGATAAAACAATGGCTGTAAATTCTGGTAATGATAAAGAGAAAGACACTCAAAAAAAAGAAAAACAGAGTGTAGACATTAGCATTACTAACACTTCAGCTAGTACTCCTGTGAAAACAATTTTGTCAAGTATAAATAAAACAAATCAGCACGCTGATATTGCTGATAGAATGACAACTAATAAGGCTGAAACCAACACTTTAAAGAGTCAAATTCCTTTCAGCCTGGAGCAGGAAATTTCAAAGATCAAAATCTCTGTTGCCTTGACTGAGTTAGCTGCCCAACATGTATATAGAACCCAAATTTTGAAGGCTTTAAACATTGAAGAAAATGAGGACACAGTCAATCTTAATGATGACCAACCAGAGCTCATTTTTGGTCCTAATATTGAAGGAACGTATCAAGAGGGACCTGTTCCTCCCTTTTATGTAAGTTTAAACGTTCATGACAAAATTTTGCACAACGCTATGCATGATTCCGGGGCTTCTCATAATCTAATGCCAAAATCTGTAATGGAGAGCCTGGGTCTAGAAATCACTAGACCTTACAAAGACCTTTACTCCTTTGATTCCAGCAAAGTAAAATGTTTAAGATTAATCAAAGACCTCTGTGTTAACTTAGCCCAAATTCTAGCCAAATGTTTAGTCATGGATATTGTTGTGGCTGATGTGCCCCCAAAGTATGGAATGTTATTATCTAGGTCTTGGGGGGCTAAGTTGTAGGGGACTATGCAAATGGACATGACTTATGTGACTATCCCTATTTTCAATCAGAATAGAAGACTTTACAGGGAGTCACATATGAAATACACAATTACAAGTCAAGATAGACCCCAAAACTCTCCTATGTATTTTGTAAATACAGGCCTTGATTCTTTTATCATGTTTAATGAGGAAACACTTAATGAACAAGTTACTTTAACGGGGTTAATGGTCGATAGAGAGGAAAAGGAAAACACTACAGAACTGTCAAAACAGTTTGTTGAACCGTTAAGCATTAGCAAACTAAACGAAGGTCTTAAACTACAAGTCATGCATCCTTTGCTTTTAAACATTGAGAGTCAAGAAAGCAGTCCTCAACCCAATAATATATCTGATGAAATGAAACAAATTCAACTGAGTGCTGATACTCAAGAACAATCAGAAAGCACAGTAGTTGAAGAGGACATTCACCAAACAGATGAAATTAAAACTAGTCCTCTGTGGAGTATGTATTTTGATGGATCCTGCACTAGAACTAACGCTGGTGCAGGTGTCTAGATTTCCAACACTGAAAATAACCACACAGAAAGCATTTCCTGTAGATTAAATTTTCAGTGTTCCAATAACATAGCGGAATATGAATCCCTTCTCTTAGGCTTACAATTATTGAAAAAGTTAGGAGTCAGAAGAATTAATGTGTATGGGGATTCAGAGTTATTCATTAGGCAAGTCAATGGGGATATAACACAAATCATCCCAGACTTAGAGCCTACCGAAACGATGTCATGGACCTTTTGAAAACCTTTGAGGAGTCCAAACTGTTTTTTGTCCCAAGAAAAAGAAATATTGTGGCCCACAATTTAGCCTTTATAGCTAGGACGTGCTTGACGCCATATGAAACCAAAGACTGCACAACTGAGATAAAATTTAGACCAGCTGTACCTGATAATGAAAAATATTGGCAGGTGTTTGACAATGATAAACAAATAGAAGACTTCATGCAATTCAGAAATGAATTTGAACTACACAGTTCAGATTCAGATTATGATACAAACTGCAGTGAAGAAAATTTCCTTGGTGAAGAAGAATCGTCTCCTGAACCTGTTAATATTAACTTGCTGTCAAGCAAACTAAAAAACAAAATGGAATTGGATGCAGATTTCGAAACAGAGGAGTTAGAAACTCTGCACTCTAAAGATGAAAGTTTTCCAAACGGTCTAGAGCCTTTAGAAGAGTTGTTTGATCTTAATGATGTGGCCAAAAAGCCAAAACTGGAACCTATAGAGACTGAAGTGGAGGAGTGCAATATAGGCAGTGAGCTTAAACCTATGATGATTAAACTGTCTAAAACTTTGCCAGCTCACATTAAACATAAATACATAGAGCTGTTTAAAGAGTTTTCTGATGTTTTTGCGTGGAGTTATGAAGATCTTAAATCCCGTGACACTGAAATAATACAATACAAAATTTCCCTCAACGAAAACCAAAATCCATTTCAACAGAAACTGCGCAGAATAAACCCTGTTCAGTTACCTTTGGTTCAGAAGGAGATCATGAAAGTATATGATGCTGGTGTTATTGTTCCTATTAGATATTCTGAGTGGGTGTCTAATCTGGTGTTTGTTAGGAAGAAAACTGGAGAAATCAGGCTTTGTATAGACTTTAGAGACTTAAACAAAGCTTCATTAAAAGAGAACTACCCTTTACCAAAGATGGATCACATTTTACAAAGGGTGGTAGGGTTTAGAAGAATTTCTTTGCTGGATGGCTATTCAGGGTACAATCAGATTTTAGTTCACCCTGCTGATCAATTAAAGACATGGGGCACTTTCATGTATGTAAAGATGCCTTTTGGTCTAATGAATGCTGGAGCAACTTTTCAAAGAGCCATGGACATAACATTCTCGGAGGAACTGGGATTCTTCATCATTATCTATCTTGATGATGTTACTGTGTTTTCAAAAACAGACGAAGAGCATTTAGAACATTTAAGAAATGTTTTCGAGAAGTGCAGAAAGTTTGGGATATCTTTAAACCCTAAGAAGACACTATTTGGTCTCCAAGAAGGTAAATTTCTTGGACACATTATTTCAGAAGAGGGTATAAAGATGGATCCAAAGAGGATTGAGGCCATATTGCAAATCTCTCATCCTCGAAACATCAAAGAGTTATAGTCTTTCATTGGAAAGATTAAATTTTTGAGAAGGTTCATCCCCAACTTGGCTGAGCTCCTTAGGAATATCACAAACATGTTAAAGAAGGAGAAAGGGGTAAAATGGACCTTGGAAGCAAAGGAGTCTTTTGAACTGGTGAAACAAGCGTTAACCAAAACACCGGTTCTTATAAGTCTTGATTTTTCAAAATATTTTTATATTTTTTCATTTGCATTAGAACATACCATAACTGCTGTCCTTTTACAGAAAAATCCACAAGGACAAGATCAGCCTATTGCATTCTTTAGCAAGGCATTGAGGGATGCCCCTCTGAAGTATAACATTATGGAGAAGCAAGCTTTTGCTTTGGTTAAAGCTTTGAAAGAATTCAGAGTATACATTCTTCACTCACACATCATTGCCTTTGTCCCAAACTCAGTTGTGAAATACATTCTAACACAGGACCCAGATGGTAAGAGAGGTAAGTGGATTGCTGTTATTCTTGAATATGATTTAGAGATAAAACCCACTAAACTCATCAAAGGCCAAGGTCTAGCTAGATTAATGGCTGAATCAAATTTTGCAGTTCTTGATATTAATATGATTAATGTTTTGGAAGACCAAGAAGAATTCTCAACTCCTATTGTTGAAGATCATTTTATGAATTCTCCTTGGTATGCTGATATTATTTATGTTTTTCTTAAATTGAATACACCTCCTGGTTTGACAAAAACAAAGGCAAGGTTCCTAAAGTTAAAAGTTGTAAACTATTGCATTATAGATAGATGTCTTTATTGGAAAAATGAAAGTGGTGTATTGCTTAAATGTTTGCCTGAGTTTGATGCAGAGAAGGTTAAATACCAGTTTCATGAAGGAGAGTGTGGAGGTCATTTATATTGGAAGACAACAACCAACAAAATTTTGAGGGCTGTTTTCTATTGGCCTACTCTTTTTCATGATGTGCACAAGATGATCCTAGCCTGTCATAAATGTCAACTTTTTGAAGGCAAAAGAAAAATGCTACCCCTACCTCTGCATCCAATTACTGTTGAAGCCCCTTTTCAACAGTCGGGACTTGAATTTATAGGAGAAATCCATCCCCCATCTTCTGCCCAACATAGATGGATTCTCACTGCCACTGATTATTTCACTAAGTGGATAGAAGCCATACCTTGTAGACAGGCCAATGATTTAGTTATCATAAAATTTATGGAGACTAACATTCTCTCCAAATTTGGCTGTCCTACCAAGATTATCACTGATAATGCAACAGCATTTGGATCAAAGAAGATGGTTGAGTTCTGTCATAGATATCAGATAACATTGGGGCATTCCACGGATTATTACCCCCAGGGTAATGGCCTTGCAGAATCCTCAAATAAAAGTTTAGTGAACATAATCAAGAAACTGTTGGAGGACAACAAAAAGTCTTGGCACACAAAGCTGGTTCATGCACTTTGGGCTGACAGATTGACTTTGAATAAATATATTGGTATGTCACCTTTCCAGCTTGTGTATGGTACTGATGAAATTTTTCCAAACAGCCTTGGTGTACCAGTAATGAAGATGATTCAAGAGTTACAAACTGAAGAAAATGACATGATCAGAAGGATAAACCAGACCATTTATCTTCAGCAAACCAAAGAGGAAGTTTATAACAAGCATTGCAGAAACAGATCAGCATTAAAAAGTTTTTTGACAGAAGAACAAAGGCCAACAATTTCAAAATTGGGGATCAAGTTTTAAAGTGGGACTCAAGGAGGGAAGAGAAAGGCAAGCATGAAAAATTTGACAACTTATGGCTTGGCCCTTACTCTATTCATTCAGCTGCTGGTAACAATGCATTTTTCTTGCAGGAGTTGAATGGAGCAGAACTGTTTGGGGGTCCTGTCAATGGCAGGATGCTTAAGCATTACTTTTCTTGATCCATGTTATGTTCCAAAAGCCTTTTTATCTTTTTTCCACTATAAATATTTCATCCACCATTGAATTCAAAGTTGTAAAAGTCAAAAATACAAAAACAATGAAAAGAAATAAAAGAGGGCAGATTGTGTAAACAAGAAAGGTATAGCCCCATATCAAAAAAAGAGAAACAAATCTGAAAGTGTGCAAGCTCAAATGCCACTCCTGAAAAACACACTTCTAGTTAGTCAAACAGCCTAATCTTGACTAATTAGTTTTAAATTTTCTACTGATAGGATAGTGAATTCGATTTGTCAAACTGTTTAATCTTGGTTTATCAGTAGATAGATTAGGATAGAAATTAAAGGTTCAAACATGTTCAAAATCTGAACCTAAGTTTCCAAAGAGAAATGAATCAAATATGTTCTATTTTCTTGAGTCAAAAAAGATGTAAATCTGGTTCAAATCAACTCAAAAGCTGAACCAGAGAACAAAGAAAAACAACTCAAACAAATTCAAAACAGAGTTGTGAAAATAGAAGGCCATGATGAGAAACTTTCAGATCTTAAGCCTTCCATTTTGATTTAATTTTTTGTAAAATAAATGTATATGTGCAGCTTGTATTTATGCCATGGACCAACATCAAGTTAGACTGTTCAATCTTGACTTAAGTGCTTTTCAATTTCTGCTGTAGAAATTAGAGAATAAAAATCTGTTGGACAGTTTAATCCCAACAGATAGTAGAATAGGTAGAGAAGAATCTGAACTCAACTGTTTAATCTGAGTTCAGGGAGAAATAAGGAGTATAAATAGATTATATTTCTTGCTTTTAAAAGAATAAAATGTTGTAAAAAGAGTTTTCCAATCCAAGTGCACTCTAATGAAGAAAAAATGTTAGATCAGTAGGATTGGGTAGGTAGAAGTTGTATTGATGAAGATCCATTGTTTTTATGGCTGCTAATATGTTTTCAAAACACATCATCCACATAAAGAAAGGTAGCCCAATGGATGAGGCAACTGATCAGCCTCCCATAGAACATAAATGGATCAGGCACAGGTCAGCCTCCCAGAGAAAGCAGGTCTGAAGTTCTTGGTGCCTTCAAGAAGGCACCATCCCCAAGTGGAGCCACTGTTAGCCACCTATAAACTTTGTTATATCAAAAGGTGGCTAAGACTTTTTGAGCCTTCAAGGAACAAATTTTATTACTAAAAAGTGTTGGCTCTTGAAGACTCTTGAAGGCCTCATGCCTATCCTCTGTCCGAACTTCACTGCTATTCCCATCTTTCATTTAGAAATCCTGCAGATTTCCAAGCCAGAATACTGTTGCAAACACCTTTTTCCTTTTCCCCTTTTTCCAAAACTAACCTAAGTTTTTATCCCTCCATTTCCCATGAAAATCCCTCATTTTCATACTTTTCCCTTTTTTCCCTTCTTCAAAATCCCCTTGAAAAGGTTGAAATCTCCTTTTTTGCCTTATCGGAACCCCTCTAACCCTTTGAAAATCATTCAAAAAACCATAAAAACCCACATTTTGGGCATATATGAGTCCTAGCCCTTTTTGGGCCATTGACCCTCGGTCACATTATTTCCCATGTGCTCAAAGGTCCCGCAGTCGGGCGCCAAGCCGCATCGTAAATTAATATAAACCTTTGGTTATGTTAATTTTTTGATTTTTTATTATTTTATTAAATTTCCGCCGGTTCAAATTTTAAATCGTTCCACACCGTCTCCCGGTGGTCCCCACATTCCACTAACCCATTCCAAAAACCACACGGTATTCATCGCACCGCCTTTGGGCGACGTTGGTTTTTTCCCGACCGCCAGCGATTCCACTCATCGGTTGACGCGTGGCCTGGGCACTATTCATAAAACCGCCGTCCATCGCGCGTTAACGTTCAGACGTGGACCCCGCGCGATATCACTGTACATTGTCCGATTTGGGGCGGGCCATCCAATGGCTATCGCTCACCGAAGATGCCCGACAGTTAACCAATCTACGACGCAAAATCCAATTAATTTCTGCCGTCGATCTGATCTGCAGATCGACGGTTCATATTTCAGCGCCCATTTCCGTCGCCCAGTCAACATTTCTCATTTTGAATTTCCATTTTCCGCTCCCGAACGTCGATCTCTGCGTGATCGACGACCCTGATTCAAAATTTTCTTCCGCCTTCGCTACGCCTTCTCCCGATCAATCCCGACCATTAGATGATGCCATCCAACGGCCACGCTTCCTCCACCTGTCCTCCGCAACAATAAACCTATATATGCAGGATTTTTTAATATTTGTTTGTATTTTGTAGGGTTTAAATGGTTTTCTCGCCATTTTTGAAGAAAATTAGAAGGCAGAGGATGACGATCTTCTTGCCTTCGATTCACCAAAGAAAATCATCACAGGGTGTTAAAAACACGTTTTCATCAATCGTTCATGAAGCATTGATGCCACAGAACCCTGCGCAGCCCTGTATATCAGAAAAGCCATGAATCGGGCACAGTCAGAGAGTATCAGTGACGAAGACCAAAATTTATCATAACAGAGGATTAAAGAAAGATTTTGTGGGGATCACGGCTAAGAACAATTATCAAAAGCCTAATCCCCAAGTAAAACACAATTTAAAAAATATCTTAAGGGTTTTTATCAACAACAGCGCTTCCACTGCCATATATGAGGCAAATTGATCCCTCTAGCTACCACAATGCCACCTGTGCCTCAAAGTATTCAATTAGAGGCCGAATTTATTGATCAGGATCAGATATTCGTCTCAAACGTAGCCAAAGAGGAAAACCCTGCCAAGGAAATTAATGACAAACATCTGCAGAGTTACTTCGACGCCACATAGAGCCTCAAAGGTCAACAAAATCTCCCACCGAGCTTAAATTTTATGTAAAACATTTAATACAGAGTGCACCCATGTAAGTTTCTTCATTGAGCCCCTCAAAGGCCAAGAAGCCATTAATTCTGTATTAATTGTAATTGGAGATCTTTTATCAGATCTCACCTCCTCATTCTTCTATATATACTACTGCAGAAGATGAGTGAGGGGTTGCTTGCAGAACTTTGATATACATTTGAGATTAAACTCCTGATTGTAAATAGTGTTCACTGGCTCTTGGAGCTCTGCTGGTGGTAGATAGATTAGGCTGAGATGTGTAGATGGTTGCTAAACTAAAGCATTGGACTTAAAGCTGTAACTGGTTTGGAGTATCAATACAAGCTGATTTATGGGATCCTGGTCTATGTTGATGGTGATGTTTTTCTTATTGTAACTTGTCATTTTGTTTCTGTTTTCACTGTGTTTCATATTCTCTTGTAAAGAACAACATGCATAGAGTTAGGACCTACTGTACAATAGTAACCTTCTCTGACTGAAAATCTTTATATATATGTTTTCTTCCAATCTGTGTTATTTAGGAACGATTTAATTCAATTTAAGCATAGGAATGCTGGAGTTCCCTCATCCTATTGTCTTAGCTGAATGTTATTCTTAAATGTTATTTTCAGTATATGTTTTGTGAAGATGAACTGAGGAAGATATGGTGAGCCCTGGTCCCAGGTTTATCCCCACAACTATCTGGATGTTTCCCTTGGAATGTGTTAAAAGTTGGCTAGTTTAAAAGTACTTACCAGATCTTAGGCCATTCTATGTTACCTTTGTGTTTGTCTTGAAAGTAACCAAGTAAAGCAGAGCTAGGAGAGGATTTGTGGTGAGCCCGGCCTGCTAGTTTCTTCTTCAAAAGTTGCCTTCAAGTTTCCCTTTGTTTTTAAAATGTTTTCTATTGAAAGTGTATCAAAGGCTGGCTAGTTTAAAAGTACTTACCAGATCCTAGTTTGCTTTTATGTTTTTCTTGAGTCTATGTCAAAGGCTGACTAGTTTAAAAGTAGTTATCAGATCTTGGGCTGCTCTTTGTTCTGCATCTGTTTAATTTCCCCTTCTTATTGTATCATTTCATTCCATAAATCAAACTTCAAAGAGATCCTTAGACATAGATGACTTGCCCCATGGACCACTCTTGCCTCTTGCTGTTCCAATTAAACCCTATTATGACTCCATAGCCCAATGGACTAAAACCTGCAATTATATATCTTTTTGGCCGAAGCTTACTCTGATTGATTGCAACTTCTCACCTTTGAAACTCTTTGCATTTAGGACTTTCCACCTGAAGTAGTATTCATGCAACCATCCAAAAAACAAACAAACCCTTGGCCTTCATAACTAGCCTAATATCATAACCCCAAACTTCAAAGACAAATCCATCTTTGCACTTATTGGAGAGATCCCTCTCCGGATTCAGGAGGGCTAGATCCTAGAATCCCAAAGTGGTTGAAATAATGGTTCTTCTGTAGTTTTAGTCTCACCAATCTGCTAAAATTACAGGATTCCTAACATTTCTAGCGACTTCGCTGGGGAACGAAACCCATAATCATTTTCATTTTTATAAAAATTTGAGAGTAAAAAGCAGCCTTTTCAAGCACTACGAAAGAATGGTAATCATGATAAAACTTGTTTGAATTAGTGACAAACTAGGTAAACCCTAGGATTCTCTTAATACTTTATCTAACCTTGAAAGATCAGCTGGCTTAGCCATAAGAGTAAACTGTCCTTGTCTCATAACCGTAGCTAAGTTTTGAAACAGAGTTAGGATATTCTTAAAAACCATACAAATGAAAAATAACTCAGAAAAAACCCAAAAATATTTCAGATTGGTATCCAATAAATATGGTGGTGGACCATAAAACCTTTTACCTCTGAAAATAGATAAAAAATTCCTCTTGGCGACTCCACAATCCTTAACAGGCCTTAAGACTCCACTGGGAAGAACCCTTACTATTATAATATCATTCAAACTCAGTTAGAGGACTGTAGGATTGAGATTTCTGTAAACAGATTAGTTAACCTCTCAAATATTGTCATATCTGGTTGAAATTTTCTTGTTTATTTGGGTCTGAAAAACACAACATAGTGTCTCCTAGAAATATTCACACTAGAGCCTATCTTGACCCTGATCCACCCGAGTTAGTTGATAACCCAGAAAGTATCCTTAGGAAATATCCTAGGATTAAATTATCAACTATTTTCAGATCACCCTTGAGAGCTAATTCAGTCCCTGGAAATCTTTCAGCTCTACAACAATCACAAGTTGACTTAGTAAATCCTTTTAGAACTAGGTCTCTTGGTGACTTAGATCAGTTAGATTCCGAGTCTTCACTTTCATCTCCTGAAACAAGTGAACATCTTGGCAATAGAGAAACAACACCTCCTGATTTGCATTTCCTTCACAATTTAGGTGTCTCTCATCCAAGATTAGCTCAGCAATCTATTCCTGGTCCATGCACTTCTGCTCACCCTACGTCCACTGTTCAAACCACTCCACTTCAGCCCACTTTTCCTGTTGTTAATCCACTCCTTGTGAATCCAACCCCACCATATATCAAGGCAGCGTGGTATGCTCCATTAGTCCTTCCTGTACCACTAGTCAATCTTCCACAGGACTATCAGTCCAAAATCCCATTATATGATGCTAGCAATGTTACAACTACATCACAACATGTGGATAAGATGGATGACTACTTTGACAGAAATGAAATTGATGATGATTTCTTCAAACTTAGATTATTTGTTCAGAGCTTAGGGGGAGAAGTAAGAAAATGGTTCAAAGGTTTAGCCCCCCACAATATTAATGATCTCCAAGCCTTCCATCAAACATTCTTAAAAAAATGGGAAGTGAAGAAAAAACCTCTCCAAGTCCTTTCTGACTACAAGAACCTCCATAGAAACATTGGGGAAAGTGTGCAAGCTTATTGCACTAGATTCAATAGTGTGTATAATGCACTTTCCCCAAAACTAAAATCTCCACAGGGCTCAGTTTTAAACAAGTTTTTTGAAGGGTTTGACCCTAAGATGGCCTATCAGCTGAGAGAGAGAGATTTTGATACTCTTGAAGATATGAAAAGAGGCGCTCTTTCTGTGGAAGTCAACTTGATGGAAAAGAGAGCAAGAATGAAAAATGAAAAGAGAGTGTCTTTTATAGAGGAATCCACACCTTCTACTTCCAACTCAAAAATGGAGAAAATGATGGAAGAAATGATGAAAGAAATGAGCATAATTAAGAGAGCAAAAGCAAGCCAAAACCAAACTGCTCCTCAAAATAGAAATAAGAACCAGAATTAGAATTTTAGAAAGAACCAACCTCCAACCAGACCTAGGGAAGATGATCAGCAGATCACTCCTCCTTTTCATCAAAACTATGTAAGTGAGGTTGAGGCAACATATGAGATAATAGAGACGGGGGTGATAATGACTTTCCTAAGATCCATGAGAAAAAAAAAAAAGGAAGAGATGATGATGAAAATTATTATCAAGACATGGAAAATGTCATCATTGAACCTCAAAAAGAATATGACCGTAGAAGCAAAACTAGTCAACAGACCCCCAACAACAAAACCTCTGAAAAATATTCACAAAACAGCACTACAACCAAGCCTAGAGTTGTCAAACAAAAGGATAAAACAGTGGCTGTAAATTCTGGTAATGATAAAGAGAAAGACACTCAAAACAAAGAAAAACAGAGTGCAGACATTAGTAGTATTAACACTTCAGCTAGTACTCCTGTGAAAACAATTTTGTCAAGTATAAATAAAACAAATCAGCAAGCTGATATTGCTGATAGAATGACAGCTAATTAGGTTGAAACCAACACTTTAAAGAGTCAAATTCCTTTCAGCCTGGAGCAGGAAATTTCAAAGATCAAAATATCTGTTCCCTTGACTGAGTTAGTTGCCCAACATGTATATAGAACCCAAATTTTGAAGGCTTTAAACATTGAAGAAAATGAGGACACAGCCAATCTTAATGATGACCAACCAGAGCTGATTTTTGGTCCTAAGATTGAAGGTAGATATCAAGAGGGACCTGTTCCTCCCTTTTATGTAAGTTTAAACGTTCATGACAAAATTTTTCACAACGCTATGCATGATTCTGGGGCTTCTCATAATTTAATGCCAAAAGCTGTAATGGAGAGCCTGGGTTTAGAAATCAACAGACCTTACAAAGACCTTTACTCCTTTGATTCCAGTAGAGTAAAATGTTTAGGATTAATCAAAGACCTCTGTGTTAACTTAGCCGAAATTCCAGCCAAATGTTTAGTCATGGATATTGTTGTGGCTGATGTGGCCCCAAAGTATGGAATGTTACTATCAAGATCTTGGGGGGCTAAGTTATAGGGGACTATGCAAATGGACATGACTTATGCGACTATCCCTGTTTTCAATCAGAATATAAGAATTTACAGGGAGTCCCATATGAAATACACAGTTACAAGTCAAGACAGACCACAAAACTCTCCTATGTATTCTGTAAATACAGGCCTTGATTCTTTTATCATGTTTAATGAGGAAACACTTGGTGAACAAGTAACTTTAACAGGATTAATGGCCGATAGGGAGGAAGAGGTGAACACCACAGAACTGTCAAAATGGTTTTCTGAACTGTTAAGCATTAGCAAACTAAACAAGGGTCTTAAACTACAAGTCATACACCCTTTGCTTTTAAACATTGAGAGTCAAGAAAGTGGTCCTCAACCCAATAATATATATGAGGAAACGAAACAAATTCAACTGAGTGCTGATACTCAAGAACAATCAGAAAGCACTGTAGTTGAAGAGGACGTTCACCAAACAGATAAAATTGAAACTAGTCCTCTGTGGAGTATGTATTTTGATGGATCCTGCACTAGAACTAACGCTGGTGCAGGTGTCTGGATTTCCAACACTGAAAATAACCACACAGAAAGCATTTCCTATAGATTAAATTTTCAGTGTTCCAATAACATAGCGGAATATGAATCCCTTCTCTTAGGCTTACATTTATTGAAAAAGCTAGGAGCCAGAAGAATTAATGTGTATGGGGATTCAGAGTTAGTCATTAGGCAAGTCAATGGGGAATATAGCACAAATCATCCCAGACTTAGAGCCTACCGAAACGATGTCATGGACCTTTTGAAAACCTTTGAGGAGTCCAAACTATTTTTTATCCCAAGAAAAAGAAATATTGCGGCCCACAATTTAGCCTTTGCAGCTAGGACATGCTTGATGCCATATGAAACCAAAGACTGCACAACTGAGATAAAATTTAGACCAGCTGTACCTGATAATGAAAAATATTGGCAGGTGTTTGACAATGATAAACAAATAGAAGACTTCATGCAATTCAGAAATGAATTTGAACTACACAGTTCGGATTCAGATTATGATACAGACTGCAGTGAAGAAAATTTCCTTGGTGAATAAGAACCATCTCCTGAACCTGTTAATATTAACTTGTTGTCAAGCAAACTAAAAAACAAGATGGAATTGGATGCAGATTTCGAAACAAAGGATTTAGAAACTCTGCACTCTAAAAATGAAAGTTTTCCAAACTGTCTAGTGCCTTTAGAAGAGTTGTTTGATCTTAACGATGTGGCCAAAAAGCCAAAATTGGAACCTGTAGAGACTGAAGTGGAGGAGTGCAATATAGGTAGTGAACTTAAACCTATGATGATTAAATTGTCTAAAACTTTACCAGCTCACATTAAACATAAATACATAGAGCTGTTTAAAGAGTTTTTTGATGTTTTTGCGTGGAGTTACGAAGATCTTAAATCCTATGACACTGAAATAATACAGCACAAAATTCCCCTCAAAGAAAACCAAAAGCCATTTCAACAGAAACTGCGCAGAATAAACCCTTCTCAGTTACCTTTGGTTCAGAAGGAGATTATGAACCAAGAGATATTGAACTTTCTATGAGAGAGTGTGCTCCAAATGAATTCGATTTCCTTCTTTTTATAGGTTCCAGATAAGGTCGAATAGGTGTCTCTTAGGCCGTCATGATCCCCTTTAGGCCGACTTTGTGTAGAGGTCACATAATTCATATTAGACTCAATATTAAACCTTTTTACATGATTTAAAAGCCCAAGAAGGGTCTCTTTAAATGTACCCTAACTTTATTGACTCAAAATAAATCCTAGAAGTCCTCAATGGTGAATTTGACCTAAAACATGGTGACCCAAGAATGAAACCCATGCTTTAATAAGTCACAATAATAATAAAAAAATTCCTTTCTTTATTCTTTTGTTAAATACATTACGAGATGACTCAAGTACTTAAAATGAAGACCAAACCTAGTTACATTTTCCAACACGATGCACCCAACAACGTTGACGATTCATGATCACTTCCATCCTTGGGCCTTCTTTTCCCAAAACAACCACTTTGCTAATGCACCTACTCACCCAACTAAGCAGACATAGGTATGCCACTACCCCACAAGTTACCACAAACAAGTAGTAAGTCTGATAGTGTTAAGACAACGACAAAGGCTCGAGGTGATGGTTTTAAAGAACATGAAATCCCGATGTGATGCGGAGGGAATGATGGTCGCCAGGTGGAGGGCGTCATCATTCCTCCGTGATGCAAGTGGCGTGAGAAATATTGACACTCAGATCCCCAGAATATATCTATATATATATTTGTGTTCTATTTTTTTTTTGTTAAATACATTTTGATTTTAACTATTTATAATGTTTTATTTATTTATTTTTCCTTTTTTGGTTAAATTTTTTGTTTGTTTGTTTTGTTTTTTTTTTTTTAAATTAACTTTTGTATTATTATTATTATTATTTTTTTTTTTTAAAATTAATTTTTATTTATTTTTCTAACTGAGGCTATACCATATTAATTTGAAAATAAAAAATTATATATTCTACAGGCTGAGTTGGTAAGCTGCGCTTAACCAATCCCAACCTTTGTTGCTTTCATAGTTGCACATGTATGGGGTTGCCTCCTTTGAGGAAACCAACCCTGAAATAACATTAGACTGAAGATTACAAAATGTGCCATTGCACCAGTGAAAGTAAAGGTTATGTGATCATAACTGGCATAACAATAAACTAAAAAATGCTGAGTTGCCACGCAATCATTAATCCTCTGCATCATCCTCGATATTTAGATCTTCCTCCCCGATACGGTAGGCATACTCCTACGCAATGGCCTCCTCTTCAGTTTTTGGTCGGCGCAGAGGCCTGGAAGCACCTTAGGTGCGTAGAGGATGGGAGCGACTGGGTACTCGACATCCGATACTCGCGTCCAGGTGCCCTTCAAGTCCATTATCCAAACATCGGTGTCTTCCCCCTCTACCTCCTGTGCCGGAAGAGGCTCGGTTTTGTGGGGTCTGGGGTGCTCCTGGTACGCAATGGGGGATTTCCTTGGTCCACTTGCCTCTCTGCATTTCATGAGTGGGGCCTCCTCCTCCTGGTCATGCGTAGGGATCTGGGGGGCCTCCCTAGTATGACTACTCGAAGAGGAGCCCTCAAAGGACTCCAAATGGTTATCGGGCCCTCGCTGGTAGCGTCCAGGGAACACACCTCTTTAGCCTCCTCTGATTTTTCTTTGGCACAGTCTTGGAGCCATGGAAAGGTATATCAGAGGGTAGATGGGGGATGAGAGGTATGGAGGAGAGGCTATGACCAAAGACAAGGAGTGCACATTGTGGTGCTATTGGACAAGGAGGTGCGCAGGTGGAGGATGGGCAGCTGTGGGAGCTTGGTGATGGGAGCACACAAGCTAGAGAAACTAGCTAGGCAAAGGGAGTCGAGGTGAGGCACACATTCAGGGGGGTGCGCAGCCGGGAGGATTCTGCGTAGCGCAACTCTAGGGGGGTGGCTGCATAGCAGGCGGGGCACGCAGGAGGGTTGAAACTGAAACTGAAACAAAAAATCTAGAATGAGAAAAATTTGAGTAGAATTATGCGGAAGGGCCTCCCCTTTTGTAGGACTGTGGAACAAGAGTAGATGCTGTGCATTATTATGCCTCGCTCGCAGATGAATGCTACAACAATTCTCATGTGGAGGCATGTACTTCAAGTTATGGCAGAGCGTCATATCCATCTGGGAGATCATTCAAATGATTATAGCTCAGAGGTACCACCGAGGGTGGTTGTTGGAATTACGTATCTTCATGATGCCTTGCCTTTGTCACCTCATGCAAATTATTTCATAAGGGTGGATCCACTTCAAGTGAAGGCCTGCGTTACAGATGTTCATCATCTCGAATGTGGGAGATACTGTTTTCATATGTGCTTCTTATGTCACCCACATCTGGGGAGAGATAGTCCTTTTGGATGAGAGTTTGGAATTCTCTTCTTAAGGAATCATCCTCAAGCTAGGAAATTTTGGAGTAATGTAGCTCTCTGTGGCTTTCCACACCCTTGTTGGCTAGGAGATCCGCAACAGTGTTCGATTTCCTGCGCACATGGTGAAAAGTTATTACCCGGTGATTTTGTATCAATTGGTCTAGGAGTTTGAGCCTGTTTGAGAGACTCCAGCTGGTGGATACCTTTGTGGAGGAAGAGCCATGGAGAATTCGTGTGATGATTTGCGAATCTCCCTCCATTTCCAGGAGAAAATAACTGAACTTGATGGCTTTGGAGATGCCCTGGATGAGTCCCTCTAGCGTCGCAAAATTGTTGTTGTCCCATCCCATATTGCCATAGAAGACCAGAAGGGGCTTGCCCTGCGAATTTCTAAATATACCTCTGAATCCTGCATTTCCCGAGTTGACTTTGGAGGCTCCGTCAAAGTTACATTTGAAGAAACCATTTGGAGGGGTATTCCATTATTCAGGAGCGATGCTTATTCCTGCGTTCCCTGGGGGGTTTTCCATGGGGGTGTTTATGCTCATGTGCCAGTTGCTCCATATGTTACGCTCCCCAATAGATGTCGGGAGGTCTTCCTTACTCCAGCGAGTTATGGCAAAGGTTTCTGTGAGATTTCCGTGTATCCTTGCCTAGATTTTCTCTTGATTGGACGCCTTGTCTTTAAAGATCCAACTGTTCCTTTCTTTCCATATGTTCCAGATAAGGAGGCCTTGAATCAGCTGCCAGATTCTATTCAGGTTGCTGGAGTAAGGATTTTCCATCCACTTGCTGATGGTGTTGATGATGTTACCCCTTTCTCTCTTGGTGTATCTACATAGAATTACGATCCTGTCCCACAGAGCGTTGGATATGGGGCAGAGGTACGACAAATGGTCGATAGTTTCAAGGTATTCCTGGCATAGAGGGCATATTGAGGGTCCCACAAAACCTCGCTTCAATAGATTCTCCCATGTGAGGATGCATTGCTTACTGAGCAACCATAGAAAGGTGGCTACTTTGGGCCAGAGCTTGGCATACCATATCTTCTTCCATATGAGATTGGATGGATCTGGGTTCTGATGTTGTAAGAGATTGTAGGCTTCCTTGGTGTAGTAGTTGCCACTTGGAGTATGACCCCATCGAAGAATATCATGTCCTTTTTGGGCTCTGATTTTTCTTTTAGTTATTAGTTTCTCCTATATGTCTCTGTTATTTTCAGTGTTCCAATCTTCTTGCCATCTGTCAGTATGAATCCACGTCCTGTAGCCCTGAGTTGTGTCATTGGTCCAGAAATCCTGTACACAGTTCTGCTACCTTGCTTGTAATATTGTGCTCCAAAGGGGTCTGGGAAAAATTGAGGAGAGGCTAGGAATTTGTTGCCAGGAATCCTCCCAGAATCTGGCTTGAGTACAACTGTGCAACTCCCAAAAGCTATTGGTTTGGATCAACTGTTTTTGGTTGCTGGCCGCTTTCCATATTTAGGATCCTCCTAGATCTATGTTGAATTTGATGAGGTCCTCCTTGGGCCTGTTGCTTGCATATTTGGCTGCCCATAGGTTTTCCAAAGGTGTGTGAGGGTTGGAGACTCATTTCCACTATATACTGGCCCTCATGATACTGTTGCTGTGATTTGGATCTTGCAGCCCTAGCCCACCATGACCTTTTGGTTTGTATTCTTCTTTCCAGTTGAATAATGCCCATTTATTTTCCTCTTTGGTTCCTTCCCAGAGGAAAGTCCTTTGTAGTTTGCATATAGCTTTGAGGACCCATTTTGGGGTTGCGAGAACTGAGAATAGGTAGATGGGGAGAGACTGAAAAACCTCTTTGATGAGCACCATGCAGCCCACTATATTGAGAGAGCGGTGGGTCCAGTTGGATAGCTTGGTTTCCATTCTATCCAACAACGCTCACCATGAGGAGTGATTTATGGCTATATCTGTGAGAGGGGCTCCAAGATATTTGGAAGGCAAGGAAGCTATGGATAAGCCCAATATGCAGGAGATGTTGCGCTGGGTGATAGGGGAGGTGTGGAAGAAGAATATTTGAGATTGTTTAGAGTTGACCTCTGTGCCAAAATATTTAGATAAACAATCAATCAGAGATTTGAGGGATCAGGATTCCTGGACCGAGGGGTGTCCCATTTTCATATTATCGTCCACAAATTGTTGATGGGAAAAGGGAGGGAGATTGTGGAGGGGTATGCCTTGTAGGGTACCTGAATGGACAAATATTTTGATCAGGCGACCCAACCATTCTTCCATAATAATGAAAATGAAGGTTGAGAGGGGATCTCCTTGTCTGATACCTCTTGAGGGATTGAAGGTTGCCAAAGGTATGCCATTGAACAAAATGGAAAGAAAGGGGGAGGTTATTAGGCTCATTATCCATTGTACCCAGGTGTGGCTGAAGCCAAAGGCTAAGAGGACATGCTTAATGTAATCCCAATTGAGTTTTTCAAAAGCCTTGGACAAATCAATTTTGAAAAGCATACTAGGTTTTTTGGAAGATTTGAGAGAGTGTATGACCTCGTGGGTTAAAATGATGCCATCAAGGATTTTCCTGCCTTCTACATAGCCCATTTTCTCCAGGGAAATGAGTAGGGGAAGGAGATGCTTTTGTCTGTTAGCTATAAATTTGGAAATGATTTTATAAATGACATTGCCGAGTGCTATAGGTCTATACTTACTTGGCGTTGCAACATTGTCTTCTTTGGGTGTGATATTGAGGAAGGTGGCGTTGAGAGCCGGCAGGAGCTGGTGATTGGTGCGCGATTCCTCTACGACATCCCAAACCTCTTCTTTGATGGTTTCCCAAAAGAAATGGAATAAGTCGGTAGTGAATCCATCTAGGCCAGGAGCTTTCCCTTCCTTTAGTTGGAAGACTGCTTGTTCCACCTCTGCTAGAGTGGTGGCTTTAAGCAGCATCCAGTTGTGTTCTTCCGTGACTAGTTTAGGTATGTGCTGAGTGATTTTTCCTATAGCCTCATGCCTCCGATGATTGGGTTATTGGAGGATATCCTTGAAGTGGTTGCGCATCTCCTCCATGATATCCTCTTGCTTTTCCAATCGCTCTCCATTCTGATTTTTGAGAACTGTGATTATGTTGTGCATCCTGTGCTAGATGGTGGAGCGATGGAAAAACTTTGTGTTTCTTTCTCCATATTTGAGCCAGAATATCCTTGATTTTTGTTTCCATAGGATCTCTTCCTGGCTTCTTCTCTCTTCCATCTGGGTTGTTAATAATTTCTCTCTGTTCTCTGATTTTGTCGAGCTCCTTCTAATATGATTGTTTGTTGGAGCTTCTTCATTTTCTCTTCCATCTCTCTTTGATATTTGAAGATGTTGCTGAAGGTGGTCTTGTTCCACACCTTTAGTTTACTTTTGAGCATCTTCAGCTTTGTCTAGAAATGATACATTTTTGTTCCTTGAGGTGGTGAAAGGGAGGACCACCAATCTGAGACAATTTCTTTGAACCCTGGATGTCTGAGCCAACAATGTTCAAATAATAATGGTTTGGGCGTGGGCGTACTGGTCTTAACCATTGTAGATGTATCGGCCAGTGGTTAGAGTCGGCGTCTAGGATGATGGTGGCTACAAGATCTCCCCCAAGATGTATAAATACTTTCGTGATGAGAAAACGGTCCAATCTGGAGGCGATCTGTTGGGTGCCTCCTCTTCTATTATTCCAGGTAAAGATACCATTGGAAGTTTGAAGATCTATGACGTGATTTTCTTGGATGAAGTTCTTGAACCCATTTCTGTCCGTATCTAGACGTTGCCTTCCAAATTTTTTTTCCTGTAGATTGGTTATCATATTGAAATCTCCTCCAAGCAGCCAGAGAGGTAGAGTTCGTTGATTATTGAGCTCAACAATGTTTTCTAGAAGCTCAATATTCTGCAGGAGATTTTGGGGAAAGTAGACGTTCGTTAGCAAGCCATGGATGACTGTTCCAATCAAGTGAATGGTGGCTTGAATGAAGTGCCTATGGGCATGACAATTCTCTAGGGTAATGATGTGGGGGTTATAGATGATTTCCAATCCTCCTGAAGCTCCATTGGCATCTACCGCTATTGTTTTGTAGCCTTTCCATACCCTTTTGAATATTGTTTCCAGAGTGGAGCTGGAGCATTTGGTTTCTTGCATGTAGAAAATTGCAGGGTGTTCCTCAGTGATTATTTTCTTGATGATCTTGTGCTTTGTGGGATTATTGAGTCCTCTGATGTTCCACAAGATGATATTCATTGAGCGGGGTTGGGGATGTAGGAGTAGAATCAGGTTAACTTGGGGAATCTCCCAGATTCTACCATCTCTCTGCCCATTTTTACTGTTCTTTGTAGCTCTGTTTTCCTGCTTCTTTTGCGGGATTATTTCACAATGAATTTTGTATTAAGGAGTGTACCTCCCTGGATGCCTAGAGAGGAGAGATGTTGTGTTCAAGTGAGGATTTCTTCCATCTCCTGGATCTGCTGCTGGGGTATTGAGAGAAAGTCATTCTTGTTGCAAGCATCCTCTAACCCTATGAGATCCAGACCCTGAAATTCAATGCTCTTTGGCTCTTCCTCCATGGATTTTGTGATTGGTTCCAGTGCCTTTCCTTTTCCCTTCGTTGTCGAGTTGTCCCTTGCCTGTATATGGGTTTGGGGTTTCAGAAAGGCTTCCAGTTGGATCTTATATTGTTGTGTCTTTGAGATTTGGGGTTGCTCTTGCAAGGATCTCCCTGTATCTTTAGAAGGTTCGTTCTCATTTTCACTTAGCTATGCTAAGGCTTTGAAGCTATTGCTAGTCGCAGGGGCTTTTTTGTTCTGGTTAGAGTCGGATCTCTTGTTGTGCCATATATTTCTTGCTACTTTCGTAAACCCTTCTGTAGCTTGATCATTTGATTCATTGTTTGCTGCCGCCTTTTGATTTAGGGGGCAGTCTCTGAATAGGTGCCCGTGTTGGTGACACCTCCGGTAACTGAAGGGAACATGTTCATAATCTACAATTTGTATCTGTTCAAAATCATCATGCAATAGGCTTACCTCACTAGGGAGCGACTCTGCGATGTTCATGTAGAAACATATTCGTGCGTATGCTGCATGTCGGTTGATCTTTGTTTCCTTCGCCGTCTTGATGAATTCTCCTAGGGAATTTCCTATCTCGTAAAGTTAGCTCATCCCAGTAGTCCTCTGGGAGGGAGTAGAGCCAGATCTAGAACGAAGCCCATGTGAGATTTTTCTTGTCTGGGTTGAAGCACTCAACCCAGTTGCACAGGTATAAACCTGCCGAGTTGAAGAAATATGGCCCTCCGTCCATGATCCGATTTTTTTCTTCAATGCAGGTGGAGATCACATTGAAGAATCCTTTGGCGCACAATTGAAGGTCGATATGACCCTTGGGCTTCCATTTGGAGGCTATCCATCCTCAGAGAGATTTTTCGGTGGGCCAAAAACCCATGAACTTGCCTATCTATACACAATCCTTCATGAATTTGATTCTTTCATTGATTCGATGCAGATGGAGCTCGATCATGGTTCTTTTGGTATCCTTGGGTATGCATGTGGATGATGTGATATTTTCTGCTTCTAATTCTGTTGTGGAGGTCTGTTTTGCTGTGGGAGTCACCCCTGTTGTATCATGAAGCAGGCCAAAGTTTTGCTGACGGTCGGTGTCAGCCCCTACTGCCGCTCCTGTGGGAGGCTGGCCTATGGTAGGGGGAGCAATAGTCCCCTTGTTGGTTTCTGTCATGGGTGAGCCTCAAGGCTTGCCAAGAGTGTGATCGTGTATTCAAGGGTTGGGAGGGAGCGTTTTTCTAACCAATAATTGACATAGATTCATTTATCATTTTTTTAAAAATTCGTTTTATTTATTTATTTTTAAATTTTGTTTTGATTTTTTTTTTAGAATTTTTTTTTTTTTTTTTTTTTGACATTTTTTGGTTAGAGTTATTTTTAATTTTATTCTTTAACATTTATTTTGTTATTTTTACTCAAAATTTTATGTGAATTATTTTTTTTAGAAAAAAACTTCAAATATTATCATCTTTGGACATAAAATTAAAAAGAAATTCCTATTTTTTTTTTCAAGTTTATTTTTTATTTTTTCCAATTTTTTTCCTTAAAAATATTTTATTTGACATGCCATTTTTAGCGAAAAGGCCATGAAATGTACATTTTCTTAATTACATCTATATATGCAAAATGTGTATTTTTTTTTGTCAAAGTGTTTAAAATTATTATTTTTTAAGTGACAATTTTTTTATGTGTATTGAAGCATTAATTAACGATGTGGAAAATTGGTTTTCATTGATGTCAACCCAAGAAGCACCATAAGAAGCCCCGTTTTTTATGACAAATATGACAAGGCAAATCAATATTTTTTGGGTCAAGATCACTTTCATTTGATTATCGTCGTCATGCCGATTCCAATGATATATGACATGCCTTGTAGTTCATCTTGGTTTGAGAGATATGCTCGATCAAATATTGAAGCCCCCTTCTTGTGGTCAAAGTCCCAAAAATGAAATGATGCGGAAGCTTATCATTGGCTACAAAATTAATCAAATCATAAGGCCAAGAAGGATTTTTATTGAATCATTTAATTGAATATTTTGAGGTCAAATTTGGTTGCATGAAAGGAGACTTTTCAAGGGCATATTGTCAAAAATTAATTTGGTTCTATTATTCATAGGGGGTTTTGGATCCAAGTCAAATTCAAAATTCAATTTTAAATCTAATTCTAAGGTTAGAGTCCCTCCAAATTTTTGGCTTTGAGGATTATTCAAATTTTAAAATTCAAAAGTCGAATTCCCTCCCCTTTTACAAGTTAGATTTCCCTCTAGAAGATACCTCGACCTATATATATATATATATATATATAAGGTTGATCTATATTAAAATGTAATCAAGATATAAGGAATTCAACGAAAATATTTTGGTGTCTATTTGTGGCCTTTGAGTAGTCAAGCAGAGATGTGGGAGAATGTCAAAGTTCTAAAAAAACTCATGGCTTTTTAATCTTTATATTTTGGCTCATGGTTGCGCAAGGGTATTGATTATTGTATGAAGTTATCAAAGATTTGAAGTTAATGTTTTGATGTATTTTATGGGCACATTAATACATGCCATACCTGAGGTTCTTCTGTGGGTATTCGACCCTCTATAATAGGGATATTCTGAGACAAAAATTGGGACATAACTTGAAGTGATTTTTGCATATAAGTTTAAACCCTTGACTGAAGTTTGTGGATGAATCTAGGGCTCATTATTGAGATTTTTTTTTTTGGTCCCGTGATAGGGAATTTTTGAGCAAGTTCTCCTATGTTCTGGAGCTCACAACTGGTGGTGGAAGTAGTGTATTATGTCAAGCCATTCACTAAAATCTCTGCTAGGATTTTTGTGGACCTAATAACTGAAATCTTAAGGTATGCATCAGTTTTTGACCCGACTAATATAGATCAACCTATTCATCCATCCTCAAGAGATATCTTGCATGTTTAAATTTGCAACAAGAAATAGTGAAATTGGCATTTAGAAACAACACACACACTGGTGTGGGATCACAGGTCACACAGTGATGGATCCCAGCGACACATTAGTGTGCAACCATTTTTTAAATAAATTGGAAAATTAATTGTAATCTTATCTCATAACAACTTTTAATAGTTAACTAAGTGTGATAGACTTAGTTAGCTCAATAATTTCAAGTTGAGGGTCAAAGGATAGGAATGTAGAGTGATTCTATTATTAACAGGGTCCAGTTGCAGTTGTAGCACTAGTGTAGTGTAAGTGGGATCAATTAACTCACATTAATTGAGTTAAAATCAGTTTAACTAATTCTAACTATTTGATGAGCTAGTGGAAGATCAAGTGAATTAAAATAGGTTTAATTCACCAGTAGTGATCTACCAAGTAACTGATGATTCATTATTTACAGCTGCATGCATGTCAATTCTGGTGGAGACCCAGTTGAGACCAAGGTTCAAGGCTAGTAAACTATCAGTTGTATTTTAGGAAAACTGCCCAGGTGCAGTTATAAAACCATAAGAAGCCCATGATGAATTGCGCAATCAAGGAAGGTTGAATTTCATATTTAATAGGGGTTTATTTCTCTAGGGATTGGTGAGAAAAGTAGGCTAATAATTGGCTGTGTTTGTCCAATTTTGCCTAAATCAGTGTGAAGCAATTGGTAGAGTGCATGAGGTTGTGGTGATCACAAATACATTATATTGTTTCATGATTCCTTGGTTAAATATACAATAAATATGGAGGGGTTTTTGAGCAGTTGTTTTCCCCAGGAATATCTGCTGTTGTGTATTGATTTACTTCTTTCTCTTACTTGCATGTGATTGAACGATCGTGATTGATATTCCGCAAATATTGTAGAAGGATTCACTATCTTGTTTGATTAAATTACATGATCGGATTGAGTCCATTGATATAATTTATACACGGTATTATAGCTGTGTTAGAGATTTTATACATTGTAGATTGGGTCTTATTGAATATCCTTGTAAGTGGTTTATTATACCTGGTAGGGGAGCCAAAAATTTGTTTCTTATTTTTATATATTAAGGGTGACTGGGTGGTGTAAATAATGAGAGTGAAGTATCCTTCAGGTTGTAGCTTGAAAATACTCCAAGGTGGTAGGTGGTGCTAGGGCAAGTTGCAGCTTGAAGGGTGTTGGAGCATCCTATCAGCATCCTATCAGTTGTATTTGATAAAACTAGGGCATTGGAGCATCCTTCTAGTTGAAGTTAGTAAAACCAGGGTGTAGGAGGATCCTTTCAGGAGTTGGAGCTACCTGATAAACTTGAATTATTTTCTAGAGTACTGGGGAGTTGGGGCTTCTCTTACAGTTGAAGCTGAAGCATTATTATACTCACAAAATATTAGAAAATCATTCAGTTTTTTTTTCTTTTCTCCCAGAAGGGTTTCAACCTAAAAAATTGGTGTGTATTGTTTTTGTGATTTGTTGTTGATTAATTTCCTACTGTTCATGCTTTAAAATTTAATAATTAACTAATTGTAAGTGAAATATTGATTCACTACCCTCTCATTTTTCCAAAAATTGGTATCAGAGTAGGTTCCTTCATAAGTAGTCTAATCACTGGAAGGGAGATCATGGAGTGCACAAAGATCAGGTTTCCAGTATTTAATGGAAAAAACTATGTGCTTTGAAGTGGAAGGATGAAATCATATGTGAAAGCACAAGGATACAATGTCTGAAAATCTATAAAGACTGGATATACAAAACCCTCAACTCCTCCAATAGATGATGCACGAATTTTTTTTATGATAGTAATGCTAAATCCATGATTTCTATTTTGAATGGCCTAATAGAATCTATATATTTTAAAGTAATGGATTACAAATCGATGAAAGATGTTTCGGATAAGGTCCAAAATATATATGAATGGGACAAAAAGGTCAAGGAGGTTAAGCTTTAGATCTTCAAAGGAAAATTTGAGCAACTAAATGAATGAAGATGAAAATATGGCAACTTATTTTCTTCAGGTTGATGAAGTTGTAAACACCATACAAGGATTGGGAGAACCAATGTGAAACAAGGTAATTGTCTGAAAAATACTAAGATCACTTTCGATGAGATTTAATGCTAAAGTCTCAATGCTCGAAGAAATATCGGACATAGAAAATGTCAACATGGATGAGATGCATGGAATACTTATTGTCTACAAAATGAGAATAAAGAAATATAATTTGTCCAAAAGGGAAGACACTTTTATGAAATCCAAGAAGGTATGGAAAAACAAGCAAAAATCTAAGCCAAGCCCTAGTTGTAGCTGTAGTGAAATTTTAGATGAAGAGATAAACAAATTTTTGAGGAAGCTAAAAATAGGAACATGCAAGTACAAAGGTAATCTCCTCTTAAAATGTTTCAATTATGGTGAAATTGGTCATTTTTATTCAAAGCGTCCTTATACAAAAAACTCAGACAATGATGATGAAGAGGGAGCTCTTATAAAATCAAAGAATAATCAAAGAAGATATAAGAAGCAAGGTAAAATTAAAGGCTTCAAGAAAATTTTCTACTCAAAGGAAGATAACTCTTCATCTCAAAGAATAGAGTGATAACGATAGTGAAAATTACATAGGAAGGGTGTTTTTCATGGGAAGAGATAACATGAAGAAATCCCCTGAATAACAAGAAGATGATGATGAAGAAGAAAGCACGGTAGATATTGAAATAGAAATTATCAGTGCCTTAAAGGATCTAAAAGTAGAAAGAAGGAACATTGAGACATTGGAAGCCGAATTGAGTGAACTAAAGAAGCACACTAAAAGTCTCAACAAAAAGACAGAAGAGTAGAAAATATTATCATCAACCTCAAAGTGAAGTTAGAAGAGGAAAATAAAATTGAAGAATCAAATAAGAAGGAGTTGGAAGAAAGTATCAAGTGAATGGAAGAAAAAATTGTCTCTCTACGGAAGGAAGCACAAAATTAGAACATCAAACATAATTTTGCAGATAACACCAAAGTTTTGGATGAAATTATTAATACTAAAAAACCATGTAGTGAAAATACCGGACTAGGATACAAAACCACATTTGTGAAAGGCTCTAGCTCCACGAAGACAAAAAAGGAAGCTCAATAGAAAACATATGCTGACATAGTCAAAGATTCCAAGGAGGAAATCATGCCTTCCAAAGAAAAGGATCAAGGTCAACCAATGTGAAATCAACAACCTACAATGAAGAGATCTCAAGAGGAATTCCTCTGTAGAACTGTACCATAAAGAATATCCTCCTAGACATAAAACTATCTTCCTTGGTGTATGCTATTCTTGCAACAATTTTGGACATAAGGCTGTAAACTGTAAATCTTATTGTAGGAATAGAAGCAATTTTGGAAAATACTCAAGGAATGATTATTCTATAAGACCTCGGGAAGATTACAAACAAATATATAACATGTTTTTATTATTGAGTAATGAAGTAGATTGCTACAAATGCAAAAATTGTGGACATATGGTTAAATATTGCAGGTTAACCACTCCTCCAAGGGAGCCACAACATGTTGTAGATGCTCCTCCAAATGTTTGGAAGAAGAAAAACAAAAGTTGTGCCATTGCCTTAAAGAATAAAAGTAAGAAAAGTGTATGGTATTTTTATATTAGTTTCTCAACTCACATGACAAGAGACACAAATTAAATTACCATCTCTTCAAGAAGATAGTGATGGATCAGTTTCATTTGGAAATGATGGTTCAAAAAAATTCATGGGAAATGGTATTGTCAATCTTGGAGGCAAGAATGATACAAAAAACGACATGCTTCTCATTGAGAATATGAACCATAACCTAGTGAGTGTAAGTCAAATGTGTGATCAAGGACACATGGTTCTGTTTAACTCAAGAAAATGAAAAATAACAAGAGAGAAATTTGGTAGGTTAGTGGCGATTGCAACAAGGAATTCAAATGACATATATAAATTGGATTAATTAGAAAAAAAGGTTGTTTCTTGGAGAAAGAAAATTAAATATGGCCATGGAACACAATAATGGGACACATAAAACTTTGATAATATTGTCATAATCAGTAAAAAGGAAGCTGTGAGATAAATGATAGAAATTACAAAACTCTCTAGCACCTCATGTAAGCACTGCATGCATGGAAAACACAAAAGAGTTGAATTCAAGAATAAGGAACAAAACACTTCAAAACCATTAGAGTTGATACATACTGATCTATGTGTTTCCATGAGAACGAAAGGAATGGAAGGAGAACACATTATATTTCATGTTGTTCATTAATTATTATACCAAGATGACAATAATAAATTTTCTTAGGAAGTCTGAAGCCTTTGAATGCTTCAGAATATAAAAGGAGATGGTTGAGAGTGAAACCGATCTAAAAATCAAATCTTTGAGATTTGATAAAGGACGAGAGTTCACATCTAGGGAATTCCAACACTTCTGCGAGGAATATGGAATAAAGAGACAATTATCAATAGCTAGGACACCACAACAAAATGGAGTCGCCAAAAGAAATAATAGAACAACTGAAGAAATGGCTAGGACCATGCTGAATGATTCTAAATTAGGTGATGTGTCTTGGGTTTAGGTAGTGGAGAAAACACTGCACATTATAAATAGATGAATGCTCATAAGCAGCAATGATGAGACCCCTTATGAACCATGGAAGGGAAGGCCAAAAAATTTCAAGCACTTCAGTATCTTTGGGGAAAAATGCTACATTAAGAGGGAATATAAGAAGATCAATAAATTTGACTCTTGAGTAGACGATGGAATATTTGCTGAGTACTCACAAAAGTAAAAAGCATACAAATGCTATAATCTGCGACTCAACAAGATCATGGAGAGTATTAATGTAACCTTTAATGAAACCCGTGAGTCAAAGATGAAGCAAGGATATTCATCTTCAAGGAATGAAGAAATATAAGAACTAGAGAAAGAAGAAATGGTTAAGGAAGAAGAAGCAGAAGAGAAAGACGAGTCAACTACCAATCAAGAAAAAAGATAGTAGGCACCATCTAAAGCTCCCAAACAATGGTACCAGAAGAATTATCCATTAGATCATGTTATTGGTGATGTAAATGTAGGAATAGGAACCAAAAGAAGCAACCCATAGAAAAGTTATCTCACTTTACTGTCCACATTTGAATCTAGCAACTTTGAAGAAGCTAGCCATGATGAATATTGGATCAAGGCCATGGAATAAGAACATGATCAAATTGAAAAGAATGACACATGGGAATTGGTTCCAAGGTCAAGGGAAACAAATGTTATTAGCAAAAAATTGATCTTTAGGAACAAGCTGGATGGAGATGGATAGGTAACCAGGAACAAATCAAGGTTGGTTATATTCACAGGTTGAAGGCATAAAATTTGAAGAGACATTTTCATAAGTGGCTAGGATGGAAGATATTAGGATGTTCTTTGCCTATCCTTATTCGAGAAAGATTAAGGTGTATCAAATGGACGTCAATTTAAATTTTTTGAATGGAGAATTAGAATGAGAATCATACATAAAATAACATGAAGGATTTATGCTTACTAACAAAAAATATTATGTCTACCAATTGAAGAAATATTTATATGGTCTCAAGTAGGCTCCTAGAGCATGGTATGCCCATATAGATAGGTAATTGTGGAAACAAGGATTCAAAAAGGGATGTTTTGATAGAAACTTACATATAAAAGTTTAACAATACAACTTGACTCTCATTGAAGTGTATGTGGATGATATCATCTTTGGAAGAGATGATGACATGTTGAGTAAGAAGTTTGAAAATGATATGAAAAGTGAATTTGAGATGTATTTAATTGGTGAGTTTAATTTCTTCTTGAGACTTCAAATATATCAGGAAGATGATGACATATTCATCTCTCAAACCAAGTACATCAAATAAATGTTGAATAGGTTCCAAATGGAAGACTGTAAACTAGTGAGAAATCCCATGGTGACTGGTTAAAATTTAAGCAAGGATGATATATAAAAGGAAGAAAATCAAAGACTGTATAGGTCAATGATTAGAAACCTATTATATGTGACAAATTCAAGACTTGATGCGATGAAGGAAGTTGGACATTTAGCACATTTACAAGCAGCACCAAAAGAATTCCATGTTGTTACAGAAAAAAAGATCTTTCGATTCCTCAAAGGAACAACAAAATTTGGGTTGTGGCATATGAAGGGGAATGGATTGACCTTAATAGACTATAAAAATGCTGATTAGGTACGTAATATTGATGATAAAAACATCACCAATAGAGCACCCTTTTATTTGGGTGATTGTCTTGTTTTATGGTTAAGCAAGAAGTAGCCTTCAGTCTCCTTGTCCACAACAAAAGCATAATATATCATAGTAACAACATGTTTCACTTAGGTTCCTAGGATGAATAAAAATCTGTAGGATCTCCAAGTGAAGTGATGAACCAATTCTGCTATTATGTGACAACACCAATGCCATAAATCTCTCCAATAATCATGCCATTCATTCAAAGACAAAACACATTCCTATTAAATGCCACTTTATTAGAGAGCATGTTGTAGAGAAGAATATTAGGGTAGAGTAAATTGAGACAGAGGAACATATAGTCAACATCTTCACCAAAAATATACCTCGAGATACCTTTGAGTATCTTCAGTAGAATCTTGGGATTATACCAACTTCACATTGATATCCATTTCATCCAACCAAGAAAACATGGGGAGACAAGCATGTTGTAGGAAGAGATATATCGTCAAAGGGATTTACCCGCTTCCATTGATGTCAAAGGGGGAGATAAATCGAGTGAAAAATGTTAGAGGCATGGAGTTAGGGGGATAATTGATCGCAATAGGAGTGCATGTGTTGTCATCAATGAAAACATGGAATATTGTTAAAAAATGGTTATCATTGATGTCAAACCAAGTAACGCTAGAAGAATCCCCACCTTTGATGAAAAATATGGCAAGAAAAAACAAGATTTTTGGGGTCAAGTTCACCTTCATTTTATTTTACTCATCGTGCCGATTCCAACGATATATGGCATGCCTCATGGTTCATCTCAGTTTGGGATATATGCTCAATCAAATATTGAAGCCCCCTTCTTGTGGTGAAAGTCCCCAAAATGAAGTGATGTGGTAGATCATTTTTGGTTAGAAAATTTCTCAAATAATGAGGCCAAGAAGGTCTTTTATTCAAGCATTTAATTGAATATTTGGAGGTAAAATTTGGATGCATGAAAGGAGAATTTCAAGGGCATATTGTCAAAAATTAATTTGGTCCTATTATTCATTGGGTTTTTAGCTCCAAGTCAAATTCAAAATTCAATTTAAAATCTAATCCTAAGGAAGGCTCCCTCCAAATTTTTGGCTCCAAGGATTATTCAAATTTAAAATTCAAAAGTTGGCTTCCATCCTTTTTTACAAGTTGGCTTACCCTATAGAATATACCTTGACCTATATATACATGCAAGGTTGATATATCATCAAATGCAATCAATATTCGAGGCATTCAACAAAAATATTTTGGTTTCTATCTACGACACTTGAGTAGTCAAGCGAATCTATGGGAGAAGGTCAAAGGTCTGGAATAAAACATGGATTTTTAATCTTTATATTTTGGCTCATGGTTGTTTAGGGGTAATTATTGTTTGAGGTTATCAGAGATCCAAAGTTCATATTTTGATATTTTTTATGAGCACAGTCATAGACACATACCTAAGGTTCTTTTGTGGGTATTCAATTCTCTATGAAAGGGCTAGTTTGAGCCAAAAATTGGGATTAGAACTTGGAGTAAATTTTGCGCAAAAATATGTGCTCTTGCCTGAAGTTTGTGGATGAAACTAGGGTTGGTTATTCAGAAATTTATTTTAATCCTATGGTAGGGAATTTATGAGCAAGTCCACTTATGTTTTGAAGCTCACAATTGGTGGTGGAATCAGTGTATTACATCAAGCCATTCACTAATATCTATGTTAGGATTTTTGTGTCTTTAATCACTGAAATATCAAGGCATGCATTAGTTTTGGACCTAAATGACATAAATTGACTTATTCGGCCCTCCTGAGGAGATATATTGCAAAATTTTTATGTTATTTTTCGTGGCTTCTACTCACATCATATTTTTTATTCTTGGTTTTTCTTAAAGATAAGTTTTGGCGTGCTTCTTTGGTTTGTAGAAAATTTCTAAGGCATATCATGACTTATTTTTGAAGTTTATTTTTGTGGACCATTTGAAGCTGAAGTTACTCACATATTGGTATTTAATTACAAATTCTTTGTTTGTTAGTTTGTTGGTGATTTCCATTGGTTCCAAAGGAAAATCCATGCCCTAATCAGAGAAGTAACTTGGAAGAAATTGTGTTTATGATTTGATCCATGGTAGACTATCTTTGGAACATCATTGTATTATTTACTTATGGAGATTTCCTAGTATTAAGGACTATTTGGGGTTTTGAAAAAGGTGTGATGTTGTATTTTTGAAGTAACATTTATGCTCCATTATGAAGCCTGGCATTGGAAATAGATTTAGGAACAATACTAACAAAAAACAAGGTAGTGAAGGTGAACTAGTGTTGAAAAATACATCCTATAGTATATTCTTGGAATCATAGCACTTGAAGGCATCTTGCATAAAAAAACATGTCCAAGTACAACTGTGGGACATAATACATCAGTAGGTATGAAACCGGTTGTTTGATTAAAGACATTTTTTAGTTAGAGAGCTTGTACTGAAGTGAAGGATATTATCGTTACATCATTTAGAAGAAACTTTGAAGTTGTTGAATAAGTTTGGTTTTCATTGTATATTTGAAGCACACATTAGTAGAAAAGGGTTTTATTGAATACCCTTTTAAGTAGGTCATTGTCCCTGGTATGGGAGCCCACAAATTGTTTCTTATTTTTATATATTAAGGGTGGTTGAGTGGTGCAAGATAGGTGAGTGAAATCCCCTTCAGGTTGTAGCATTAGAGGAAATTTGAGCCTAAAAGTGGCCTCCTAAGGAAATGTAATAAAATAATAGTTAAAATAATAAAATAAGAGTTATGGATTTTGGAGGGAAAACAAGAAAACTACTTTTTTAATTATATTTTCGGCTTATATTCTTATAGTTTTACTCAAATTTCAATTTTAGACACATTATATGTGGAATTAAATTCCACATCCAATGAGTACCCATTATGTGTACTTTTGAAAAGACCCACATTCATAAAAATTATAGATACATTAAAAAACGTATTGAAACACACGTTTTTAATATATCTGCAATTTTTATCAAGGTGGGTCTTCTCAAAAGAACACATAATGGGTACTCGTTGGATGTGGAATTTAATTCCGCATCTAATGAATGTATACACATGAAATTTGAGTAAACTTATAAGGAGATAAGCCAAAAATACAATTAAAATAAGTAGATTTTCTTCTTTTCCATCCAAAATATTTACATGTACCTCTTTTTAAATTTAAATAATTTTTATTTGTTTACATATTATGGCATGGAAATTACATGAAAATTTCATGGGCACCTTTAGGTTGAAATTTCCTCTAATGCTTGAAAATACTTCAGGGCAGTAGGGTAGTGCTAGGGAAAGTTGGAGCTTGCAGAGTGTTGGAGAATCCTATCAGTTGTAGCTAATAAAAATAGGGCATTGGAGCATCCTTCTAGTTGAAGCTGACAAAACCAGGGTGCAGGATCATTCTTTTAAGAGTTGGAGCTACGCAATAAAATTGAATGATTTTCTATAGTACTAGGGAGTTTGAGATTCCCTTTCAATTGAAGCTGGAACATTATTGTACTCACAAAATATTAGAATTGTTTTCAATGGCTTTTCTTTTGGAATGGTTTCCACCTAAAATTTGTTGTGTATTTCTCTTGTGTTGTGTTGTATACTGTTCTATTTTTCATGCTCCAAAATTTTATAATTAAATAGTTTTAAGTGAAATACTGATTCACCCCCCTCTCAGTATTTCCAATAAATGATACATAAATATATAAAAAATCCTAATTTCAAAGTATCAATTTTATTATTATTTTGTTGACTTTGCAAAAAAATGAAATTTTCGTTACAAAAAGCATTTCGAAGAAAAAAAAAATACAAAACTTAAAAAATAATTAAAAAATGAACATCTCGGAAGAAAGAAGAAGAAGAAGAAGAATACAATTCAAAAAATGGTTAAATAACCAACATTTAAAAAACATGCACATGCTTAAGATATAAGAAAATTTAAAGTGTAAAAAATATGCTCCCCCCAAAAAAATGTTGATGTTGCATCAACACTTTTCAAATTGGCATGAAAATCACCAACATTTAAAAAAATGTTCATACTTAAAACATAAAAAAAATTTCAGTGTCCAAAATTTCTTTTCCAAAAAAGAGGTTGATGTTGCTTCAACACTTTTCAAAATTAACATGAAAATCATGATTTGAGTGACCTCTAAAAAATGAGAACTCCGTACAGTTCTCGTTAATTTTGTAACTTTGTTAGATTATATTTGTTGAGTGTGGATAGAGAGAGAGAATAACAATGGGGGGCTTGTGTCTGTAGCAACCCATAGGCCACAGTCTCAAGAAAATCCATAAAGGGTTCTCCTTTGTACTTTCACGAATTCTATTCCATAAAAAAAGAGAGAAGAGTAGCCTCACATTACAAATGGGTTTTCTCCTGAAAGGGTTTCTCATGTTACATCTTGGAGTTATTTTAGATTTTGAGGAAAAATATTTACTTGTTCTTTATTTTCCACATTTTATATATTGCATATATACATAACAAAATCGATAATAATAGATTTGAGAGCTAAAGGAATTTACCCTTCATAGTATATATTTTGGGTTATTTTATTAGTTCTCTTATGATGAACTATCCATTGGAATATGCATGCAAATTTATGGACCATGTTAGTATTATAGCAAGTTTCTTTGGGCATTTTTTAGGAAGTTGTAGGGTATCCAAATCAATTTAATTAGAAAGTCATAAAACCAAAACCATAACTAGGGAATCTATTTTTAGTGGCCCTTGAGATTCGATAGAGGAGATATACTTAAGGTTGGAAGAGCAGAACATAAAGATCAACCATAATTTGAACCTCCTTATGGAGGCTCTACAAAACAATATTGGAATCAAAGGGAGTGGAGGTTCCCAATTAGAGATCATATCTAAGGGAAATTCAGAGATCAAGAAGAACTAGAGGAGGAACCAAGAGAGAACCTAAAAAACAAAAATCTATTTCAAGTGCCATGAACTATTCGTAGTCCCTATTGAAATTGGAAGTGAAGCTCGACGTCAAGCCATATCAGGGTGAGATTAACACTTTGACATTAAATCATTGGTTGTAGCAGTTAGAGGTTTATTATAATGTCCAAAATTTAGAGGAGGAATGATGGGTCTCCAAAATAGGTAAATTATAAGTCCCACGAATCCACTCCTAATCACATACAAATATGTTTGAACCCACCTTTTTTAGTTAATGATACACTTTTCTAGCTTAATGGGTTTTTAGAAGAGTTCAATGTGGTTTTCATATTTTATGCGCTTTAACATGTTGATTGTGTAGGATCTAAAGAGATATTGAGCAGATTCCAATAGATCCATCACTGGAGATATTTTCGGGACTTATTCCCTGCAGCAGGAAGACATAAACTCGATTAGCTCAAGGAATTTAATGCCCCCTCTTATCGCTGGGGGGTGGAATAATAACAAGATTCCATTTTCTATTTTTTTTTTGAGGAAATTGTTGTCCTCCTCTCAAGGAGGCTATGCTGAACTCTGGAATTGTTTCTTTTTTACTATCCATTTACCATCTCACTTCACCTTTTTGTCATCATTTTATAGCAATCTCAGCATGCTTAAGGCCAAGCTCAACTCTTAAAAAGGCATTTATCATCCATAATTATAATCTCTACTTCCTAATGAATTATAACTAAAATATTCTTATAGTGACAAAATCATAAACATTTTGCATCTAATATTGGTTTCCGCAACAATATTCATTGTTAGACAGGTTGCAACAATTAAATAAAAGGATGAAGAGTAGCTGGAGATGAAAAATTTCCACCATATGGATAACCACCTATCAACATAACTTGGAAAGTTAAGAGGATTGAGAAATCTAGAAGTCAAATTAAGAGTAAAACTATGAAAACGAGGTGTAGCGATCAAGTAAAAGAAGTGGAGGAATAAAACAACATAAAGTGAGAGAGATTGAAGACTTGTTCAACTATTAGATTTTGAATCAAGATGAATCTCCTATGAATTTCTCTTTCAGTAGCAAGTCATAAAGAGATTGAATTTCAAATTGAATCTATCTCGTGGATGTCAAGTTGGCTCATTTCGTGTCGACTTAAAACTCTTAAAATCGTTTTATGAAGTTTGTATAAAGGTTGTAAGCCGAAACCTAAGACATAAGTTTTGGGATATTAAGTTTTTAGTTGTTTTATTATGAACCGGTGATACTCTGTTCAAGTTTAATATAAATACTCAGTTCTCAATGTGTGCGTGAGAGATCTTGTGATTGATAGCTAACCTGCACTCACGGGAGCCCCCCTGTCGCACTGTGAGGTTTTGTTATAGTTTTGTTTTGCATTACTTGTTTTTAGCACTGTAGTTTCTGTTAAAAATTTGTTTTCATAATAATTAAATTTATGATAATTATAATTTTGATTGTAGAGTACTCAAAACAGAAAAACACTAAAAATATTTTTATTATTGAATGCATCTTCTTTCAAGCACTTAATTGCTTCATAGATTAATTCAGTTTCTTAAATGATGATGAAATACTCTTTAGAGGTTATATGCACACACAAGTAATCATTCGCAAGTTATAGTTTTTTTTTTTCATTTTCTACAAGTAGGAATTAGATCCTTTTTATTGCCAATTCTCTTTCATACAATTAGTATAGAATTTCCTTATTGCAATTTAGTATGAAAGTTTCTTTCTGCAAGATATTATATAATGTTTTCAATTTTGCAAAATATAACTGACTGTTTCTTTCTTGAAATTTGGTTTCTAAGAATTTTCCTTTTATACAATTAGAAGTAAGTTTGAATTCTGCAATTTAGATAGATTTTCAAATTATGAAAAATAGTGAATTTCAATTTAGTTAATTATAATTTAATATAACTTTAGATTGAAAGAATATGTGCATAATTATTCTCCAAAATGTATTTGTACATACTTAGAATTAGTTTCATTTCTAGAATCAATCAATTCATAGAAAAAATCCTAGTAAATTAAGAACAGTTAATTTACCCAACATTTTTGCACCGTTGCTAAGAAGTGGATATAACATTCCATTCTAGATTTTTCAATTTAGGTACATTCAATTTTGAAAATGATAAAAAACATTTATGCATAGAGAAAGGGATTATAGGGGTATATTTGTAAATAGAGGTAGAAGTTCAATTCCAACATCACCACTCACTCCACCTAGACCTCGTAGTGCCGCACCGCCCACTGAAACTCACATTCCATTATTGGAAGGTATACATAGACTCCCTGAGGTGCATAAATCTAAAATCCAACCTAGATATTCACCAAATTCCTCTACTGAAGTTGTAGTTGAAGAAACTATATCCCCAAAAAAGGAGTAATCTTTCTCTCTTCTACTGGAGAAAAACTTCTAGGACAAGACCTAAAAGTTCTTAGTGAAGAAGAAGAAGAAAATTATTTTAATATTCCATTAGTAGAAGAACTAGAAGAAGAGCTAGATAATCCAATCATAGAACCTTATGTTAGCTTTGAGGAATCTACAATGGCAAGGGAAGGAGAAGGAGAAGTACATAATGTAAATGGTTAACTTAGGATTGGAGGTGGAAGAGGTAGAGGAGGAATTATAGGAGGAGGTGGTAGGAGTGGTAGAGAAGAAAAAAATAATTTTGGATTTATAATCTTTGATGAATATACCATAACCACAATGAAAAACATCTCACCCTCCGTCCTCCCTAATTTCCATGGTTTAAGACATGAGGACCCTGAAACATTTCTTTTTGAGTTTGAAGTTCTATGTAGATCTTACAACTACATACTTGATCCTCAAAAATTAAAATTGTTTACATCTACCCTTAAAGATGGAGCACTTAAATGGTTTATGTGATTAGGAACATATTCAATTAGAACATGGGAAGAAATGGAAAATGTGTTCTTAGAAAAATATAAGGATTATTTTATGCCCCATAACCTTAAGGATGAAGTCTTTAAAATGATGCAGAAAGAGTATGGAAGTCTTTAAAATGAAGCAAAATGAGTATTAAAGTATTTAAAATGATGCATAAAGAGGATGAAAGTCTTGAAGACTTGGTTGAAAGATTTTCCTATAACATTAAAAGGGCTAAGATGTATAATTTAGATGATGAAGCTCTGAAAGCTCTTTTGCTAAATATATTAGAGATGAGTGGATTTACCTCCTCAATTTAATGGGAAAATGAGATGTTTCTCAACTTTCATTTGGAGAAGTATTTGATCCGCATACACATATTTCAAGGGGTAAGGCTAGAATTGGGAAAAATCCAAGAGATCCTATTATGTACAAGATTAATAAATATCCAATTGAAACAATAAGTAGAGCTGAAATAGGTAATTTGATTGAAAATTTCAAAACAAATATTCTTGAGAGTCTTAGTGAAGAACTAGATACTCTTACGATATGAAACAAGCAAAAGGATGAAAATGCTGCATTATCTATATTTTCTCCCAGATGTAGGAAGAAATATGCATTGAGAGAGTGTCCCCTTGATATTATATAAATTTGTGTCATATGTGCTGAAAATCATAGTACAAATGAGTGTGCTTCAATACCTGGTCTTAAATCCGTCTTTCAAGATGAAGCTGGAACAAGCCAAGATGAATCTCTTTGTTTTGTCGCTAAAGTACCATGGAAAAATCAAAAACCAAATATGACTCAAGGTTTCAATACTCAATCATATGCATAACCACAGAACAATTGGACTACACCTATGCCTTGGAAACCTTGTCCCCCACAATCTCAAAATCCATTTTGGCCTAAGGTTGGAAAAATCCTTATGGAAAATATCCTTAATATCCTCAATTCCAATAACCTTATCCTTCTTTTCCACCACAATATTATCCTCCTCAACCCACACAACCTCCTCAATTCCAAAATCCAAATAAACAAATTTTATTACCATTTCCTCAAAAGTAAAATCAACTGCTTTCTCAACCAATTCTTAATCCAAATGACAAAAATCAACAAGCTGTTCATAATGTTGACAGACAAAATTTTCAAGCTTGTATGATAACTCCATTAGGTCTAAATGATTCCCAACTTATATCTCGTAGGGTTTTGCAAAATAAGTCACCAACAATTATCATCCAAAAATATAAAGAGAATGAGGTTCATGAAAAATATGCAAATCTTGATCAAGAAAATGTTCCTCTAAAGGAAAATGTTCCTATACAATCAAGGATGAATAGATAAAACATGCTCCTACAATTCCTCTAGTAAAACAACCTTCTATTTTCTTTACATGATCTTGTTGGGTCTCTAAATGGTCTTTCATTTCACCCTATTTTCTTTCACTTTGCTTCAGAATTTGCCACATTCCGCAGCTCCATAACCATGCTCTAAGACCATCTTCATTATTAAATATCGGTTAAGACACATTATTTTCCAATACATTTATTTTGGTATTTTAAGTGAATTTCTAGTTAAATATTATAAAAATAACATGTACTCACTTATATATAAAAGTTGGATGAGTTTTGTGACATGTGTAAGCATATTTGAAGATTCTAAGATAGTCCTATTTAGCCTCCAAGGCTCAAATTCGAATTTATTCTTAAAACTCTTGAAGATTTGAGGAATATTTGAGATCAATGGTCAAACACATTTCATGGAAAAATATCATGGAAGCTTTCATAAGTGTCTTCTATCAAATCTAGGAGAGATTTGTGAGAGGATATGAAGAGATGTTAATTGCTAGATGTAAACACATGGTTGTAACCACATAAGATATTTGTGGATTTACATTTATAAGTTAGTTATCATAATTTTTGTATAAATACAAGTGCTTACTCGTCTCAAAAAGTGTGAAAAATTTGGGAGCTATGCTCATGCTTCAATGTAGAGTTTTGGATGTTAAGGATCAGAACTATGCTTATGATTGATATAATGAATACCATTCTAGTTCACTTTGATATGGTTGTACCTTCATTTGGTGTTTATCAAGAGTTTTCTCAACTTTCCACCTCTCATTCACTTTGGGATGACCACCTAACGTGTATGGGATATTTTTTAATGCTTTATATTTTTAGTTTCTTTATGTTAATTTTAAGTCTTTTGATTAGATGCATTGTTTACATTCTTTCATACTCATTCCATTTATGTTCTTTTGCAGGTTAAGCATTATTGGTCTCATTTCATAGATTCATTGTTTTTCAATTTGTTTGATATATTCATGAATGATTTTAATTTGACAATGCACACATTAGTAATTTCAATTGATCTCTTATTGCTTTCATAATATGTTGCCTTTAAATTTCATAGTTTAAGAATTCAATGCTTTCTTAGTATAGGATTTGGTGTTTTCTAGGTAAAATTTACTTTCAATTCATTAGAATAGATTTACTTTCCTGTTGGTAAAAAATATTTACTTTCATGTCATTAAAATAAATTTATTTTCATGTCAATAGAGTAAGTTTACTTTCATGTCAATTGTCATTTCAATTTCATAGATTACAATTTTTTTTTCCAAGTTCCGAATTTGGGAGTTTTAAAAAAGAAAGTGTGTGCACACTCATCTTAGACATTTTTCATGAATAAGTTTTCCATCATTTCAATAGGTTAATTTACTCTTAAATTTAAAGTTGGTTCCTAGCACATATTATGCAAGTATACTTCGCAAGTTCACGAACCTCGAGTTTGACAATTTAATGACAAGTAATTTAACTAAAAATTAAATTACCCAACATTTTTGGCGCCGTTGTCAGGGAAATATATATAGGAGTTAAATTTTTCGTCTATAATTTATTTTTAGCTTCATTCTCATTTTTTTTAGTTGCATTCATTTTTAGATAAAATTCATGTTAAAAATCACTTAGATGTATAGTTAAAATTCATATGAATGAATTTCAATCAATTTTGTACCATAAGAGTTTCAACACTAATCCATTTATGGACAGGAAATCTAGAATGATGATCAAGTGTTTCTTTGAGAGCAAGGAATACATTGAAGTTTGGTTCCAAACAATGAATATGCCACAACATTCTTCCATCTTCAACAAATCTTGGCACCAAATCCAATGTAAAGTTGGTCTCTCACATCCTAATGAATGTTGATGTATATATTTTCAAATTTGTATATGAGCATACCAGAGATCTTGATTCGTAAATGGCTTCATTGGAAATACTCATATACTAAAAAAAAAAAAAAACTTTTCTTTTCCAAAATAGAGTAGGATAAAATAGGAAAATAAAACCAAGTTTGGACATTTTTTTGAGTTTTTGAAATTTTCGTTTTAACATTTGATTTCATTCATTTTCTTGAATTTTTCATTTTTGATAGTGCAGTAAGAGCCACCTCTTTCACTATCAATTGACTTGGAGATCTACAATAAAAAGGATGTTCGTGAAGAAGGAGAACATGTGGAGTTTAGAGAGCCAAAATTTGAGGTTTGAGATCAATTCTTCTTAATTTATTTTTAAATTTCAAATGAATAAAGAATTGACAAAACCCTTGAGTATGCTCTCTTCTTGCACCTTGTTGTGACCTGGAAGATCAGAAAGGAAAGTTGGATAAGTTAGCTTTGAAATTTCACAATAAAAAAATGACTAGAAAATCTAAATTTACCATTGATTTAAAAAAAATTGCTTAAAATTTGATCTCTAATTGTCAAATAAATGTGTTTCGTAATTTGCTACAATAATTTGTTTTTCATTATTTAAAAAACATTTTTTTTATAAATTTTCTAGAATAGTTTCATTTATTATTATTAAATAAATAAATATTTAAAACAAATGTTTATTTTTTTTCAAATTTGTTTTTATTTTCCTTAATAGTTTAAAAAATTAAAAAAAATAATAATAAAAAATAAAAATAAAAAAATAAAAAATCATTTAATTAAAACATTAATTACAAAAAAACATTTAATTAAAAAATTCTCAAAAACATTATTAAAAAATTTATTAATTAAAAAAAAAAAAAAATTGGAGCGTTGTTTTATTTTGGCTCATTTCAAAAGCCAAAGGCTTTGGCGTACACATATATGCGTGAGGCCAAGCGAAGGCAAGGCCCACTCCTAACAACTAAGGCTGAGGCCGAGGCCAAGGCCAAGGCCAATGTTAAGAGCCAACACAACTAGGTAGAGGACTAGAAAAGAAAGAAAGAAAATAAAAAAAGCCAAGAACTTTGAGAGAGAAGCTAGGCAATTTTTTGCTCCATCAATCTACAAACAAAACTTGCAACAAAAATGCTGAGTTTTGGTTGACTATTTTCCCAATTTTTACAAGAATAAATTGGTTATGAGATTCATTGTTTTTGGCAAGAGCATGAGTTCAACTGAAAATCAAACACTTTTGTGGCATGAAATTTCTTGAAAAGTGTGAGGAGCAGTTAGACAATTGAATTTTTTCTCAAAAATCTCGAATTTATTTTGCTGAGCATTTGTCAAATTGTTGTTTCGTTAGTCAAATTGGTCGAATGGTTAATATTTTTAAATTTAAATAATGTTTTTGTGGCTTTTAATTCAAAAATTCAAATTGTGAGCAGATGGAATATCACATTTCGAGGAAGGATTTTCAATTTCAAAATATGTTTTGATCTTCCATAGATCAACTATCCTATTCATTAATGAATATGATTTTGAATCCCTTAAATCTTGGGAAAAACATTTTTTTGTCTTTTCAATAACCTTTTGGATAAGTTGAAATTCTCAATGGGCTTTTTAGTAGTACTAGGACCACCCATACACGGTTCATCCATTGGAAATATGTAAAAGAAAGAATAACGAATTGATTTTGTAATATTTTGAATTTGAAAAAAAAAGTCACGAGCTCAAATCTAATAGAGGCCAAAATTTGTTAACTATTCTACAATTTTGACAATCCTTAACTATGCAACAATTTCACTTCCATATGGCGACATTTCATTAGTCCACGTGACATCATAGTATTGGTCAACATTGCCAAACATTGTCCAATTGTCCGACATGTCACCTTGTATAGTCAGCTTGCCATGTCATCTACCCACTTTAGAATTATTGGGCAGGGCCCAACTTGGTCTAGTTTTGAGTTAAAGATTCCACATTTTGAGGAAGTGGAGTACGCGATCGAACGGAAATAAGTAAATCACACAAAGTTTAAAAGCTTCACGCAGAGTTTAGGAGTTTTAAGGGCTTTGGGGCGAGTCGAAATCCCTCTTTTTGTAAAGGGATCATATTATTTTTGAATATTTTGAGCTCCACCCATGGTTTGCGGACCATGGTATTGTAAGAAAGAAATCTATAAAAGGAGATGAATTAATGAGTCAAGATAGATAGAGATAGATCCATGATTGTATGGAGAAGGCTCTGTAGTTGTGTGCATAGAGGCCTTGGTTTGCAACTGTGTGCGCAGACCACCTGCAGCTGTGTGTGCGAGTCGAAGAAGGATTGTACTGGAAAGAAAAATCATTAATAAAAGAAAGGAAAGTTGTGAAGTATCTTTGTGTTATTTACACAATTTGTCTATTATTTATCTCTGAATTTGTTTATGTATTGCGAAGCATTATATCAATGTTTGTGCATAGCGAAGTATTTTATGTTGTTTATATGTGTTGTATTGGGTTGAGTAGTGCATAAGAATGATAAAGGCACAATGCGCAATAGTAGTAATTGATGAATATGGCATAAACTGTAAAAGTAGATAATTTCATCTATGCAGGTCAGGAAAGAATAAGAAATAAGCATAACAGTAAATTCGTGTCCTAATATCCCTATGGATGCAGAAACCTGGTTCTAACATCCCCCAATATTGCCTCAGGTGAGACTGCGGTTTGCACAATAGATCGTTGCCGAAAAGGCCGGTAATATAGGGTTTTTTTTTGGTAGCGCAACTACTTCGAACCTGAGTTTAAACCTGTTCAAGCCAACAAATTAGCGTCATGCTGCTACGAGACACTCCCTAGAGCTTCCACGTCACCCATGCACCAAATTTTCACTGTTTTTCTAAAACTTCAAACATCCATAACTTTCTCATACGATGTCTGTTTGAGTCGATTCAAGCATCGTTGGAAATATCTCGACGATATATATGCGATGGAGTAGTTTTAATTAGCATTTGAGACAATAAAAAATGGTCATTTTTTATGGATTTTGTAGCAATTAGACTTCGAAAAATAAATAATTCATTAAAAAAATGTTTCTGATATGATGTTTTAACCTAGTTTTTGAATCAATAAAATTGGGCATCAAATGAACAAGTGAAGAAATTATCAACAAAATACTAACGGGTAGTCTAAGTGCATAAGCTTCCTGACAAGTAAAAAGTGCATTTCATTTTTATTTATCTTCCTTGAATTTGTTTTATTAGCACTACTTATGAATATATTGCATATATATCATATGAAGAGAGACTGACCACATCTCTCATTCGAAAATATTACGTTTTATTGTAGATTAGTGCTACGCTTTTGCAGGTTCTAGGATGATTAAAGAAGATCAATTTATGCACAAGTGGTTCTCAAAGACCAATTTCTTAAAAAAAAAAAACCATGAAGAACTCAAATCCATGTCAAATCAAATTCATAATGTCATTGCTACTCATTCATTTTCCTCTTTCTAAGCTTTCAATCCATCCATGATTTTCCATTTTCCTACTACTAGATCATGACTACAAAACCATTTTCCCTTTGCAAATTTTAGTCTTTCCTCCCTCACTTCCATTTCATCTCTAACCCATGAATAAATTTATTCAACTCACTTACATGATGAGTTACTCAATGCCCTTTTCCTTTTGCAAAATAACACTTGCTTCATAAATGCAAATTTTTCATCCATGGTCCTTTAAATCATTGTTTTATACTTGTGTTAGATGATGAGGGATTCATTAAGGCCCTCATTCTAGAAAGTATTGACCCATCGACTTCAACACATTATTTGTGTTCGAGACTAGAGTTATTTTTAGTACCTTGAGGCTTGCATGCCTTAATGACAAGTTCTCTTGCATATGAACATTGGGAATACATCAATGTCCCCTGTTTGTCTGACCTTCTAGGTGACTCGACTTCAACTCATTTATTTGTACCTAGTAAGATGTACTTTGGCATATTGACTCTCATTGACATTAATGGTGAGTAGTCTTGTATTGGTTAACAACATTCATTAATGGTCAGTAATCCAAAAATTTCTTTCTATTTTCGACATCAACAAAATTTATTCATATAGAAAATATATATGCCATGATGCCGATATGAATGCAGACTATATGATTCCAACAACTTGCAACAATGTTCTAATAAGTCAAGATTCATTTCAAAGTTCACCAACAGTAGCATTAGTTCCAACAATAAGAAGGCACAAAGATTTCAATTTCAGATTTAATCCACTATTCATACAACCAAAAGAAGAAGAAGCAGATTAGATTGTTTCACTTCACGTTCCATGATCCAACAGTAACAACCAAGATCTCACTGATTCATATCTTATCGAATTTTCAATTAGGTGAAGGTATGTTGTTTTCTAATCTTTAATCACTAATTCCTTGAATTCTATAATACATGTATTTGAAAATTTTCCCATGTGACATTATCTTTCCATTTTCAAAAGACAAAAAAACATTTAGTTGGGGGGAGGATATTCATTACCATTTTTCATTTTCATATTCTATAACCTCATACATTCTTGACCAACATGCTTCTCCCAACTGATTGCTGCAGTTTTCTTTAAAGATGGATATGTTTTAAAAATATTCAAATTATGAAAAAGGATTGATTAATATGTATATGAACAACTCTTCAATTTTCTTTTATTCTTCTTATTTCTGCAATAAAGAATACTTAAGAATGTGTTCAAAATGAAGACTTGTTCATATAAATATTAATCAATCCTTTTTCATAAATGAAGAACAAATACTTGAAATCGTAATGGTTTTCACAAAAGAACCAACCATAAAAATTTCTACTTAGACATCCTTCAGATAAAGAAGACTTTTCAAAAAATGTAAGTCTTGAAGAGTATCTCAAAGTTACAAAATGACTTAATCTTCTACCTCATAAAAGGCCACAATCCAAGATAATGAATGCAAATTTGCTTAAGGAAATGCAACATCTTCAGTTGGGGAGAATGTCGTGTCTCCAAATTTCCATTCATTTCACTTTGCTTCAAAATTTTCCACGTTCCATAGCTCCATATCCATGCATTAAGACCATCTTCATAATTAAATATGGGTTAAGACACATTATTTTCCAATACATTTATTTTGGTAGTTTAAGTGAATTTATAGTTAAATATTAGAAAAATAACATGTATTCACTTATATATAAAATTTGGATGAGTTTTGTGACATGTGTAGGCATATTTGAAGATTCCAAGATAGTCCTATTTGGTCTCCAAGACTCAAATTCGAATTTTTTCTTCAAACTCTTGAAGATTTGAGATCACTGGTCAAGCACATTTCATGAAGAAAGATCATGGAAGTTTTCATAAGTGTCTTCTATCAAATCTAGGAGATATTTGTGATAGGATATGAAGAGATGCTAATTGTTAGATGCCAACACATGGTTGGAACCACTTGAGATATTTTTGGACCTACATTTGTTAGTTAGTTATCTTACTTTTTGTATAAATAGAAGTGCTTACTCGTATCAAAAGGCGTGAAAAGTTTGGGATCCATGCTCATGCTTCAATATAGAATTTTTGATGTCAAGGATCGACACTTGCTTATGATTGATGTAATGAATATCATTCTAGTTCACTTTGATACAGTTGTGCCTTCATTTGGTGTTTGATCAAAATGTTTCTAAACTTTCCACCTCTCATTCACTTTGGGATGGCCACCTAATGAGTATATGATGTATTCTAATACTTTATCTTTTTAGTTTCTTTATTTTCATTTTAAGTCTTTTGATTAGATGCATTGTTTACATTCTTTCATACTCATTCCATTTATATTCTTTTGCAGGTTAAACCTTATTGGTCTCATTTCATTGATTCATTGCTTTTCAATATGTTTGATAGATATTCATGAATGATTCTAATTTTACAATGCATGCATTAGTAATTTCAATTGACCTCTTACTTCTTTCAGAATAGGTTTCCTTTAAATTTTATAGTTTAAGAATTCAATTCTTTCTTAGTATAGGATTCGCTGCTTTCTAGATAAAATTTACTTTCAAGTCATTAGAAAAGATTTACTTTCCTGTTGATAAAATAGATTTACTTTCATGTCATTAAAATAGATTTATTTTCATGTTAATAGAGTAAGTTTACTTTTATGTCAATTTCATAGATTAGAATTTTGTTTCCAAGTTTCGAATTTAAGAGTTTTGAAAAAGAAAGTGTGTGCACACTCATCTTAGACATTTTTCATGAATCGGTTTTTCGTAATTTCAATAGGTTAATTTAATCTTAAATTGAAATTTGATTCCTAGCATATATTGTGCAGGTATACTTCGCAAGTTCACGAACCCCGGGTTTGACAATTTAATGACAAGTAATTTTTTTTTTTAACTGAAACGGGTATGGATTTTATTAGTAGAGAACTCCGAATGGCCGCAGCCTTACATCTTTCAGTGCAATTCTTTTACATTTTCAATTTCCAACAATTTTCTATTTTCATGGTATACAAATTGTTTCTGGATCTCCGCCATTTGTGCTAAGGTATCCTTGGGCCAAGAGGCAGCCTTTGTTGGCATAGAATTCTGCCTCTTTGTTTGATTCTCTGAGAATGTGATAGCATTTGAAGGAAGTGAAGTCTTGGAGAAGGTATCTCAGCCTTTGCAGATTATTATTTAAACCAACTTCATTGAATTGGTCTTGCGTATGTATTATTTTGATCAGGATTTCTGAGTCTCTGAATGCTTGCAGCTCCCGATGTCCTCTCTCTTTGGCTATTTGGCATACTTTTATCAAGCTAAGGATTTCTTCTTGATTGTTAGTTCGCTGTCCTAGACCCCAACTGAAGGTTTCTTTGATGCCTCCATCAGAAGAGTATATGAGTCCTCTAGCTCCTGTTGTCCCGGGGTTGCCTTTAGAGGCACCGTCAAAAAATGCTGTTGTTATTCCTTGCTTCCTCCACCAATTCTGAAAAGCTTCATCCTTTTCTCTTAGCCTCCACTCAGGATTTCTGAGGGGTTTTTCTATACTGTGTATCCGTTGGATGAATGCTTGAGTGCCAAGCCAATTCTTTTCCTCTTGCTACATCGAATTGTCCTCTTTGATTTTTTGAGAATTAAAAATGTCTAGAAGGAGTCCTTTTGATTTTTCTGCTACCATGTTGGGGGTCCAAGTTACATTGTTAAATATCTGCTCATTTCTAGATAGCCATAGCTTCCAACACACTAGCTTGGGGAGAGTGATCCAGATTCTGGCCCATGATGAGTTTAGGGAGAGCGACGGGTAACGCTCTTTCCATGAGAGGAATAAGTCTACAACTGAAGTTTTAGTGGGGATTACAGCCTTTAATCCTTGAAGAGTGTGGGTCCAAACTCTGTTTGCATATGGACATTCAACAAATAAATGATCCATGGTTTCCATGGATTCTTTACAAAGTGTGCACCTATACGGACCTGCAGTGTTTATTTTCATAAGGTTTTCACCGGTCAGGATCTTTCTATGCATTAGTGTCTAGAAGAAGAAGTTTACCTTGGGCAGCGCCATTGGATCCCATACCTCTTTCCAAAACTTTGCTGGATGAATTCGGTCTCTGTGTGTTTGCATAAATTCATAGCCTTTGACTGAGGTGTATGCTCCTGTAGGTCCCCATCCCCATTTATCCTTTTCTGATTTATGCACCGGGGCAGCCTCACAAAGTTCCTGTTTGATCATTTCTGTTTGCTGCATTAGGTGAGCTGGGATATCTCTGAAATCCCAATCAATCGAGAACCCAGACTCGTTCCACTTTGAGTTATCGTAGAGTGTCTTGTCCCCTTTGTTTTCTAAAAACTCACATATCTCATGCAGGTTATCTTGTGTGGCTAATGGCGAGTGGCCCATTATACTATCAGTCAGCAGCTTGATGTGTTTCCCATTCCCTGGGATACGATATAAATTCCGGGTGAAAAAACGCCACCCTTTAATACATAACTGCCATAACAGCGAGCTCTTTTTGCTGTTTGCGTTTTGAAAGTTTCTTAGATTTTCATTTGGTAGGTATTTATGCCTCAGAGCTGTGCTGATGGGATGATTGGGGTCGCTGTGAAGTTTCCAGAGTATTTTAGATCCCAGAGATACGTTGGCAGAGTCCGGATCTCGAATTTGAAGGCCTCCTTCCTTCAAAGTTCGCTTTGCTATCTCCCATTTCACCAGATGAAATTTTCTCTGGTTTCCTTTGCCTCCTTGCCACATAAAATCCCTCATGATTTTATTAATCTGTCCTGAGATCGACTTGGGTGCCATCAAGTATGACACTTGATAAATTGGTAGAGATGACAACACTGATTTTATAAGGGTTAATTTGCCTCCATGAGTTAGCCATTGGCCACCCCATGCAGCGATTTTGCCTCTGGTTTTTGTAATTCCTCCTTCCCACAGATTGACTCTGTTTGTGCCCAGTGTTAGTGGCAATCGAAGATAGTTGATTTTTTCCCATTTTGCGTATCCATTAAACCCCAAGTTGCTTGCTATGTTTTGAGTTTCTTCCCCCTTTGTATTCCAGCTATCTACTGCACTTTTCCTTTCACTGATTAGAGCTCCAAATGCTTTGCAATATGCTTGAAGAGTATTTTTTTATGCAGAGCCTATTCTAGTTGAAGCTCCTCCCAGCATGAGGGAGTCATCCAAAAACAGTGCATGGTTTATTGCTTTAAGGTCCTTTGTTATTTTTAAACCTGGGGCTGTTCCTGTTATAATATCAAGCTCCAGCTTTTTGCTCAACGTATCCGCCATTAAGATGTAGAGGAATGGAGAAAGGGGACATCCTTGTCTCAACCCCCTCGTGGCTCAGAAGAAATCAACTGGCCTCCCATTTACCAAAGGCGCTATCCATGGACTACTGGTGCATGCTTGGATCAGATTTACAAACTCTTGATCAAATGCAAAGGAGATTAGAACTTGATATAGATAGGACAACTTGACTCTGTCGAAGGCATTAGCCATGTCTAACTTGATTAGCATACCTTTCTCCTTTCTAAGATTGCTGGAATGCATGGCTTCCTGGACTTGGATTACATTGTCCAGGATATGTCTCCCATTGACGAAGCCCCCTTGCGAATCTGATATGAGTTTGCTCAGCAGTGGCTTTACTCTATTTGCAAGAAGTTTTGCGATAATTTTATATGAGGCATTGCACAAAGAGAGTGGTCTGAACCTATCAAAGGAGGAGGGTTTTGTCTCTTTCAGGATTAAAGCGAGGAATGTTGAGTTGGTGCTACCCCCCATTTCTGCTTTCTTCAAGAATCCTTTTATCATTCTAATTAGATCTGTTTTTATTATATCCCAGCATATCCTGTAGAAGTGAATAGTGAACCCATCTGGCCCAGGGGCTTTGTCTAGGTTCATGGACCAAATTATATTGCTGATTTCTTCTTCATTTGTTTGCTTCAATAATGCTGTATTGTCCTCTGTGGTGACCAATGCTGGAATGTTCTTCAGGAATTCTTTTTTATCTTCTTCACAGTCCTCTTTCTCTTTGCTGTAAATATGATGGAAATGTAATACTGCAACAGATTTTATCTGTTCTACTCCTTTGCAGAGCCTCCCATCAGAGGAAGTGATCTCTGAGATGTGATTCCTTGAGAGTCTAGCTCTACATTGTCGATGAAAATATGATGTGTTTCTATCTCCAGCTTCCAGCCAGAGACTCCGAGACTTTAGTCTCCAATACTCTTCTTCATTTCTGAAGGAGAGGAATGTTTTGCATTGGGCTACTTGCTCCTTTTCTAATTTTGTTTTGTTTATATCAATTGTGTCCATTTCACTTTGCAAAATTTCCAAGTGTTGCACTGCCTCGATTCTTTGGTCTTTGGGTGTATTTGTTGGAAGTTTATTCCATTCCTTGAGTTCCTTTTTTGTTAATTTTAATTTTTGTTCCCATACATAATTTGTGTCCATTTCACTTTCTTTCTTGCTACGTCGGCATATGAGGGAGAGGGAGATACTTCGGGGGTTTTCCCTTGCTCCTCTCCTCCTTTCCCATTAGGGGAGGGTCTTGAATGATTGTTGTTGTTCTTGTTTGCTTCCGGAGTTTCTATGGCCTTGCTGGACTCTACATTTTGATCTCCTGATTTCGAGGTGGGGATGGTGGTCCCATATTTTTGTTCTTGCCCCATTGGTCCGGGGTTATTTCCCTTTGGTATTCTTTTAGTTTTGGGTTTTGCTGTCCCTGCTTTCTGCACTATGGTCCATTGTTTTGCTTTCGCATTCTCGCTCTCCTCTCCTTCCTTTTTTTGCAGTGTCTTGCGAAGTGGTCGTAGCCGTGACAATGCCGACATTTGAAGGGTAGATGCTCATAATCTAGCTCCTGGATGTGCGTCCATTCAGCTGTTGTAAGTTTGATTACCTTTGGTAACCCTTCCTCCATATCAACCTCCACGCAGATCCGTGTGTAGGAGTATTGATATTTTCGAACAACTTGATCGATATACCTTCCAAGCGAGTTGCCGATAGCCTGCAGAGATTTTTGATTCCAGCAATGTAATGGGAGATGAGGTAGACGGACCCAAACTGGAACAATAGACAGAACATCCTGGGTTGGGTCAAAGTCAGGGGTCCATTTGTTCAAGTATAAACCCTGGGGCCCCATGAAGTAAGGACCGTTTTTGAAAATGAGATTTTTATCATCCGAGATTTCAAACATGAACACAAAGAATCCTTTTCCAAGAAAATGGCTCTTGATTCCTTTAGATACGAGCGGCGTCCAATTTCTTTGCACCCATGCTTCAACAGATTTGGGAGAGGGCTAGAGCTCGGTAAATTGTCTGATGAGCCCTCTGTCTGCTAGATTGACTGCAGATCTGCAAGTTTTTGCTATTGGCAGTTCTACAATTGGGATGCAGTCCAACTTTTTAACGAACTTCTGTTGTGCCTTGGATATTGGTGTCTTGTGAGATCCAGCGATGAGCTTCTTGAATGCAATCAGTTCGGGCAAGGGAGGGGCAGGTTCGGCACCCCCACCGACCTCCATTGGAGCTGAACCCAGAGAGAAAAGAGCAGAGGCGGCGCTGCCAGGTCACGTTCGCAGCACAACAACAAAGATATTAGTAGTTCTTTTAGTGTATTAATGACAAGTAATTTAACTAAAAGTTAAATTACCTAACAGATCCACCTTTTCCTGAAAGACTTAAAATTGATAAAGGAAAAGAAATACATTTCCTAGAATTTCCACTTCTTTTCCTCATCTCAAATTCACATTCTAACTGTTTTACATGATTTCTTGATTATCTCTATCAAAAAATAAACTCACGTAGTAGCTCATAACCAACCCTATTTTTTCACTTAGATTTGCAATAAACACTTGGTTTGACCTCCTAGATGTATTAAAACACCTCAGGGACATTGATAATGAAACTTAGAAGTATAGAGACCTCCTAAAGGTGTCCATAGATGCCTTTGTCAATTGTTTTTCGAATATTGTTTTTCTACAAATTAGGGTTTTTATTCTTAGTTATTTATTTCTAGCAAGTGTTCTTTTCCATTTATTGTAAAAATTATAGATGTGTTTTCCATTCAAAAAGTATGTTTTTTAATTCATTATAGGTAGCATAGATGTGTGTGTGGAGTTTTTTTTTTTTCAAACCATTATGCAAATGTAATTTTCTTGTAGCATAACTTGGTCTTTGTCCATCTTATATTAATTTCAATACGTCCTAGCTACATAAAAATCAATAAGAGAATAAGATAGTGCTTTCTACACATATAATGCCGACCCCTCTTAATTTTGTATAAACCCTAGTTTGATAATTAAAGTTGAGACCATTGGGGGTTGCAACATTATTGTTGCAATAATGAGGGCCATCAAGGAACACACAATTTCATTTGCTTATTTTAAAGTCAAGGCCATTTCCTAAAATGGTAAAAAATACACACATAAACCCTGAGGTTGGAGGGGGATCCTACAGTGACTAAGTGGGAGGATTTTAAAACTCTCATAAATTCCCAATTTTACCTTTTTGAGTATGTATAGGAGCAGTAGATGTGATGGCATTATTTCAAGAAAAGATATGGGAAGAGTGTACAAGAGTACACCACATAATTTAGGAAGATGGAAATAATTCCGGGTATATCTCTTAAGGACCTAGACATACTCCACAAGTATCTAGGGGGTCTACATAATCATTTGTGTAAATAAGTAATGTTGTTCAAAATATAATGATGGATGAAGCTTGTGTATAGGCGTAGTGTTGAGAAAACATAAGCTAGAACAAAGAGCATTCTAGTGGTTCAAAGAATAAGGAACACCGGGAAGCTTCTAATGAGGGTAGAAAGAAGTGGAAAGGGGGAAGGAAACCATCATAGCACACCAGTGAAAAGATACTATCAACCACTACAAAAAATTTAATATTGATGGTCACAGAGAGAAGTTCTCGAAATTACATCTAAATATAAACTTGAAGAGCCGAAAGAAATATGCAAAGAATAAAAATATCACAGCCACATATTTGTGAAATCAAGTGGAAATAAACTTGGATGTGGATTAGAATATTTTTTGTACATTGTGTAGAAGGAGGTGAATCTAAGTAGCCTTAAAAAAAATGAGAAGGAGATGACCAAATTCTTCCATATAAATTTATAGGTCAAGAAGACAAAAAAAAAATGCTCCTTTTGAATTAGGATCATAGGAGAATCTCATAGCAATGGAGACGATCAAAACACTTGGATTGGGGGTTCAAGACCATCCTAGCCCATATCCATTAGGATGGGTCAATAAGGAGGCAAAGGTAAAGGTAACTAAATAGTGCAAAATAAAATTTACTAATAGTATCAATTTTATTGATGAAGTAGGACTATTTATAGTTCCACTTGATATATGTGGAGTTGTGTTTAAGAGTCTCCATATGTACATTCATGATGCAATACTCATGTAGATATCCAACTAGTATCACCTCATCAAGGATGGAAAATCCTTCATCATCAACACACACAAGGGCAAGCCAAATATTTTTTTGATAAGTTCCAACCAAGCTAAGAAATTGATCAGTTCTAGGAAGAAACATGTTTTTTAATTCTTAAGAGAAGGTCATTCTATAGAAGAGTTAATGAGAGAAAATTCATCTTTAGAGGGGTGTACCAAGGAATAGAGACAAAAACTGGAATAATTTCTATAGGCATACAAGGGAGTGTTCCAAGAGCTTAATGGGATACCACCCAATAGGGAAGTGGAGCACAAGATCTAACTATTTCCGGTTTCTTTGTTTCCAAAAATTGGGTTGTATAAACATTTTGTAATAAAAGTAAACAATTAGAAGAAGTAATTACAGAAGTTGCTAGAGTAGGGTATTATTAAACCAAGTACTTCACCTTGTGGGTCACTCATCGTAATTATGCCTAAGAAGGCTAGGACTTGGTGAATATAAATTGATTACAAGGTGTTCAAAAAAATTACCCTCAAGAACACGTACCCCCTAATAAGGATATATGATCTTTTTTATTTTGTAAAGTAATATTTTTTGTTTCCTAAAATTGTCTTGAAAATACATTACAACATCCAATGATGCAGTGCTTGCTCATAGTACTTTGTATGTGGTTTCAATCTGCCTTGAGGGAATCCATATATTTTTAACCACCCTTTCATTAAAAGTAGTCTAAAAAAAAAATATTTTCTAGTATCTCCTGAGATAACAAAACATAATTGTAACACAAAATAGTCATGAAACATTCCAACCAATTAAGAGTCTGAGGAAGTAACAGGAGCTGGGCCCTTGGAACTGGAGCTAGGAGGATTAGGAGAATCAAATTCACACTATAGGTGGTCTTTCAGATGCGTAAGCCTTCAAGACAACCTATCTAGAAAGAAACCTTGATTTCTCATATCTTTCTTAATGTCCTCCAGTGAGTAAAATAAATTATATCTCTCCTCCTATTTTCCCTTTAAAACCCTGCAAAGTGATGTCTTCATCTACCAATGCAATAATGTAGACTCGAGATACTATTTCCTTCATTCCCCAGTGTGACTAGGATTAGGAACCTAGTTAGAGACCTCTTATAAAATATATGAATTAGAAAAGACTTTACGTTTTGCGTCAGCCAGGGACTCCAAGTTTCAGATTCCATGACAAGTCTCAAGGGGAAAACAACATAAAAATTCCCAGTAGCTTCCTATGCATGCTGTTGAGCATGATTCCGGCCCTAGTGTCCTTGATCACCACCTCCCCTATGATTGTGCAAACATTGGATTGGTAGCATATTTCACATGTATGGGACTATCCCATGTCTCTCACAAAGATAATTCTACCTCATAGGAAAAAAATGCAAACAACCCTCAAAGAAAATACACAAACCCAAGAAAGGTACAGGTCAGGGGATGACACTCACGTTACAAAATCGATGAGAATTAAAAATACTATCTGTAATCCCCAAATCATGGAGCCAATACCACACCCAGGTAGATGAATTTACATCTCTCAGTTCAATTTCCCCTCTCTTACACAAATTAATTAGGCCACAAGGAGAAAACATGAGAGCCAATACCAAAGAATCTAAGTAAGAACCAAACATTTCGAGTCTACTAGTAAAAAAGACTTCCAACCATCCTCCAGAGTAATAAACCAACACAATAAAAACCAGGCTACGAGGCTAAGCCACACAATTACATACTAGTAAAGAGAGGAATAAAAAGGATATCATTGTCTTGGTGGCAGTGATCAATGGAGTTGGAGAATCTTGCGTCCATCCACATGCATACACATCTTCCTCCTGCTAATAGCCTGCATTTACAACTCTTCCCCTTTGCTGTTTATCTCTCCACTTTTTCATCTCGCTTGAAACTCGTTGCTACCCCACTAACCTTAATTTAACACAGCTAGGTAATTCCCCATAACCACAAGATGGTGCATTCACACTTTTACAAAATACAACTTGAAAAATTTGTTCTGCTCTTGGACTAGACATACCATAAGAATAAACCTCACACTTTCCATCTTATAGTGGGGGATCAAGAATTTCCCCGACGCTCAGGCGATGTTTCTCTTCCTCCACGTGAATACATAACTTGGAAAAAATTGTCTCACAAGCCATATTTAAGATTACTCCAAGTTGTCACATTCTTCATCATGCATGGGGTGAGCCATGCCCCCTCGATCATAAATTCCCATCTCCTCGACAGGGTGGCAGACTCGCTCCCCAAGACTCCTATCTGCCTCATTACCCACCACCATAGGGGAAATGATAAATTATCTATTGGAATAGTTACAAAAAACAAAAAAAATCACTAAGATGGACTTAAAACTAGGATATCACGAGGTTTGAGCCATAGAAGAAGATACCTAGAAAACCACCTTCAAAACCAACTAAGGTCTATACAAGTGATTAGTGATGCCTTTTGATCAATGCAATGTACCAACTATTTCCATGAGATTAATGAATGAAATATATCACCTTTTTCTAGATTATTTTTATTTGGATGATATATTGGTATACAATGCTATCAAGAAGGATCACATCTCACATTTGACGCAGGTGTTAGAAAAATTGAAGAAGCACACGTTGTTGGAAAATATCAAGATATGTGAGTTTGTATAACATTATTTGGTATATTTAGTATATGTGATTGGTGGAGGGGAGATGAAGATAGATCCTTCCAAGATGGAGGCCATCATGAAGTGGTCAATGCCTACCAATGATTTTGAGGTTAGGAGTTTTTTTGAGGAAGCACAATACTTGAGGAAATTTACAACAATTTTTTAGCAATAACCGCACCAATTCATGCCATAATAATGATTTGAAAGAGTTTCTAGTGGGGGAAGGGTCAACATATTTCCTTTGAAGAGTTAAATAAGTAAATTAGTCAAGCACCAATTATTGCATTATCAAACTTACAACAAACCTTCAAAGTGGAGATATGTGCATTTTTATTCTATGGGAGTGGTGCTAATATAAGGAGGAAGGCCTATATGCTACCATTTTGAAGTATTTCATAGGTTGGTTCTCAACTACCTAACCTATGAAGAGGGGATCTATGCCCTAGTACAAGTCTCCAAAAAGTCGAAACACTATTTGATGGGAGAGGAGACAATCATCCACACAAGTCACCGATTGCTATAATACTTGTAGGTATTGTGTAAGTTAAAATAAATTAGGAATTACAAGTGGATGGGGTTTTACAACAATTTCATTTTGTGATCAAGTACAATAAGGTAACACAAAGAAGTTGGCCGAGGCCACCCCGCATCAAAGATAACAACTTTTGTAACTTTGATGCATATGAAGCCTTTCACCCATGATGCACATAAAGGGTCATATATAGAGCATGAGGAATTTAGGGAGGTGTTTCAAAATTTGTAGAAGAAAATTAATGCAAACAGTGGAGATAAAATAGTTGAATATCATCTCCAAAATGGGTTACTCTACAGGTTGGACAAGTTATAAGTTCCTAGAGGTGAGTGGCATGCCACAGAGTATATCCGCTCAGCAGCATATTGTCAGGATGACAAATTTCTTGGACTTGCATGAAATAGATGAAGAAAATGTGTCCATGAGGTTGTTCGCCCAGACCTTTGGAGGTGAGGTTCGTAAATGGTTTAGAGCTCTACAGCCCGCAAGTATCAATACATTACAAGAGCTTCAAACACAATTCTTAGATCGATGGGAGATGAAAAAAGATCCGCTGCAGATTACTTCAGAGTATACTAGCATCAAACGTAATCCTGGTGAGTCCGTTCAGGATTATATTATCAGATTCAATACAGTTTATAATGCAATTCCAGATGACTTAAGATCGTCTAAAAAGTAAGCTCTTCTTAAATTCCCGGATGGTTTTGATCCGGATATGGCTTATTCACTACGAGACAGAGATCTGCCTACCTTAGAAGATATGCAGAAGATTGCTGTTAGTGTTGAGGCAAATCTGAATGATAAGAGAGCCCGGTTGAAAGCAGAGAAAAGAGTGACTATAAAAGAAGAGGCTTCCACATCTGCATCAGAACAACATTTGCTTCGTGAGATGGAAAAAATGTTCAAAAGAATGACGCTTGATAAGCCAGAAACGCAGGTTCGTAATCCCAACTACCGTGGCCAGCAGCAGCCACAGTTCAGAATTAAGCAGCGTGAACAGAGAGTACAAGAGCCGACAGCCCAGCAGCAGATTAAAACACCTCTTTTGCAGAATTTTGTGAGTCAAGATTCAGACGATGATGATGATGTGGTAGGTGAGCAAAACCACTTCTTTACCCCCGACAATCTGCCCATTTACATCACTGAGGATGAAGAATATCGAGAAAGTTCAACTGCACAGAAAGATGAGTATTTCATTTTAGCAAACGATGCAGATCTGGAGGAAGAATCAGATGAATACCAAAGAGGATATTTGAATGCTTTGTCCACTCAACAGAAGCAGTACTCATTGAGAAACCGAGATGTGCCCATAAATCCGATTCAGAAAAGAAAAGAGGCTTTAACACCAAAGACGGATTCACCTATACCACAGAAGAAAGGAAAAGAGACAATTGATCCCGCAGCTAGTAAATCATCATCAACAGAAAAGGCAAATCATCAAACACAATGAAGGATAAGGCTGAAAAGAAAGAAGTTCCGGTCAAAGAGGTTGAAAGAGTTTCAACATTTAGTTTGGAAAATGAAATTTCCAAATTGAAGGTATCTATTCCTTTGACAGAAATCATGAAGAACAGCAGCTACTGAGGTCAAGTCTCCAAAATTCTGAATTTTGATCCAATGTTTGACACGGTAAATGTTGAAGATGATCAGCCAGAATTGATATTTGGTCCTGCTTTAGATGGTGAGTCCCCTGACAGTGATGTTCCTCCCTTTTATATCAGTTTGAGGTTGCATGAATATGTATTACACAATGCCATGTTCGATTTTGGTGCTTCGCACAATCTGATGCCAAAGGCGATCATGGAAAAGTTGGGACTAGACATTACAAGAAAATATCATGATTTGTATTCATTTGATTCCAGCCGTGTGAGGTGTATCAGACTCATCAAAGATTTGGTTGTAATTTTAGATCAAATTCTGGCAAAGAATGTCTTGATGGATGTGGTGGTGGCGGACATTCCTCCTCGATTTGGGATGCTCCTTTCTAGATCTTGGGGGGAAAAGTTGAAAGGTACACTACAGTTATATTTTTCCTATGCTACAATTCCAGTCTTCGGTCAAATGAGAAAGTTATATCGAGAGCAGAAGATGAAATACATGATAACAAGCAAGGAGAAGCCAATCAATCATCCTGTAAATTATGTACATACCGACTTAGAGTCTTTTGTGTTGTTTGCTGATAGTTTTAATGATATAGATAGTCAATTAGTTCAGGCAGAAGATATACCAGAAATCACCGAGAATTTTAGAGAAGTTCTGCAGAAAGAAAGAAGAGAAAAGCAAGATACTGTGGAGCAATCAGCTAAAGACAATGGGCAGCAAATAGGAAAAACAGAGCTGGCGCAATTTCAACATCTAGAGGACGATGAAGATGGTCTTTGGACCATGAATTTTGATGGCGCAGTGGGTAGTGACGGTGCTGGAATTGGTGTTTGGATTCGTAGTCCATTTTCCGCTCCGGATAAGGTTCCAAGCAATGTGAGAGTATGTTCCTACAAGCTAGCATTTGACTGTTCTAATAATGAAGCGGAGTATGAGGCTCTGATTGTTGGCCTTAAGATTCTAAGAAAGCTGAAAGCAAAAATAATTTCAGTCTATGGTGATTCAGAATTGGTGATAAAGCAGGTAAAGGGTGAGTTTCAAGCCAAGCATCCTTGCATGAGGGCTTACCGTAATGCAGTTTTAGACATTTTGAAGTTATTTTCTGATCATACCTTGACATGTGTGCCTCGCATACAAAATAGTGTTGCTGATGGACTTGCTAAGGCAGCAATCAATTTAAAAATCCCAATGAATTCCAGCAACAAGTTCGAGATTCATGTGAAACACTGCCCCACCGTTCCAGATAATTAGCGATGTTGGCAAGTTTTTCAGGATGACGAGGAGATTAGTGATTTTCTGCAGAATAAGGGTAAGTTTAAAGACACCTCCATAGATACAGAACATGATGATGGTAATGATGATATACAAATAAATAAAATGGAAGTGCTACAACTTAAAGATAACATCATTCCTAAAGGATTGATTCCTTTGGAGGAACTTTTTGATCAAGACGATGTAGCCCGCAAACCGACATTGAGGCCGACTGAAAAAGGTGTTGAAGAGGTAAATATTGGGACAGCTGAAAATCCCAAGATGGTAAAGTTATCAAAGTCATTGTCACCAAAGGTAAAAGAAGAGTATGTGAGATTGTTGTCTTCATTTTCTGATGCTTTTGCATGGGATTACTCAGATCTAAAAACATATGACACTAATATCATTCAGCATACTATCCCCATCAAACCAAATCAGAAGCCCTTCCGTCAAAAGTTGAGGAGAATCAATCCAAAGCTGCTACCATCGATTGAAAAAGAGGTAAACAGGTTGTATAAGTCAAGAATCATTGTGCCTATCAGATTTTCCGATTGGATATCAAATTTGGTGCCCGTGAGAAAGAAGACAGGTGAGATCCGTTTATGTATCGACTTCAGAAATTTGAATAAGGTATCATTAAAAGACAATTATCCGCTGCCAAAAATGGACCATATATTGCAGCGAGTAGTTGGAGCATCAAGGATGTCATTACTCGACGGCTATTCAGATTATAACCAAATTTTAGTGCATGAAGATGATCGTGACAAGACTGCGTTCACCACTCCATGGGGAACGTTTCATTATGCAAAGATGCCGTTTGGTTTGAAAAATGCAGGTGCCACTTTTCAATGTACAATGGACATGGCTTTCGCCAATGAGAAAGATGTATTTTTGGTTGTTTACCTTGATGATCTGACTGTGTTTTCAAATTCTGATGAGGAACATTTATATCATTTGAAAGTTGTTTTCCAGAAGTGCAGAAAATATGGCATTTCGTTGAATCCAAAAAAGAGTCTTTTTGCCATGGATGAAGGCAAGCTCCTTGGCCACATCATATCGAAAGACGACATCCGTGTTGACCCTGCACGTGTTGAAGCCATCCAGCAGATTGAACAGCCCCGGAACAAGAAAGAAATACAGTCCTTTAATGGTAAAATGAATTTTCTGCGTCGTTTCATTCCAAATCTTGCTGAGCATCTTAGAGAAATCACGAACATGCTGAAAAAGGACAGTCAGGTAAAGTGGACAGAAGAGGCAGTGAAATCATTCAATTTGGTAAAGTTAGCTCTTTCTTCAGCCCCTATTTTAATTAGCCCGGACTACACACAGGACTTCATTTTGTTTTCGTTTGCTTCTGAGCACACTTTGGCAGCTGTTTTAATGCAGAAAAGGGATGGAGTTGAGAAGCCCATTGCCTTTTTCAGTCGGATTATAAGGGATGGAGCGTTGAAATACAATATTATTGAGAAACAAGCACTTGCGCTTGTAAAGGCCTTGAAAGATTTCCGTGTGTATATACTGCATTCCCACATTATAGCCTACGTTCCTAACGCAGTAGTTAAAGATGTTTTGGTACAGGAAGATCCAGAAGGAAGGCGGGGTAAGTGGATCGCTGCATTGTTAGAATATGATGTGGAGATTAAACCGACCAAGCTGATCAAAGGACAAGGACTAGCCAAGCTCATGGCTGAAACAAATCTGCATGCTCTAGATATAAATTTGATCGCTGCCATGTCCGATGAAGATGAGGAGAGTACATCATTACAGGTATCTGATATTTTTGTTTCTTCCCCTTGGTATGCTGACATTTTATACGTACTTCAGAATTTGTCTCCACCTCCCGGGATGCCTAGAAATAAGAGTAGAACCTTGAAGTTGAGGGCTGCAAAGTTTTGCATATTAAATTCTGCATTATATTGGAAAGACCTTGGTGGAATTTTATTGAATTGTTTAGTAGAGGAGGAAGCCAAAAGAGTTTTGGAGGACTTTCATAGAGGAGACTGCGGGGGCCATTTGTTTTGGAAAACCACAGCGAATAAGATTCTAAGGGCAGGTTACTATTGGCCTTCTTTGTTTTCTGATGTATATAAGGCTGTTAAGAATTGTCACGAATGCCAAATTTTCGAAGGGAAGCAGAAACTACAGCCTTTACCTCTCAAACCAATTGAAGTCAATGCACCATTTCAGCAGTGGGGGTTGGATTTCATTGGTGAAATCCATCCGGCATCTTCTGGGCAACATAGATGGATATTGACAGCAACAGACTACTTCACGAAATGGATCGAGGCCATTCCCACTCGACAAGCCACAGATGCGGTAATTATCTCTTTTCTTGAAAACAATATTCTGTCACGTTTTGGGTGTCCTAGTAAGATAATCACAGACAACGCAGCGGCCTTCAATTCAAAGAGGATGGTCGAATTTTTCTATAAGTACAACATCAGCTTGGGACATTCGACTGCCTACCATCCGCAAGGAAATGGCTTGGCAGAATCTTCAAATAAGTCTTTGGTAAATATCATCAAGAAATTGCTGGAAATCAATAAAAAGGGCTGGCACAAGAAATTAGTGAATGCACTTTGGGCCGATAGGGTAAGTCAGAAAAAGTATATTGGCATGTCCCCTTTCGAGTTGGTGTATGGGGTAGACACAGTTTTTCCCACTTCTCTTGCTGTCCCGGTAGTCAAATTGCTTCAGGAAGCCGGTAGTGAGGAAGATCCCATGCAGCGGAGGATTAATCAGATGATTCATTTACAACAGACATGGGAGGAGGTATTTCAAAATACATTCAGGTTGTAGGAGCATATAAAGAAGATCTACGACAGAAAGGAAAAAGCAGATAAGTTTCAGCTGGATGAGGTGGTTTTGAAGTGGGATGCTCGAAATGAAGATAAGGGAAAGCACGACAAATTTGAAAATCTATGGAAGGGTCCTTTTAAGATTGCAGCGTATCGTGGTCAGAACGCCTTTCTTCTCAAGGAAATGAATGGAGATGATTGTCTTGGAGGGCCGATCAATGGTCGGGTGCTCAAGCGATACCACTTCTGAGTATTTTCTGCTGATTTCATCATCATTGTATATATCGTTTTATTTCTGTTTTATTGCAAGTGTGGACTAATCTCTTTTCTTCGGTCTGGGGCCCGGAGCGAAGGCTATAATTCTGGAGAAGGAGATTAGTTTGGTTTGAAGTTTTTCAAGTCAGTCTTATTAGTCTTTTAGTTTTAAAGTCGAGTCAGTTTTGATCAAGTTTCAGTCAGTTTTCAGTCAAGTTTGCAGTCAATAAATGTATCAAAAGTTTTTTGTGTTATCTATTGAAATAATGACTCCATCGCCCAATGGATGAAGGCACTGTCTGACTCCCCCAGAGATCTGCCGTTCTTGGCATCTCCTTGGAGCCACCATCCCCATTGGAGCCAATGTTAGAGTCGGTCCTTACAGCCCTCCGTCAGAGATCATTTCACTTTTTGCATATCATTTTTAGGTGTCTCGCTCGTTTCACTTCGTTGCATTTCGCTAGAGGCATGCCATTGACTGACGAGGGGGTCTGGTTGTCTTGTGTTTCCTCATGCTTGTACCTGCAGGGCTAATTAAAATTCCTCAAAAATCACTGAAGTTCAGGTCACTTCATTCATGGTCATAAATGATTAGTTTCGTTAAAAAGAGTTTTTAGTCCTAGAGTCTAGGGTTTTCAGTCCTTTGCATACATGTAATAAAAGCCCGCAGGCCATGAGGTTGGTTTCAAAAGATTCTCATTTCATATTTTTATTCTCAACAACATTTGAAGACATTTTTAGTCCAAAACTCTGTTTTGGAACTAGAAATTGTCAAATTTCATTTTTGTAATAATTGTGTATTTGTTTCATCATAAGAAATTTGAAGGCAGCCTCTGATCTTTGCCAAAGCCAAATGCCAAATCCCTGCAAAAACAACCAAGTGTCATCAGTCCAAGACTCAGAAAAACAATAAAAAGCCAAAGGACAGCATTGTATTAAGCGATCAAATGACAAAGTGCCAAACATTATAAAAGTGGGTTATGGAGCAAATTTGAAATCAAAACTGATTTTTATGAGATATTTTTCTACACATATAAGCCATGAAGACAACTCATTTACACAAATTCTCAAGGCAGAGTTCCATTGGTGAAGTTGAGGGGCGCAAACTTGTTTTTCAAAGCCGTGGACCGGAGGTAGAAGTGCGCGCTACGCACAAGAGGCGCGCTACGCACTGGGCTTCACCGGCCTGTGCAAAATAGCACGCGCGCTATGCACATACCGCGCGCTACTCACTGGGTGAGCGCGCTACGCGTATAATCTCAGAGCCAAAAATTTTCGCTCCTGCGTCCAGTTTCATGCCAAATCGCCTCAATCGGCTTGCAAGTAGGTTTTTCATGATTGCTCAGTAAATTTTGAACATGATTGTGGTGTTTTGAGAGTGGAGAAACTAGTGTGTTTGATGTGGAGAAAGGTGAACCCTAGGTTCATTGCAAATTCATTTCTTAGGGTTTTGAAAGACATATTGATAGTCTTGTGAAGGATTTCCCAGCTTGTATTGTTGATATATATGCTTATACATCTACTGTCAAAAGTGTCACGACCCTCACGCTCTCAGTTTGCCATTTCATCACTGTTGTCATCGCTATTATATTACCACTGTCATTGCTATTGTTTTACTATGGTTATTGTCACACTGTTTCCCATTCTCCATTGACAAACACAGTCCCATACTCACTTTCCCTTTGACAAATCTTAGCCAGCATTGCAAAGGCAGTACACTACGTTACACTTTTCTACTCATTTGTCAAATTCCCTTGTGATCAAAGCAGTGACTGTTTTTATTATGCCAACCCACTTGACAGAGCCATTACCACTGTGGCTTTCTTTCCTATGATACTTTGATACATATGTGACATATTTGGGTTTTGAGCATACATTGAAACTTTTGTCTTCACTACACCTATATCAACATATATATTGCAGACATCTTGTTTTCAAAGCCATGTCAGAGACGGATTCAGTTTATGAGCAGGAGTATGACAGTGATTCCACAACAGAGGGTAATGTGCCACGAAGGTCTCACAAAAGTGGCAAAAGTGGTAAGCATCTCAGGGAGGAGCCTACTTCTTTGGCTCAATTGCAGGCTTGCCCGCTTGCAATGGATTGTTTTCGGCATCAGTCATGTTTCCAATACTGTGAGATGATTTCACAAACCCAGCATCATCGTGAACTAGCTCGCCTATTTGTTCTACATTTACATGATGGCCATGTAAACCTTGCAGGAGTAGATTTCATTCTGTCACCAGAAACTATTGCTCGGGCCACCGGGATACCAAATATAGGAGAGGAATGGAACAAATGACAGAAGTTAGAGAAATCCTACTATGAGCCATACATCAAACCTGAGTTTATGAGGCAGCTGAGCAGGGTATTTCCTTTCAGATTCCTGAAGGATGAGTTTGCACCTTTGATGAAACTCATCATTCGATATTTCAGTTGCGAGGGCAGATTCTCGCGTCTCAATACGTACCATGTCCGTTTGTTGATGCATTTCACGAGGGTACGTATGATGAGCATTCCATACTTCATGTATCGCAACATAGAGAGGATGACAATTTTTGTACAGAAGAATTCCCCAGCACAACAGCATAGAAGTATATATCATTACGCGCTAATCAAAATCGTGGTGATACATCAGTTAACACAGTAGGGCATCACTTGGGAGGATTTCATCTCCCGTGACTTCTTCACAGCGCCGCAGCAGCCTCCCGAGGTAGTTCATGATGAGGGAGAGCCTTCACATCAGCCGGACATCCCTGAGATCGAGCATACCAGTTCTCCATTGTATGTGACATACCAGCGAGGCCACAGGGCCTTATTTGCAGCTACACGACGAGTACTATCTCCACCCGGGGTGGAAGGGGTCTCGTTGACTTCATCAGTAGCGCGAGTATTATCTCCACCAAGGGTGGAAGGGGTCTCGCCTTCTTCTTCAGCACAGGTACAGATTCAGGACAGAGGCAAGAGGCCTATGCACGATGAGGGCCCATCAGGCGGTCGAGACACTGATTTCACATTCATCGATGTTGATGCGAGCTCTCCTAGCTCGAAACTGAAAGAGATCATCCAGGAGAAAAAGGCCGAGAATGACACGCTGAAAGAGAAATTGCAGAGGGCTCAGTGGGTGATAAACTACCTGGAGCAGCGTAACAAACAGCTAGAGGATGAGCACACACTGTTAGAGTTGCGGCGAATCCGTGAGGATCGACAATTGGCCCAGAAGAGACCTGGTGATATGACACCGGCTGATCGAGATTCTTGCCTCACGCATGTTAACATTCATCTGGAGAAATTTTTGGCAAAGGCCAATAGAGACAAAGACATGCTTCGTCACATGAAAGGTCATTATTGGGCCCGCATGCACGTCTGCAAGGCAAAAATGAATATTCTAAAGAGGAGGTTGAGTAGTGCACTAAAACGGCGGAAGAGGCCTGATCCACTCCGGATTTTGGCCGAGGCTTCATTGGCTGGGCATGATACATGATGGAGGGTCTTCGCTCCGAATTTGAGCGAATTTGGAGAAGTTTTTGTCATTTTGGAAAATTTTGGTCTTAAAACAGGTTTTTCAGCTCAACGAGTAGCGCGTCGACGCGCTCGCTTATGATTGGGACACTTGCTGGAGGAAAACTTTATATTTTTGGATTTTTCATGGAAATTTATGCATGCTCCAGTAGGACCAAAGCATTTCACCAAATTCTGGATGATCAAAGGGGCCAAAACACCATGAAAATCACCGTTCTGCCACCTTTTTCAGCAGCAGGAAGTACTTGTGGAAGAATGAAGTTTTGGAGGGGAAAATGAGCTCCAAATTGAAAAATTCCACTTGTGTTGGATAGCCAACATCTAGGGCTTTCCAACGAGCTATCATGAGCTCAATTTGGACTCTGAAAGTGCCCCAAAATCAGGATGAAAGGCGCGCTACGCATATAGATTTTTGGTCCATTTTTCATCTTCCAGCTCAGGATTTCGGCCAGTTGGACCAGTTTTTCTTGTGGGTGTAATTTTTGAGTTATCTTGATGTAATTTTATGGTTGGAATGTAACTTGGACTCAATTTTACCTATTCTAGATGATTCACTCCTAAAAAAGTAAAAATCAAATGTAAGAATCAGTTTCCTTCCTTTTAGAGGCAAGTTGTTTGGATGCCTATATTCTAGCTCCTTGTTTAGAATTAGTTGGAAGTGCTCCTAGAAGGCGGAATTCGACCCCTAGAGGCATGGGAATGGGTTAGGAAGGTCTATAATATGTATTTTCTCAGTCATTTTCAAAGGTTGGATAGCTTGGACTCTTGGGAAAAGTTTGGCACACTATTGTACATATTTTTCATATTTTGGCTAAGGAAAGATCAGAGGTTTTGCAGCACCTGTTGGGATTCTTGTGGCTTTCAGTTCTTGATGGTGTTTTCTCTCAGTTTATTGTAAGTTCTTTAATGTTTAATGTATGCCATTCCCTTCTTATGCTTCTGAAACTAAATGAATGCGTTAATGAGGTTGAATCCATTGTTTCCAGTGCTCTGCCTTTAAATTTGTTTAGTTTTACATGTTTTCGCCAGTTTGGAGAGGATCCATGTTCTCCCTTGCCCTCTTCAGCTCCTTTTCATTCTGATCCATCCATACACCTGATCAAAAGCATCAAGACTACTGCCTACCTCACCCCAACTCGAATTCTGCAAAGATCTGGCCTTATCCCTGGACCCAAAATTGTTTTTCCCATCTTTTCAACAAAAACCCAAAAAATCAAAATCAAACTTTCCTATCTCTTTACTAGCCTAAAATCAGTATTCGTTATAAGTCATCTCAACCCCTTTGAAGATATTTTGCCGAGATAGACCCGGAGAGAGCCCTCTCCTGTCCTCGTAGGGCTTGCTACGAGGCTGAGTGTGGTTTGATGTAGCCTTGAGTTTTACCTTATTTCAGCCTAAGGTAGATTTGAGCGCTAACGGGTTTTAAAATTTGAAAGCTTCCAAATACTACATTTTGGAAAGTGCCCTTTATTGGAAAGATCTAGGAGGTATGTCGTTGAATTGTTTAGTTGAGAATGAAGCCCAATAAGTTATGAATGATTTTCATAAAGAAGACTGTGGGGGCCACCTTTTCTGGAAGACCATGAGTAATAAAGTATTGAGAGAGGGATACTATTGGCCAACTCTCTTTGCAGATTCATACAAAACAATGATGAGTTGCCATGAGTGTCAAGTGTTTCAAGGTAAAATAAAACTTCTTCCATTACCTTTGTAGCCTATTTCAATTCATGCACCATTTCAGCAGTGGGGACTTGACTTCATCGGAGAGATTCACCCTACATCATATTCACAACACAAATGGATATTGACAGCCATCAACTACTTCACCAAATTGATCAAAGAGATCCCAACAAGGCAAGCAACAGATCTAGTAGTTATTCAGTTTTTGGAGACTAACATATTGTATCATTTTGGTTGTCCTCATAAGATTATTACCGACAATGTGGAAACATTTAAATCAAAGAGGATGGTTGAGTTTTGTGAGAAATATAACATCAAGTTGGGGAACTCAACCGCGTATTATCCACAAGGTAATGGCTTAGCAGAGTCCTCTAATAAATCCCCAATTAATATCATAAAGAAGATGCTGGAGAACAAAAAAAATAACTGGCACAAAAAGCTTGTGAATTCCTTGTGGGAAGACAGTGTGAGTAGTAAGAAATCTTTCAAATGTACCCTTTTCAATTAGTTTATGGAATATACATTGTTTTTCCTACATCACTTGCAGTCCTGGTCATGAAATTGTTGCAAGAAGCAGGAAGTGAGGAGAATGATGTACAATGCTGGATCAATCAGATGATCCATCTTCAACAGACGAGAGATGAGGTGTTTCAGAACATCTCAAAGATTCATGAGAAAATAAAGAAGGTGTATTACCGTAAGAAAAAGGCAGATAAATTGAAGATGTAGTCCTCTGGTGGGATGCAAGGAACAAGGAAAAAGGGAAGCACATAAAGTTTGAGAAACTATGGAAATGGCCCTACAAGATCTTAGCTATTTGAGGACAAAATGATTTTCTACTATAGGAGATGAATGGATAAGAATGTTTAGGAGGACAAGTCAACAATAGGCTCCTTAAGCATTATTATTATTGATGCAGTTTTCAGATTTCACACTATCATTGTAATATCAGTTTAATGTCCTGCAAAGTGTGGAGTGGAGAATCACCGAAGCTTGGGGCCCAAGGTGAAGGCTATAAAGTTTCATTGGTTTTCTGATGTTTTCAAAATTAAGTTAGTCAAAGTCAAGCTAGTTTTGAGTCAATTTTAAAGTCAGTTTTCAGTCAGTTTAAGTTTGTTACAAATCAATTTAATTTTTCAGTTTTCAATTAGTATTTAGCTTTTGAATCCATGCCCAATGGATAGGAACTTGTTCTACGATTTTCTTGGCACCTCCAAGGAGCTACCATCCCCAGCCAGAGCCAATTTTAGTGTTAGTATTTGCATCCTTCCACCAGTGATCAAATTAACTCTTTCATGTCATGTTAGTGGTCCCATTCTGAATTTTTTGTCATTCCACTAGGTCCTACAAAATTTTTTTCACTTGGTGCAGACTTAAATCAAGTTTCACTCTTTTCAAATTTTTTTATCTCATCACTTGATGGCTCATTTGATCACTGTGTTGAGTGCCCATCATTCATGAGTATTTATCACTTTTTCAGTCATGCCATCACGAAGTCATTCATTCAAGGTGTCCATTACGTCTTAGGGTTTTCAAGGTCTATTAAAACATCATTTCCATGGCGTAAAATACCAACAAGTAAAAGGGTGACCAATAAATTCACTTTACCATGTAAATTTGAAATGTAATATGTAATTTTTATTCTATTATGTAATTTTATGATTTCTCAATATGTAATAAGTTCATGGTTCTAAGATAGCTGCCAACTCAAAGTTCCATATGACAAGAAAGTTCAAAATTCCAAAGTCTAAGTGTTCTCAAATCTATCAAATGATCAAACTTCAAAGATCAGAAACAAAAGTGAAAGGTAAAGATTCCAAGGTTTAAAGTGAATGTGAAGAAGAGAAGTGGGTCCCAAAAGCAAATTAATCCAAATCACCAAGCATAAATCCCATAAAAAGGCAAAGAAGGCACTCATTTTATCTCAAAACCATCGAGCTCCTACTCCCTCAGCTCGAAAATCAAGTATGCAGTGTCGAAAACCAAGTTTTCGGGTGGCGTTGTGCTCCTGGCAAAGGCGCTACACTCCTGGAGAAGCCGCTGCGCTCCTGCTTAGTTTCACTCCAAGCTTCCAAAAATTAGTGCAAGTGGTACAAATCATTAGCAAAGGGTTCCTCCACATCCTAGCAAGTAAGCTACACCTCTTTATGCCCTCCTTGCATTTCCCAATTGCAAATTTAAAGTGTTAAAATTCTTATTCAAATTTGCAAGTTTTCAGGCTAGAAAACCCTAGTTTCACTCCCACATCCATAAATTGTTCCCTAGACCTAAAATTCCCTTCCCTGTATCACATTAAACCTTATCCTATCCCTAAATCACTAAATCCCTGTCCCTAAGTTACATTTCCCAAAACCCTAGCTCCTAGGCTGCTAATTCCTAGGAAGCTTTGTTACCATACCTGTAATAAAATTCTAAATCCCATTTTCCTAAGTGTTTTGATCCCATATCACTCCCCTAAGTTCCCTAAACCTCTTCCCTATTTACCCAATTTTTCCTACTCCCATCACCACTCTGTAAACCTATTTTCCACTCCCCTTTCCCTTCCCTAGGGCTCCAAAACTAAAAAAAAACCATGGAGGAGGATGATAGATATTTCATGGAGGAGGAGGAGGACATAGAGGAAAGAAGATCTTACGACAGAGGAAGGATTTTGAGGCTTGAGCCTACTAATACCAGATAATTGATGGCCTCACCCATGGCAATCACTTACTTCAAATATGTTGGCTACTTTGATTTCTGTGAAATGGTCCAAAGAGTTTAACACCACCTTGTTTTGAGAAGAATTTTCATCTCAAAGCTTCAAGACAATAAAGTAACCTTTGCAGGTTTATCGTTCACCATATCCACAACCATAATTGCTGCTGCCACAGGGATACCTAATGTGGGTGAGAAGTGGTTTAAATCCAAAGATTTGGATTACCAGTATTATGAACCGTTCATTAAGCCACGGTATAAAAATGAGGGAAAGAGAGTTTTCCATTTCAATTACCTTCTTGATAGGTATGCCCCCATGATGAAAATCACCATGAAGTACTTTTCTTGTGAAGGCAGGTTCTCCAAAATCTACACATATCATATCGGATTGCTTATGCACTTCACAAGTTTCAAGTTGCTCAACATCCCATACTACTTGTTCAGGAGCATGGAAAAAACGGCCTACATAGTACAGAAGAGACAATATGATCAGAAAATGACCAACCTCTTCCATCACTCTTTAATAAAAATTATTGTGCTCCATCATCTAAACTAGTTGAACATATCATGGGGCACTTTCATTGCCAATGATGTCTTCACTACTCCACAAGCTCAACATGTTGAAACTATGCCTCCTCCACCTCAGCCCACTACATCTATTCTTCCACTAGCTCAGCCTATTGGACCCATATCATCACCATCATCAGTATTTCAGAGTCTAATTGGGTCATCCAACAGAGTTGTGGTCAAAGAGACTAAAAATACCAAAAAGGAAAAATAAGTCAAGACCTATCAGAGGGGACCTAGGCATGTGTTTTCTGCACAGATTATGGAAGGTGCCTTGCCTTCTTCATCATCAAAGCAGGTACACTAGGATGGAAATCAGAAAGAGGCAGTTGTTCATGATGAATTCATGCAAGAGGATGAGGACCCTCATGATGAGGAAACATAGTTTGACCTAGTTGACTTAGATTGGCAAGATGATCATGAGGCTTCAAGCCAGATTATCAAAGAGAAGGATGCCCAAATCAGAGAGTTGCAAGCTAACTTGGATAGAGCTCAATACGTCATTTCATTTCTTGAGCAGGAGAATAAGCAACTGAAATATAAGCAAGTACTTATGGAGCTAGAGCTGATCAAAGCAAAATAGGTAAGGCCATGATGTCACTTGATGATCTTGATCATGATGACATTCAAACCAGCAGAACAAGACCCAAGACAAGAGGTTTTAAGAGAGCTCTGCAACAACAGAAACTTGAGGATGAAAAACTCACTTTTGAGGAGAGTATTGCTAAGGAGGTTGAAGATGATAGAGAAATATGGCCAGATAGGGTAAACCTCCACCTTGAGAAACTCCCCCACAAGGCAAACAAAGATAACAATATGCTTAGAAACATGTCTAACAGGTACCATTAGGGGAATTTTGAGGTCTAAATTGGGCATCCTAAGAAAAATGTACAACAAAAATAAACTTTATAAGAACCAATAGCATTCAAGATGATGATGTCAACCATGGGGGATAATTAACCATTTTTTAAGTAAAAGGGTAAAAATCTTAACAAATAATAAAATAATAAAACTACTTTTTCAACTCGTGTTTTCGACTTATCTCTCAAAGTTTTTACTCAGATTTTGAGCGGGATATTCCTTGGATGCAAAATTTAATTCCTCATCGAAGGAGTACCCATGTTGCATACTTTCGATGGACCTCGCTCCACGAAAAATGAGAAATACATGAAAAAATGTGATTGCAATCACATTTTTCATGTATTTCTCACTATTCGTGTAGCAGGATCCATCAAAAGTATGCAACATGGGTACTTCTTGGATGAGGAATTAAATTTTGCATCCAAAAATTACTCCCACTCGAAATTTGAGTAAAAACTTTGGGAGATAAGTTGAAAATATGAGTTGAAAAAGTAATTTTTTCCTTTTTCCCTCTAAAATTTGATGATGTAATCAAATATTATTTTATTATTTCCATTATTATTTTATAATTTCCTTAGGAGGCCCATTTTAGACCTCAAAATTCCCCTAATGATCACAAGAAATAAGATCTATAGCATTAAACTCAAGCAATTGGAGGAAAAACATAATAAAAACTTAGCCAAGCAAAAGGAAGGAGATAAGCTTGACATCCTTGCTAAGGCCTCTCTGATTGCTTAGCATACTTCATCAGCATTCTACAAAACAATTTTTAAGAGGTTTTGAGAAAAATTCGAAAATTTGGGTTTTTGTGCAAAGTTTTGAGAGTCTTCAGCACAGTTTGACTGTCAGGAGCACAACGCCCTAGGCGTTGTGCTTCTTCTAGAGGCCTTAAAAGGAAAAAAATAAGACCACCATTGGATTCATAAGGCAGAGAATATGAAATTTTGACACTTTGCAAAGCAAATTTTGACAATCTGGCAGGGATAATGGAAAAAAAAAACCTTAAAAATCATATTTCTGCCTTGATTTTCAGCTAGGCACTTTGCTCCTGACCAATCTTGGGAGATTCAACTTTTGGAGGGTCGAAACTCATGATTTCTGGTAACCAAGTATAGTTTTGGAAACTAGGTAGGGCGATTTCCAATGAGCTATCCCAAGCTCAGTTTGGACATCAACAACCCCCTCAAAAGCTAAGCCGAAGTTAGCACTATGCTCTTGACACCGACATTGTGCTCCTGACCAATTACTCATATTTCTTATTTTTTCTGAGTTTTCTGAGTTTGACCATGTAAAATCATGATTTTAGTGATGTAAATGATGGATGTAAATGTAATTAAGTTGCTTTTGAGTTACTTAAGGGTAAATACATTATGTAAAAGTCTTTCTGAGGATGAATGAATCAGTTTCACCAAAGTTAGGGATGAGTCAGTTTGACCTCCCTACACTTTAGGTTTGCAGTTCAGCCTTTTGTGGATCAGCTCCAAAACTCAGGGATTCGAGTAACCCAACTCTAGTAAAAGCTCAACCTAGAGTAACCCAACAAGTTTCAAATAGAACTCAAGCTCAATACATAAGACCATTTCAACCTCAAATTTTGCAAAGGCCAAACACTGGCCAACAAATCCAATTCCATTAACGATTTATGATCGAGACCCTGAAGAAACTATCCCCATTGTTACAAATTATATCAATTATTTTGAAGATGCGTCATCTCAAAATGTTATTGTCCTAGTTAGTCAAGACTAGTCTCTAGTTCAAAATCATGAATCCTCTCAAGTTTCCAAATATCAAGCTTTTTATGAGTTCCTTATTGTTGAACTAAACAGAAGATATGACCTAAGGCCTGGGAAAGGACCCGGTAGGCCTATAAATAAGGCTACCTTTGATGAGCCTCAAGTAAAAGCTACTGAAATAAAAAAACCATTTGTTCAACCCCATAATCAGTTACAAGAACAAATTATTATTGAAAAATATGTTCCAACTATTTTTAATGTTGAAAAAGAGTTAGAGAGGGTTAAAGTTACAATTCCCTTATATGAACTTTCTATAAATCCAGGTTATAGAAAACAAGTTTCTAAATGGATACAATCTTCAAGTATAGAAGCAAAAAGGGATGTCATTAGCTTAAATGATGAAAAACCTTCAGTTGTTTTTGGTCCTAGTTCATATATGATTGATGAAAGTGTACCACCTTTTTATATCACACTCAAAGTTCATAATTTCATTTTGTAAAATTGTGTGTTAGATTATGGTGCTTCCCATAATCTAATTCCTAAAGTAATCATGGATCAACTTCAGTTTCAAATCACCAGGCCATATCATGATCTTTATACTTTTGATTCAAAGACAATACCTTGCTTGGGATTAATCAAGGATTTAGTTGTAACACTATCTCAAATCCCTATGAAGAGTACAATTTTGGATATAATTTTCATGAACATTCCCCCAAAATTTGGAGTGTTATTGTCAAGATCTCATTGTGCTAAGCTTGGAGGAAGTCTGCAAATGTACATTTCGTATGCTACAATTCCAGTTTACGGAGGTGAACATTTAAGGCTATACAAAGAAGTAATATTCATTAATATTGTTTTTAAAACTAATTAAGTAGTAAATCATCCTATATATTCTATTGATCAATATTTTGGATGATTTAATTTGGATGCAAATGACCTTCCAAATCCTCAAATTAGAATTGAAGATACCATCAACAGATCTCATTCTTCAGATATTGACATCTAGAAAATGTATTTTGATGGGGCATTTTCTAGAGATGGAGCTGACGCAGAAATTTCACTCATTTCTCCTTAGAATAAAAATATAACCAAATCCTTTAAATTATACTGTTAAGTCACAAATAATGTGGTAGAGTATGAAGCTTTAATTTTAGGATTGGAATTAGCCAAAAGCTTGAAAGTGCAAAACCTGACAGTATATGGTGATTCAGAATTAATTGTAAAACATATCAGGAATCTCTATCAAACAAATCATCCCAGGCTTTGTGCTTATAGAAATGAAGTATCGGACTGTGTGGAAAATATTTTTAGGCTTTCAACATATCATCAATCCCGAGAGAAGATAAAATCCATGTTGAATCCTTGGCAGTTTCTGCAAATTCATTTAAAATACCCGATCCCTTGCAATTATAGTATCATATTGAAGTAAAGTATAGACCTTCCATCCCAAATTATTTTAAAAACTATATAGTTTTGAAGATGATGAGAAGTTGAATAATTTCTCATGGAAAATTGATAAATTCTATGCTTTACATGTTGAAGAAGAAAATAGTGATGTAATGAAATCAAATGATGGTGATTCATATTTGAATTTAAAACATAAAATTGCTGATCATGATATAATTCAATTATCAAGTAATTATATTCCAAAGTGATTGGTTCCCCTTGAATTTTTTTTTGATAAAAATGATGTATCAAAAACTTCATTGCTAAGTTCGCAACAAGAAGATGTATAGGATTGCAAAATTGATACAACATAAGAAGTCAGAAATTTTAAAATCTTAGCTTCTTTGCCTGAAGACATAAATAAAATATATGTCAGTTTATTTAAACATTATAGATATGTATTTGCATAGTCATATGAAGAATTGAAAACCTATGACACAACCATCATTGAACATAAAATCCCTCTTAAACCAACAACTAAGCCATTTCAACAAAAAACTAAGAAGAATTAATCGAGTCTTACTTCCTATCATTGAGAAAGAAGTAAGAAAGTTATTGGACCTTTAAGGTTAGCTAACTTGGTACCTGTTAGGAAGAAGAATGGAGAAATAATGTTATGTTTTGATTTTAGAAACTTGAACAACTTTTCCTTGAAAGATAATTATCCATTACCAAAAATGGATCAATTGCTTCAAAGAGTATTAGGTTCTAACTATATTTCAATGTTAGATGGTTTTTACTGGTACAATCAAATTATGATTAGTCAAGGAGACAAAGAAAATGCATCTTCTACAACTCCATGGGGTACTTTCATGTATGCCAAGATTTCATTTGGTCTAATCAATGCTGGAGCAACATTTCAAAGAGAAATGGATCTGGCATTTGTTAGTAAGATAAATAAATTCCTTGTCATTATCTTGATGATTTAACTATGTTCTCTAATACTCATGCCAAACATATCAAGCACTTGAGGAAAGTCTTTGAAAGATGCAAAAAATTTGGGATTTCTCTTAATCCTAAAAAGTAACTTTTTGAAATGAAATAAGGAATATTACTGGGACCATAGAAAATTTTAGGGGCAAATCTTAGCCCATGGGAGAAATTTAAGGGATTTTTTATTTTGGAGGGGTGAATTTTTTATATTACACCCCTTTTCTATAGTTTTCCCAAAAATTATTTTAAAAATAAATAATTACTATATTTTAGCCCCCGAAAAATAAGGCAGATAAACATTGAAATCCCTAATTCGCCTTATTTTCGGGTGGGGTTTGCTTCAAATAGCCCTCGATTTCTAGGAATGCAAGTAGGATTGGCTTCCAATCTCCCCCGATTTCTAGGAATGTAGGTGTGGTTTGCTTCCAATCGCCCCTATTTCCAGGAATGCAGGTGCGGGGTTAAGGTAAGGTTGAATTCAGGGGTTTGTAGTTTGATTCACCTATATGAGAAACAAGTTTTCGATCGATTGATTCTTCATAACAGGTGGAGTGACAGAGTCAGACGATGGCCTCTTGCTCCCTAAATTATTTTTTTCCCTATTGCTCAATCTGCCATCATACTCTTGTATCAGATATGGGTCTGATCATGTGCCCAAATTGAAATATACAATTAATTTCAATGGAGAAGTCTTTGAGATCCAAAACTACTGCATCACATTGAGACAGGATGAACATGCCACTGCAGAGGTGGTACTTAATAATCTTTCCTAGAGAGGCCCTTCCCAAGCTCTTGCTGCAAGAATCCTGGTATGGATTTTTTTTTGGTGGTGTTTTGAAACTTATTTTCTCGATGATATATTGCTTTTGATGGTCATCACATGTGGTACAAATAGGATGAGATGGGGGTATACAATTTTTTTTTTGCAAGAGATGGCTTAGAGAGCAGGAGCAACACTACCTGTGAATACTATTGTGTAGTCGGGTCTAGGCCATCTGCCCTATTTTAATTTCACTATGGAGGTAGATGGGTTAAGTTATATGGGTGAACGAGCCAAGAACAAAAAGAGGTCAAGAAGAATTCTACCATGACCATTTGGTCAAGTTTAAACTTAATTTTACTATTTTATATATAGTTTAAGATATATTTTTCTACCTTGCTAATAAATAGTTTAGTATGTCTGATTTATATATGCAAATTTTATTGGTTTTTGTTGGATAGTAGTGGCACGCCAACTTGGATTTTTCTCACAGTCACTAACATAGGGAGAATGTAATGATGAGCAGGAGCAAATCACTATTTCCAGATAATTTTCACATCATAGGTCCAAGGAGATAGCATTGGCCCAACAATTGAAACAAAAACACAAAGCATCCAAGACAATGATGCTCACCCAGAGAGAGAGAGTAGAAACCATTTTGTTGAACAACAACATTATGAAGCATGGGTTGGGGGAGCATCATAATGGGTTTCTTCTAATTTTTCCAGTAAAAGGTTATTCCATCTTCAGTTCTAGTCACGATAAATTTTGTCAGCAGCAGTTGCATCATCCTGCTTTGCCATCATCATCGTCTGGGTCTAGGATTTCCCCCCTAATAAGGTCTATTTTTTCGCAAAGGAATAGATCGGGCTCTCTTCATGATTCACCCTCATCCTCCTCTCTCTCAAGGGAATATATTTTAGCTAATATATATCTTGTTGGTGACTGTGTTGGGAGCTCTCCACATGAGCCATTTCCATTAGCACTGTCGAGGGAAGCTATTGTAGCAAACAGATCTAGTGCAAATGGTAACCCCTTGGTTTTGTAATGTATGTGTTTTCTAAATAGTCATAATAATATTCTTGGAAGTGTTTTGAACCACGCATATTTTGTGTACATTATGTGTATATAGATTTGTCATGCCTTGTTATTCATTATGTTCATTATGAAATTGAATCACACATCCCAATCAAGAAGTTACATAAATCAAATATATTTGACCTAAAACCAAGTGTAAGTAACGAGTTACAATTGTTAATAAATTCCATGATTGAAGAAGCTTTTCAAACATGAGAATTGTTAAATTTAAAGTTTAGGGTTAACGAGAATGGTGAGTTTCAATGTCTGAGGCTAAGCATTTTTGGTTTTTATAGTTATGCACATTTTAGAAAATATTTTCTCTTAATCCAAAGAATAAAACTCTGCCAAACAGTTCATGTAGAATTGTCCTTTATCAACTATACATGAACTCTACAGGAACAACTATGAATATAAATTTGAAAGGAAACTGAAAACTTGAGCTGGGGAAGGATCCCATGCCTGCCCTCGTGGTAGCTCACGACTGTCATCAAGAGGGTATTTAGGCTGCTAACTACATGTTCTTGAAAGTTATTTTCTATTGTTTGGGGGACTAGCTTTTCCAGATGATTGATTTCTCTATTGTTTGTTTAATTTGCATTTGAAATTTTGAACAACCAAATTGTCCTAGATTTTTTTTGGCTTCAATGTTTAAGTACGAATAATTTGTAGAGAAAATTTTCTTGTGAAATATTACTTGTTAGTTTCCAAACCATGATTAGGGATTGTCATTATGTTAATATGACATGGTTGACTTCCTTTTCTAATAGAGAAATGAGGCAGTACCATATCAAGCGATTCCTTTTTTTCTTAAACAAAAGCTAGGATTTTTTTATTATGAAGGCTATAGAAAAGCTAAACAGTAAGTACATATATATAATAATGTTGGCCTGAGTTTCCAAACAAAATGGATAGCTCTTAAATTCCAAAATTGAGTTTTCAAATATCAATAGTTTATACGTACCAATTTTTTTACAGGTATACAACCTTAAGAAAACATCTAGTATTCTAATTGCTTTACTAAACATAAAATTTTATGAAATGCATGACAACTGTTGGCTTCGCTCAACCCAATGTTTGAAGGAAGAGTCGTAAACTCCAAGATCCATGTCTTCTATCATTTGGTGAGCCATGCCTTCCTTGAATTTTGGAATTTGGTTGAACTGAATTTGTTGATATCCTATGATTTGAAGCAACAAAATGAGATCTTTTTCTGAGATTAAGGACCATATTTCTCAACATACTGCATTCCACCTCCAGGGAATCAATTTTCTTTTTTTATTGGATTAGTATTCTCAATTATTGAATTTTGATAAGTGCACTAGTGCTAGTTTTCATATACTTTTGTAGTTATAGAGAAGAGGGATGTTCTCTTGCATTGAATGGATTATGTCTTCAAATAAATTCTTGGACTTCCTGGGTGTCTCTAATCCATGGATATTATAGGAAGAAAGAAACAAATCTGTCAACCAAGAGTTCTTAAGGGGTTCAAACTCCCATTCAGGACCATGAATTCAAGATATAGGAAAAACCAGACTACACTGTAGACCACAAAACACTACCAGAGAGCCTAATATCCACAAAAATTTGGAGCCAAATAAATTTGAAGGACCAAATCCAGATAAAAAAAAGACCATATCCCCAAAAGAAAGTGCTTGGAACACCAACATACAATAATTCACTGAAACTATAAACAAGAAGAACAATAAGGCTAAAGCCAAAATGTGGGCTGAAGATGGAATAGCATAGAAAAACCACACACAGAACATCTAGAATCCATAACAAAGGAATGTCACGCACAAAGCATGCGTTGAGACTATAGCCATTGAACTAAAATTCTTGAATACCATCCAAAGGCTAAGATAAACTCTTACTAGCAATTTTCTTGCAGATCAGTCTTGCTCTAGATGGTGGTGGTTGCCTCTCCCTTGTTTATTTCCATTATCCCACCTTGCCTTGAGAAACCTCAGTAGATTGGTCAATTTTGTGGTTAGTCTCAATTTGCAGTCTATGAGATCCAACTTTGAATTTCCCCTATGGAGTCGAATGGTGTGCATCAAAAGACAAAGCATGTAACGGGGCCTAAGAATGAGTCCATCTCTCATCACCATGAAGTGCTCAGTATAGAAAGGCATCTTTAGATGTGATCCACCCTTTATCCAATTGAACTGTACATATTTTCTATAGATATCTTCTTGGATGTTTTTGTTCATATTTTTTTTGGTTGGTAAGAGATGGTCGGGTGCTGATAGGGACTATTTGAATGGAGGAAGTTGGTCCATCATAATACTAATTGAATCAAGGAGATTAAGCCAAAGGAGTAGTTGTTGCAATGGGCTCTAATGAGCAACATGCCAAGTATGGATACCGATCATGCCCCTTTGTTGTATCAGCGAAGTTTTGAACATAGTGTAGAAGAGAGACGATACCAAACATTGTATCAAGTAGGAAGGGGTGAGATGAAAACTTGATAAGGATGATGGGTTGGGGAATTGGCTACTTGCATTGAACAATGCAGAGAATGAGGATGATTTGTACTCTCTTTGTTGAAGACCAATTAGACTCTAGTAAACTAGGTCCTCAAATCTTGGAACCATTTAGAACTGTGGGTTGGGAAAGAGTGTGCATGAGTGACATCTTAGTAGATATGTCCTGAAAAATATTTCAGAAAAATTGCCTCTCAAGAAGGACCAAGGACCCATAGCCCTTGTTGATTCAGGGCTGAAGTGCATGTTTCAAAATAAAGCAAGGTCTTCTGAATAGTACCCCTAAATAAGTATATGAGTTGGTGATATCGATCTCCTGTCCCTTGAGAAAGAAATGGTGGCCAGGGAGGGTTTTCTTCAACACGTTGAAGATGATGAATTTGGTTTTTACCTAGGTTGACTTTCAACTAATGAAGATCATAGAAAAGAGCTATGGCATCGATATGTCTTTGCAATTTTTCTAGGGATGCGAGTAGAAGGGACACACCATATGCAAACATCAAAATATAAATCAAGACATGGTGTAGAAGGCAACATTTTCCATCTTGGATGTGCTCATGAAAGGATTCCAAATTGTCAATATAGATCCAAATAGTCTACGGGACAAGGGACAAACTTGTTTTACCCAAATGATACTTAGGATAAAATCTGATCCCTTGTGTTGGTGTATAGATGACCAAGGATTGAATCATATAAAATGCATAATGGCTGATAAAAGGGTTTATGAGATTCCAATATCTCTGAGTATGTGGAATAAATAATCTATGGGGACAGAGTCAAAATCCTTTTTGAAAGTCTATGAAACAATTGTAAACTTTCCAGGAGCAATGTTGGGCTTCCTAAATTATGCTCTAGAGTGTAAAGATGTGATTAATAGTCTGGTGCTCAAGTTGGAATCCAACCTTTCCTCTAGATCTACGTTTCCTTTGCTTAAGCTCCCTAAATAGTTGTAGGTGGAGGGATGCAACATAGAGTTTCAAGAAGAAAATGACCACAAATAGGTCCAATGGACTGCAAGGTACATCAGAAACATTATGTAGTGGGAGCATGAGTGAAACTCCTATAAAAGGCATATCTAACTTCTGAATTCAAATACCTAGAGGGTCAAATTGTTCATCTAAGATATAAAATGTTACAAAGTTGAGAGTCCCACAGAGGAAAGGGCCCCTCTCGAAAAATTCAGGGTCAGGAGAAATATCATGATTGAGGGTTTCCTGCAGAAAGTGATCAATGTTTGGAGGAGATATCACCTACTAATTAGGGAGGACTGGGAGAAATTGTTGGCCTTTGAAACTGTATTTCCAGTAGGTGATTCTCTCCTACCATCTAAAGCTAAAGTGAATAATCCCCTGATGGAGGACTTTAGATAAATTGGAAGATCTGAAGTTTTGGAAGATTTGATCTTGTGCATATAGGATTCTCTTTGCAGATATGTGAATCAATGGGAAGGAGGGTGTCTTATGTGATTGTAAAAAGGGCCTGGACAGAGATATTGTTGCAAGGGACTCAGGGGTGGAGGTTAGGGGTCTCCTTGAGATCTCATGAATCTGCATACTGAGATGGCACTGCTCTCTACCTGTAACTTATTGCTTATATTTGTGAGAAATACAAAGGAAGGAGGTGATCATCATGTTGTGTGGGTTTATGGGAGTTATTCTAAGGCTTATCCACTTGAATTTGTTGTGGGTGGAAAAGCTGACAAGTTGAATTGTGCCCTGACTGGATGAATTTGCAACATCAAATCTTCTTTATTCAACGTAATAGAAAATCTATTTTTTCAAGTTATACTGTTGTTGAAGTCATATAAGGAATACTCTTTACACTGTTGTTGAAAAAAGGAAAAAAAGCATGTGAAAATCCCTTGAATTTGAAGAGGAATCATCAGAAAATATATCTGCAATAATAATTTTGAAAATATTTGAATGCAAACTACAATTGCAACAAAACCATGTTCTGAAGATAATCTTAGATAACCCTGAAATTGACAGGCTTCCTTCTTAGTCTCTGCATCTGAAAGAATTTGAACAAAAGGCGAAGTTTTCCTTCCCCTAAAACATATCGATCTCCATTATTTTACCACATTCTTCATCTCGTGGGTCTATTTGCAGGGAAACAAGGAGTTCTAATTATGTTGTAGAATCTAGATTGGCATGGCAATATTTTTTCTAGATTTTTGTCTTCATGGATTATGTGTAATGGATCTATTTAAATTTGAGTATTATGCTTCCTTCATATTAGATAAAACCTCTGTACAGTGCAAGCCTTTGTAGTGAAATATTTTGCTAATATTTGAAGTTTTTTCTTCCAATTCTAACAACCATATATACTATGCATATAACCTAGAAAAATTTCGTATAACTTCATACATTATGGTTCTCTCTCTAAAAAAGGTTCTAAGAAATACATAAGCTCAGAAATATTTACTTCACTGAAAACTTTCAAGTATTTTCATCTAAAAGAATTTGAACAAGAATAGTTTTCCTTCCCATAAAACATATCGGTCCCCATATTTTTTACCATATTATTTATCTCATGGATATATTTGGAGGGCAACAGGGAGTTCTAATAATGTTGTAGAATCTATATTTATATGAAAGTATTTTTGTTGGAGTTTTCTCTTCATGGATTTTGTGTAATGGTTCTGTTTAAATTTGAATATTTTGTTGCCTGCATGATCACTCATCAAGCCCATCACCACTACTACACATGGGATCATCACCAGGAGCTACATAAAAATTATCTGGCTTAGAGTCTGAGGACTCCTCAAACTAATTTCCAGCCTCAATACAAGGGCTATTAGTAGCATTAGCAACAACACTACACTTAGCAGAACAAGAAAAACAAATTCACCGAACTGCATGAGAATTACTCCCCTCACGAGTCACCATGTGACATGCTTGGTCTTGGCGGTTCACTTCCTTCGACTCTTGGTTAAAATATCATATCTACATTGGAATCAACATCCCCAACCCCACTAGACAACTCCAAATCAACTCCAAGATGAAAAATAACCTCCAAACTTGCTGATGTTGTTCCAAAACTCAATGTTGTTGCTGAATTGTCTAAGTTCTCATATGCTCACAAACACTAGAAATAAAATTTTTGAAGAAAATAGGAGCTTATGAATCCTTTTATAAGACTACGGGGGCATATTTATGAGGGAAGCTACCATGGTTTTCCAAAAAACACCACCAGAAACCAGCTGCGGATCCCATCAACATGCCCAACCATGTGGCTTCCTAGATGGACAATGTTTTACGAAATCAGCCTGTCATGACTGGTTAGGTACCAAACCAAATAAAATTTATTGGTATGGTTTTATATCTCAGGGAAGTAACTGACCAATTTGAATTATTTTTAGTTTTATTTGACTGGTGTCTAATACTATGAGTTGAAGTGATGTCTTTGTTTTAAAGTCCTTGTGTCATACATCTTTTCTGACCTAATTATTTTTTGAATGTGGATTCTAGCTTACCAAGCAGTCATTTTATGCAGCTATTTATGTATTTATTTTGATTTAAAATATAATTGATGACAATTGATGACAAATCTATGAGCTACCTAAGATATACCGATTGTCCTGCTCAGATGTTTTCCAGTTATGGTGTTGGTCAAAATAGATAATTGCACCACCATTTTAGAACATGTAATTATTGATTAATTTTTTTTTGTGCACTATAATTAAAGATTAAATTTGTGGATGGTAGGATTTTAGGCCTTTTTTATGCATTATACTTCCACGTTATAATGTAACAAATTTTTCTATTGTTGAGTTTTCAGATTTTTGTCTTTCAAATATTTATAATAGATCTTATTGGATATTTGAATATACATTGTATCAGCATGTTGACTATAAATGGTAGCAGAGTCAAGATATATCCAGTTTGAGCAACCTCAAGTGGTTCAGAAAGCCCGCACAACAATTGTACTTTTTGAAGAGGGGGGGTTAATTGTGAATAACTATATTGATGTATTAGAAGAAGTTGAGATTATGTGCACATTTTCTATGTGGATGCATGGTAGTCTACTTTTGTTATAACTTGTGCACAGTGCATATGTGATCGATTGTAAAATTTCCCAAAATCTTATGAACCTCAAAGGCTCAAAGTTATCTAGTTATCAATATGATTTGTTTTGTTTCCCGACGAAGCTGATAAGGAGTACTGGGCTAAGCTCCGTGAAAGTAAAGATAGGCATCGACAATCTATTGGAAACAATAGGGGAAGGTACTTATTGATTTACTAAGAAAAATATGGCCGGGTGGCATTGTTTATTTATTAATAAGGTAGTTGCTTCTCAAGTAAATGGCATGAAAATTCCAGAAGAGTTTTCATTTTTTTGAAAAATTTAAATCATTTAAGGTTTTTATGGGGGGATTTGTTGCTATCCATGTGATGCAATGCCTTATTGATTACATTTTATTCTTGATTAAATGGTTAAGAAATGGGTTTCCAAAAACCCTTAATTTGCACACTTGTTCCTTTTTTCCCTGGAAGAGTGAATTTCTGACCATGTGGATGCTTGTTTATGACATGCCACAATCATGTCCATCAAAATATTTCCTTTTTAGAAAATGTTTCTATATTGGGTTTCAATGGTAGGGGTTTTAGAGTTTTCCTCATTGATGACTTCACTTTAAAATGACTTATTTTCTTGGGACCATTCAACCTTAATTTCAGAGGTGGTCGTGGTAGAGGAGGCATGCACTCATCTAATAGTCGAAAGCCATTTACCAAGGGTAATGGTACCAACATCGAGAAGAAACATAGATGATTTGAAGAGGATGATGGATCTATCAAAGACGAACGAAAAAATAAGGTTCAAAAGATGGGAAATGATGGTGAATTATAGGTATCCAAGTCTTCCAAAGCTTTTGAGGATAATTGAGCACCTCAGATGATTCAACAGATCATGCCATACATTTTATTTTTTTTATCGATTTTGAGCGCTATGAAGAAAAACAAACCCAAATACTGGTAAAGACAACTAATGAAGATAATATTATAATAAAGACACTACTGGTAGCATATTTTGTCAGCTCAAAATAAAGGTATACAAGTATCCTAATATTTCAAATCATTCGTTCACATAGGACTTGATGAAGATACCCTAATGTTCATGGAATTTCCAAAACCAACTAATAATTGTGTTGAATGCATGAGAAGCAATTTTCTCAAACTAAAACAAAAACATGCTCTGCATCAATGTTGGCAATGGAATTCTTACATGATGCTTTAGGAATTTCCACAAAATATATTTGACAATGAGAAATTTCATGTTAACATCAATGTTATTTGTTGGTTAGAAAATATCAATACAAGGGAATATATGTTGGAAAAGTGAACAATATTTAGGAATCCTTAAATTTATGCTAAGTTTTCCAGGAGCCCAGAAGAAACTTTTTTAGCGGATTGTTAAACTCGCTTGACTTTTCAAAGTGTACAACATGTCCTGCATCCTTAAACAACACAAGCTATGATCTATCACCAAGATGTTTGCCAAAGTCAAACATGGTTAATAAGATGCAACAAACAAAAATAACTTACAATATGAAGCCATGCAACACAAAAATTTTGCAAACCTCTTCAACCTATTTTCCAACTGAAGTGGAAATATTTGATCTTGATTGCCCCATATTATCAGTGTTTCTTGTATGGAAATCAGAAGTATACATTATGTATATGATATACAAATGTAGATATAAATAATTTAGCTCTTTTCCCAAAGGAGTTTTGGATCCATTGGTGAAGAGGGAGGGGATTTTTGCTAGTGGGTAAGGTTCAATTTCAACGAGGGGTCTTCTATCTAAAGAGTGAAAGTTACAAAACTTGTATATATAAATATGAGAACCTAAGGGATCATATGAGTAATAATTATCAATAATTGTTGATGTATGAATAAAATCACAACTTCTCATACATATAATACTCCATATGAAAAGAAGAGTTGTGATTATCAAGTTTTTTTTATTGGAGGAATGTAGAATTTATTCACTAGATGATGCCACAAAAGAAAATTTAACACAAGGAGCTTATTATTATATCTTATCCTTTACCTCATGTATAATATTAAGATCAGAACATTTTATACCAACAATTAAATGGTTGATCAACTCTTGTAATATTCCCAATTAGCCATGAGCTAGTTGGAATATTAAATTTTGTTTTGCTGCTTTGTTTTATGAATAAGAGGACAATGGAGGTCCATAATTCTCCTTAATAATGAATAAATCAATGCCAGTGTGAAAGAGATAGATCTTGGTAGCTTAATTTAGCACCTTAAGTGTGAAAAGGGCTCGAACACCTTGACTGGGTCAACTTTAACCAAATCAATAGCGTTGTCATGTAGGAGTGGTCATCAATGAAAGACAACGCAGTTTTAGATGGAGATGCTTTGCATGGAAGTAGTTCTATTATTGGATGGGGCTTAGGGTTTAAAATATCATATCTTATAAAAGGAAGAGGATGGAAACACAATTGATTATGTATTGGTATATGAATTTTCTGAATATATGGTCTGTTTAGACATATATCTTTCTCTTGTTGTTTAGCTAAGATTGAGTGTTGTTTAGCATTGGGTGTTCCTTATCGGGAATCCCACCTCTTCCATTGAGAAGCTATTGGAGGATTCTTGTACTACATTTTCCACTATCAGGCTTAAGGCCAAGCTTCTTTTTTCATTTACAGTGCATATCCTGTTGATGGTTGAGTTTTTTTGCAGGTTGCAGCGGTGGAGACTAGATCTGGGTCATTTCATTGCTTATTTTCATTGGAGAAGGCTTCCTTTCCATTTGGAGGACAGTAAGGAAGGCCCTTGTGCATATTTTCATATCTTGGAATCAGACCAACCATTTATTTATCCCTACAGCGTAGTTAACTTCCAAATATGCATTATTTCTGTAGGAGGAATTGCAGGGTGGATTGGCACACCATTTGGAGAGTTGGTTTTCTAGTGAAAGGGATCTGACTTTCATTTAGAGGATCTATTGGAGGAGGATATTCAATTGATCATATTATATCAACCACACTTTCCAGATCTATATTTTTAGTGGATCTTTAGCCCTAGGGCCTATATCCCCATCTTGTACATGGTGTTTTGCCAAAAACCCTTAAGGGGTTCTTCAGAGGAGGTTGTATAATGCTCAAATCTGTATTGGATCGATCTTTTGAGGCACATATCATCCTTAGATATGTTGTACAACCATTTTATGTAGCAGTTCCTTTAAAAAAACGTTGTAGCAGTCTTCCAGTCTTTATATATAGTAGCAACACCTCTTTTTGAGGGATTTTGTCCATTGGAGGCTTGTTCTTTCTTATTGTACATCTTATGGCCCATTTATTATGCATATTTTGTTGTTTTTATAACATATGAAAGGTCTCCATCTTGGCCTTTTTCTTTCATGTAATTTTTTCACTGCTATTTCCATGGTTTTGCACTATATTCTCGCTTTTCCCATTTGGGGATATTACAACTCTATTCTCTTGACTCTCCTATCTTCAACCATATTCTATAACATTAAAAACTAATTAGCCATTGTTTAAGGAATATTTGGTATATGCCACATCCATTTTTATTTTCACCTAATTGACCACGTTAGTCTGGTTCAAAATATCTAAAATACAAATGGATGCAATATTTCTGGAAGATTCCTTAAACATGGACACTTCCCAGCAAAAGTCTTAAATATGATAAACTAATTAGAACTGTGCAAAAACATATAAAATGTTAGAAATAGATTGAAAATAAATCAAATGCAGATGGTATCTCCATTCAACAAGGAAGGATTGAAGAAATCACTAAAATTACAACTATGAAATCCTGAAGTACACAAGAAGGGGCCATTTTAGGAGCCCTGAGAAATTAAAACTCCATCATTTTCTTCATATTAGCAGTAGCCTACGGCAATAAAATGTTTATGGTTGTTGCTAAGTCAAATACCTTGAAAATCCCTTCCCTTGTATCTTTCTCTTCCACACAAACTCCAAAAGCAACAAAAACCACCTTCTGAGTTACATATGGGTATAGATGTGTTAATTGGTAAGCTACAAAACAACCATAACTCAATCCCAAGACATGGAACTTGGTGACTCCTAACTTTTCCATCAGTTTCATCACACATTGAGTTTAGAATAACTCTTTTCTCTTCGGCCTTGTCGTAAATTATTTTCCAAAGAAGATGAGATCTAGTATATACAGATTAAAGTTTCCACAAAATGGTTGAATTTGGAAGCTCCATTTCCACACTACATTAGCTCCTAGGCCATGAATAAAAATCAAAGTAGGTTTTTTTCTGGGATTTTTAGGGACCCGCCAATACATTGTTGTACCATAACCAAATTCCACTTTCTTTGATTTCATTCCAGCACTTGCAAAGTATATATGCTAACATCAATTAAGTGAAGCTGTGAAACTAAAGAAACCTGTCATGATTTAGGATTAGGGCCTTCGTTGACTTGAACGCAGGAAGGCATAGGAAAATTAATGGGTTTTCACCATTCACACTCCTTTTTGGTCAAGGCCCTTCCTGTTTAGGGGAAGGTATTAGGTCCACCCGGGGAAGGTATTGGGTCCACCCCTTCTGTTTAGGAGAAGGTGATATAGGGAGTGCCCTACTGTAGGAGGATGATTATAAGTGAAATGTCAAGCAAATGCAATGGAATATTTTTTAAGGGAGGATTAAAAACCACCTAGATCACACTAACTATGTTAGTCAAAATTTGAGGATTAGCTAAGATGCAAAAGTATTATCCCAAAAATTTTTAGTTTTGATTTTCTTTAAGTAAATAAAACCATGGTTCAGAGGCAAAAAAATGGGAAAGTATTGAAACTACTAAATACGAAATAAAAAATTAACATTCTTAGGTATTAGGCTTGTTTAAGAGAAGGGAAATCACAAGAAATTATAGAAATTCTTCTAAGAAAGCCAAGCCATGGTTTCATCCAAGCCCCACCTAATAGATAGGTACATGAAGTGGGCTCTGTTGAAAAATTTCTAATAATGGTTGCAAATTAGGGCAATTATGATTTTGAATTCGACTTGCAAGCTATTGGGAAAATTTCACATGAATCAAAATTCCCCAAAGAAGATAACCCAAGAGCAGAATATTGTGCAACAATCTAAGCCCAGAGAGTTATCGAATTGTGTGTTCACGAATCACTAAATGGGATCGTGCAACTCTGACTTGATGAACATCGACCATCATTCAAATTTTCTTCATAGTTTTCCTCAGAAATCTTACGGATTTCATTCTTCCCATGACTGACCTAGTACTGTCTTCGCTTTTCTCTAGTTATATTTATCCTGCTTTTTCAATTAGTCTTTTAACTCACCTATCCTTTCTTATGGGTTTGATGTTTGCTTGTCTAGCCTATTGTGAATTAGAGGTTGGATCGCAATTCACAAGATGGTGATAGAATTGGATTATTGGATAAATTTTTTGTAGTCATGTCTTTGTTTGTCATGGAATATTAATTTGTATTATCCAATTATCGTATCCAATTGTCAAGCATAAATATCTAGGTAAGGTAAGAAGACTAATTGCCAAAATAATTGTAATTTTATCACTCTGTTTGGCCCGACGGTTCTATAAATTTCGACGCACTTACAACACAACATGACAAAGATCAAATTCACTTCAAATTTTTCCTTTCGAAAACCAATTTTTAATTGACATTCATGTTCTCAGTTAAAATTTCATTTATCAGCTTATAAATATCACCACTTTCATTTTAAAAATAATAATAAAAAAAGAAAATATTACTTTATTTTTGGATTAATGTTAAATGCTACTTAAAAATATAGTCTTATTTCTCAAACCTTCACCATGACACTACACACTACACAATGTATTGACTTTATTTTCCATGTTATTTATGTTGAAACCATATTTTAATCCCAAAATAAGTTTTAAAGGAACCTATACACTTTCCTTCTCCTTTATATACTAGAAGGCACAATGAATTTGGACACATGCATGCCATTGCTTTAACTGAAACATACCTAAACCCTATATGTATTCCTCATCTTGATATTATTAGCTTCAACCTGCATTAAATATTTTGTGAAATGTGAAATGTGAATTGTGGAGTTATATCACATTCAGTCAAATATCTGGCTTGTCTATTGATACTTCCCCTTCCATCTATTGATATCATAGTAGAAATATTACCTCCTTAGTTTTTAATATGGTCCTAACATTAGGAAAGAGTGACAATCCCTTAATACACTCTTATGGAAATTTACTTGTTATGCTTTTGAGACATGCAACTACAACCATCTCAAATGATCCATTAAATATTCTTCTCCAATGTCCACTCTTTATAAATTTAGAGAGTATCTCAACTATCATTGCACTATCACTTTTGAAAGCAATTGTTAGGCGACAACTGCTAGTTCTAGATCTGTATGATTTAGTCACTAGAGTGGCATGCTTGATGGTAACTAGTCAAGATCATCTAATTCACTAGCACTGTTGTCAAGTTCTTTTATATTTTCTTCTTGAATACCCTCTTGGTGCCAAGCGACTACAACAAACCTTGGATTTCTTAATGATTCCCCATTTTGTACTAGTGATTTTCCATTTTGTACTAGTGATTCACCATGATTTTACAAGGTAATATAATTTGGTGAGATATTTTCCAAAAAAATTATATATTCATATTATATTATTAATAAATTCGCGTCCATTTTTCCTATGCATCATGGGGATTTGTCCATTTATTATACATATACATTTATGGGGTTTCCTAAAATTTTCCCTGACTGGGACACATAATTTTAAAGGAAGGAGTTGTAATTGATCCTAAGAGAGTTTCAACAATTCAGGTAATCAATTTACCTAGAAAATAAAAATAAAAATTCAGTCATTCTTAGGGAAGATAATTTTTTTAATAAGATTCATCCCTAATTATGCTGAGATTGTTAAAGATATTACTGATATTCTCAAGAAAGAAAAGGAAGTTAAATGGACTGTTCAAGAAAGATATTCTTTATCACAAATTAAGAAATAAATTTCAAAATCCTTAGTGCTATCTGTTGTAGCTCCTAGAGACACCCTAGAGTTGTGATAGACCAGTGCCTAGGACATCTTAGCATAGAAAGGAGCGTATAATATAATGCATGAAGTTGTCAGCTTCAGCTCACATGCTATCTCCTTTAAACAGGGAAATAAAATAGAATGGGACCAAACTCTCAGAAACTGACACAGGAAAAGAGATACTGCAGAGGCAAGATGCAGAACTCTGATACAAAAGCAATAGAAAATTCAGAGACAGTTTACTGCAAAGCGGGCCGATTCAGAAATACTTCATAGACATAAATTATCAGAAGGTGTATGTAGTGAAAGAAATATTAAGAAGATGTTGGTTAACACTGAACTGATACCCAAATATACAATACCACCATGCATGTGCTTACCAATCTAAGAATCCATACATGATAATAGCATTTTAAAAGCACCCTCCCAAAGCAACCAATATAGCAGAAGTATGGTTAGCTAAAAAATGGATCAGAATATCATGCATGAGCCATATTTAAAGCGCTCGACTGATCCGAGCATGGGCATCAACTAGGATGAATCCATACTAAAAATCAGTGAGCCACTCGCATTCCAAAACATGATACAGGAAAGATGGATGAAATGAAGTGTTCTATTAATATAACACAAATAAAGAAAGTTACAGACTGTGAAATAACAAAGACCATAATCCTCTTTGACAGATAGAACTCCTCCTCACTGAGACCCTATGGGCTCTGAGCCTTCATACAAGAATTTTACAAAATGTATGCAAAAATCCTTTCACTGCATAATTTTTCTGATAAAATCTGGAACCCTTACAATGCGTTTCTTCATGGTTTTTATAGGAGAAACCAAAAACATAGTGAAAGAGGTAGGTGATGAAAATTTAATTTGCATAATTAAAGCAAAATGGCGGAAACATTCGAGCCCATACTGCTGAATGACTATGCTGTGCCGCTTGTACTCTGTGGTCTGCTAACTGAAATAAATGCACTGGGTAGAAAGCTCTTCAGGGACACAGCAAAGCAGTAAAATCACACAAATCTCCCTCCTTTCCTGGAAAGAAAAATCTGTTGAAATAAAGCCTTGAGGACATTGTTTTCTGTGTATAGATCTTTCGAATGATGTGCAGGATCTTCAATTTGGTACTCTGCTTCAAAAGGCTAGAACAAGGCCCCCAAAATATTCATCTACCTGTATTTAATTCTCTACCGAACATTGATATTATTTCTCTGCCCCATTGATATCTTCATTTGTGAAATCGGCGCCTTGAATGTCCTTGCAGGGTTTGACAAATTTGAACCCTGCTTCCTTTAATTGAAGTCTTGTCGATTTGGCTTCCAAGGACTTTCTTCATAATTCTTCTCTGAAATTGGTCCTTTGATGTGTGTTCTATCACAGTAATTAAGATTGTTAGTCATAATAGTTCTCCGTCACTGTACACCTGCAAAATCCGCAAACTCGTTCAAGAAAACTACTCGTTCAAGAAAACCATGCACGAGAAGGTGAACACAGTGGGGATAATGGCGGGGTTAATGGAAACGGTCGTGTAGACTAGCGAAATGGTGAAACGATGCAGGGTGGTGGAAAAATGCAGAGGAACAATGGTGAATGGACTGGCCAGAGCTAAAATGTAAAACATTTAAATTATAACGTATGAATGGAACACATAAGTGGCGAAGGAGAAGTGTGATGCACACGTGGGGTGGTGACGTGGAGGAACGGAATCAATGGCAGAGTATGCCGATGATATGGACTATTTGATCTCCAGGCGAGATCGACGGTTAAAAACACATCGGAGGGCAATGAGATGGTGGGCCAGGGGCACGATGGGCTTGGACTAAATCTCGTGCATCTTCGGAGCGCGATGACCGTCGGATGGATCGCACTGGATCGAACGGTCGTGATGAATATCGCTGTGTGACCTTGGTCGAACATTAACGCGCGATGGAGGGCAGTATTCGGGTCGTGCGTGGAGACACGCGTCGGGGAATGAGTGGAATCGCTCCGTTTTGAAGAATACCGCCTGCTGCTAAAAATCGGTGTGATATAAACCGTCGGTTTCAGAAGGTGCTGTTGGGCGCGGGGTCCACCAAGGCGGATGGGAAATGAACCGTTGATCTATGATTTGATCGGACGGCTCAGAATGCGCCCGATAGCCTTATGCGGTGAACGCCTTCGGGGCTAGCATTTGGTTTCGGCTTCCAGTCACATGGGAGAGAAGGTGGAGAGGGCTTGAACAAAAGGGGCTACGGCCTGATAACTTTTCGATTGTGGGGTTTTTTCCGACCTCTTAGTGCATTTTGGTTTCAAAGGAGGGGAACGATAGATGGAAAATGGATTTCTCAGGCAAAACCAAGGGGATTCGCAAGATTTTAAAGGGGATTAATTGCCAAAAATTAATAGGGGCTGATATGATCAACATTGGCTCCACCTGGGGACGGCATGTTCATCCTTGGACGTGTCAAGAACTCTCAGACCCTCTGATCATCATGTATGCCGACTCTACTCTCTAGCACCTCCATATTTCACTTTATAATTCATTACAACACTAGCATTATTCGAACAAAAATAAAACAAAAACTAAAATACAGTATAGTACATCAGACTGTCCCTGCCTGGATTAGAACTGGAAATAGGGTTTAAGAAATTGACCATTTACAGGGGCATCCAGCAAGTCGCCCTGTAAATTCTCCAATCTGAAGGTGTTATTGCCCCCCTGTTCCACAATTTTGAAAGGACCGAACTAGAGGGGGTCGAATTTGCCATGTTTTCCTTTTTCGACTCTTCATACATCCCATCTGAGCACCAAATCACCGATCTGAAGCTTCCTGTCCTTTGCATGCTGATCAAAAATGTGTTTCATTTTCTCTTGATATTCTATTAACCTCTGATTCACTTGGCCCCGTGTTTCTTCTAATTCCACCAATTGATTGATTCTTCTGATCATATCATCAGGTTCTTCCTGGCTTTCTTGCATGAAGCGGGCCACTGTTAAAGCCAGCTGTACAGGAAAAACTGCTGCTCATCCATATACCAATTCATAGGGAGATTTCCCAGTTGCTCTCTTGCTGGTGATTCTATTAGCCCATAGAGCAAATTTCAATTGGGAATCCTAGTTCTTCTGATTTCCGTTAATGGTCTTCTTCAAAGCCCTCACCAGAGTTTTATTTGAAGACTTTGCCAAGCCATTTCCTTGTGGGTAGTAAGATGTAGAGTGACTCAATATGATATTGTATTGCTGGCAGAAACTCATAAATTTTGTAGACTTGAAGGCCTGTGCATTATCAGTCACTATCCTAGCAGGACAGCCAAACCTGGATATGATGTTTTCCTCCATGAACTTTATGATCACAGTATCTGTAGCATTCCTTGCAGGTATGGCTTCCACCCATTTAGTGAAATAATCCGTGGTTGTCAATATACACTTATTTTGACCGCTTGATGGGGGATGTATCTCACCTATAAAATCAATTCCCCACTGTTTGAATGGTTCATCCACATGCACTGGAATCAGGGGAAATGATGTTGATTTTATCTCTCAGCAAATTTCTGACATTTATCACATGCTCTTACCCTGGCAAAAACATCTCCAAAAAGCTTTGGCCAATAGAGTCCAGCTTTCAAAATCTTATGAGCTGTGGCCCTCCAGCTGTAGTGACCTCCACAGATCCCTTCATGAAATTCCGCTATAATATTCTCGACCTCATTCTCTGTGAGACACAGGAGTAAGATGCCGGAGGGATCTCGCCAGTATAGCCGGCCATTGGCGACTATATATTTCTGTGATTTCAATCTCAGCGCTCTGTATTTAGTTTTATCACAACTTGGGGGGTAGCTGAGTGTAAGGAGATATTCTACTATCTCTTTGTACCACTGACTAGTGAGGTACTTTATATGTGTTTCTGGAGTAGCTACCCCAATTTCATGTCGTTCTTCTTTCTCCTCAGATTCCTCACCTGCTATAGTGGACAAATTTATGCCCAGAGCTTGATATTTTGATTCAGATAGCATTTTGGCAAGCCCCTGTCCTTTAATCAGCTTAGTAGGGCGGATGTCTAAGTCATACTCCTGTATTTTGGCAATCCACCTTCCCCTTTTTCCTCCACTGTCCCCCTGAATAAGGATATCTTTTACAGCAGCTGCAGGTACAAATGCAGTGATGTGGGACTGTAAGATATATACACGGAATGCTTTGAGGGATTTCACTAGGGCGTATGCTTGCTTTTCCAATATGTTTTACTTTAATTCTGCATCACAGAGCACCTAAATGAAAAAGGCAATATGTTGTTCATACCCTTCATCATTTTTCTGCAATAAAACTCCTGCTATTGTATGAGGTGATGCAAAAGAGAAAATGATGAAAGGTTTATCATAATCTAGTCTAGCCAGCACAGGGGCTTCTGCAAAAGCATTCTTTATCCTGGTAAATGCCTCCCGTGATTCTTGTGACCATTTTACTTCATTGTCCTTCTTCAGCATATCTGTTATATGCCTAACTATCTCAGCTTAGTTAGGAATAAACCTTCTTAGGAAATTAATGCGCCCTAGGAACACTTGTACCTCTTTCTTATTTCTAGGAAAAGCAATACCATTTATAACCTCTACCCTCTTGGGATCTATCTTCACCCCATCCTTAGTCACGATATGGCCCAAAAGCTTTCCCTCTTCTAATGCAAATAAAGACTTTTGAGGATTCAGAGAGAGACCATACCTTCTGCATTTCTCAAAAGTTCTCTGCAGATGTTCAATGTGCTCAGCATCATTCTTTGAAAATATGGTGATATCATCGAGGTAGACCACCAGGAATTTATCTTGCTCCCCAACAAAAGCAATGTCCATCGCCCTCTGAAAAGTGGCCCTTGCATTAATCAATCCAAAAGGAATCCTGGCATACATGAATGTACCCCATGGTGTGGTGAAAGCAGTCTTCTTTTGATCCTCTGGAAGTATAGCCACCTGGTTATAACCAGAGAATCCATCCATCATTGACATCCTAGAGGCTCCAACCACTTTCTGCAGGATGTAATCCATCTTAGGTAATGGATAATTATCCTTTAAGGATGCCCTGTTTAAATTTATAAAATCCACACACAGCCTTATTTATCCATTATTTTTTCGTACAGGGACAAATTTTGCCACCCATTCAGAGTACCTCAGTGGTACAATTATTTTGGCTTTTATCAGCTTCTTGATTTCCTTCTCAATAGAAGGCAGCAGCAGGGGATTTATTTGACTGAGCTTCTGCTTATGGGGCTTTGCATCTGTCTTCAGTGGAATTTTGTGTTGCATAATATTGATATTGAAAGTTTTCAAATCCTGATAGGACCATGCAAACACATCTTTGTAAGACTGGGAAAATTTCTGATATAGATTTTTATATTATCCAGGGATTTTCTTAGACAATTTTACAATTTTGGGATCAACCTCGGTACCCAAATTCAGGTCTTCTACATGATTCTCTTCTACCACTTTGCTTGGCTACAGTGGGACATCATTCTTGTCAAATAATCTTTCTAGAGGCACCAGCCCTCTAGGTATAATGTTTCCCTTTAGCTGCAACACTTTGTTACCTTCCACTTTCTCTTCCCAATTTCTCTTTGAAATATCTTCAGATCCTACCTCTTGTTCATCATCAATCTCCATATTGGAGAATTCTCCCACTGTTTCCAGGAATCTCTTCATCTGTTCTTCATCCTCAAATACTTGCCAGTGTTTGATGTTATCTAGGATTGAAGGTCGATAACGTACCTCTACTTCATATCTCAAAAGAGGGTTCTGAGGTGGTCAAAATGTACTAGTAGCCATAGCAAGGGAATCAGCCATCCTATTTTGTTCTCGGGGCATGAATTGGATATTAAATTCCAAGTAGAAATTCTCTACCATGTCCCAAACTTCATTCCTATAAGCCCTTAGCCTAGGATGTTTGGTCTGATACTGATTTTTGACTTGCCTAACCACCAATTCTGAATCTCCTAGAAATTTTAAGCTTTGTATACCCATGCTCCTAGCTGTCTGTAATCCCAACATGAGTGCTTCATATTCAACCACATTGTTAGTGGCTTCATATTCTAGTTTGAAGGACAGTGGTACCCATCTGCCTATAGGAGAAATTAATAATATACCTGCTCCATTCCCTTCTCTTGAATTTCCTCCATCAAAATGTAGTGTCCATATTCCTGCTTCCATGTTTTCTGAGGGCTGCTCACTCTTGATTTGGCAGAAGGATTTTTCATGAGCATAATCTTTATCTTCTTCCAACATCAAGCATGAGAAATCTCCTTCCTTACTGTAGACCGGTGAATTTACAGAGTTGTCAGCCTTTGTCACCATCTTGACAAATCTAGTCTCCCTGTACAATCTCCTCTCTTGGCCACCAAAAGTTGGGATAGTGGCATATGTTAAAACCATTTTAATTGATCCGCCAATTTTTGTTCCCCAGGACCTTGATAGCAACATACCAAAGCGAGTTGGAATGTCAGCCACCACTATGTCCATTACCACACTTTTTGCTGGGATTTGGGCCAAATTAACCACCAAATCCTTGATCATCCCCAAGAATTTAACTCTTTTGGAGTCAAATGAGTAGAGGTCTTTATATGGTCGTGTGATTTGTAAACCTAGTTGTTCCATGACTGACAAAGGCATAAGATTATGGGAAGATCAAGAATCTAACATGCAGTTATGTAATAGCAGGTCATGGATTACTAGAAACACATAGAAGGGAGGAGTAGAGGGATCTATCTCCTCAACATGTGGGCCGAAAACTACCATGGGTCTCTCTTCTTGAAGGTTGAGACTATCTGGGATGATTGGTGCTTCTGGATGAAGCATGAAAGAGGTGACTTGAGATTGATATGCTGGCTGTTTCAACAGTTCAGTCAAGGGGACTGGGATTTTGACCTTTTCAAGTTCCTTTTTCAAACTGAAGGTAGGAGGGGACCTTTCTAATACAGACTCTTTTGCTTCTTTATTTTCAACTGGGGGCTTGATTTCTTTAGTCACAGATTTGACATTGGGGGGAATGACTGCTTTTGAAGAAGAAGGAATTTGATCATTGGACTGCAAAGGTTTGTTCAAAGGTTGCTTACCTTTGTCTATAACTTTCTGCATCGTTGATTCCTCCTGAGCAGGTGCTTCCTTCTGGGGTAACTCCTCTTCTTGCTCTTGGGTACGAGTCCTCTTCCTAGAAGATCTGAGATCATATCTTCTACTGAAATGTGCTTGCATGAAATCATCAAATTGTTTACAATAATGATCAAATTCTGCTTCTTCTGCGTCTCTAACCTTTTCTTCTTTTTGCAATAAGCACCCAGCTTCATCATTCCCTTGTAAAGGGAATTCTTCTCTATCACTATTTGAAAAGGCAAGATTTGCATCTTCCAGTCCATAGGCAGCATCTTCAGTGGAGTCATCTATTGGACCTTCCAAGTATAATGGGTGTGGTACTTGATCTTGTTGTTCCTTTGATTCCCTTGGCAATATTTGCAAGGGTGGTTTCCTATATTGAGGATTGTAACCTCTGTTTGGAGCATTCTGGAAATTTTTGAAGGCTGTGTTCTTGGCTTCCAATTCAAGCTTGACCATTTTCTTCATCAACTTGCTCATTTCTTCCATTTTGTCATTGGCTGAGTCTCTGTCTTGGTTAGAGGTAGATACCTTTTCTTTGCCCTTTCTTCTGGTATCTTTTTTAGATCTTCCTTTTGATTTTCTAGTGGAGGAAAAGTTTTCTTCCAACTCTAGTGCATCTGCCTGAGCATCATCCAGAGTAGCAGGCTTTCTTTCTCTGAGAGAGAAACCAAATTCTTAATCAAAGGCTGCTACAAAAACAACTTTAGTAGTAGTTTGATGGGGCTTCATATCAGCAGGGAGGCTCAGATATAATTTATTAAATCTCTTGATAAATTCTGACACTCCTTCATTGTGTCTTTTCTTTAGTGTATTGAACTCAATGAGACAATTTCCATGATCTTTCTTCTCTCTCCATTTCCTGAGAAAAGTGTCTTCCATGTTATCCCACGTGGTAATATAACGGCCAGCCAATGTCTTAAACCATTTTCGAGCTTCACGATCTAGAGATTGCACAAACAGTCTTAAGACCACATCCAAATGTTCAACATTAAAGTTCTCTGCAAAGGAGAAGAAAGTCTCAAGATGTTTTTGAGCATCAATCTCATTTTCCCCATTGAATCTGGGCAAGATCTTCAGATAATCTTGGGGCATATCATTTAACACCTGGGGTAATGCCAGGGGAGCATATTTATTCATCAAGAAGGCTAGAACATTAGCCATTGGAGGAGGTGGAGGTAGTGCAATAGTTTGATGAGTAAGAGGAGGAGGAGGAGGTGGAAGTGGGGTATGAATAATAATAGGAATATACTCAACTGCGGCTTGAGGGGTTGCGAGGAACAAAGGTCTATTAACATCAGATACTTCGGTTACTTCGTTGACCTCTTCAACCTCAGGAGTAGGATGGAGACTGTTTTTATTTCTGATACCCTCTCGGGGTGGACTATCTGAATAATAATAATCAGTATCTCTGACAGTGGAGTCAGGATCTGGCACTTGAGTTTCTTGAGAAGAAGAGGATGGAAATTCTTTTGTAGGCACTTCAGGAATTTGGGAACGGACTGATTTTCTTTCCCTCCAATTTCTTCTTATATGTGTAATCTGGTCAGGGTCAGACACTGAAAGTGTCTTTGGCTTAGACGTATCTGACCTCAGGTGTGGCTTACGAGGAGCCAAGACTGCAAATAGATTTATCAAATAACAAATGTGGAGTCGCCAAGGTGAGGGATCTACAACTCTCAACTCTCCATGCTCACCTTCTTGAAGAGTCAATAAAATTTTGTCGAGGCCCAGGGATTACAATTTTCTCAAATTCGATCCCCGGAAACGGCGCCAGAAAGATGTTGTAGCTCCTAGAGACAGCCTAGAGTTGTGATAGAACAGTGCCTAGGACATCTTAGCATAGCAAGGAGCGTATAATATAATGTATGAAGTTGTCAGCTTCAGCTCACAAGCCTTATGCGGTGAACGCCTTCGAGGCTAGCATTTGGTTTCAGCTTCCAGTCACATGGGAGAGAAGGTGGAGAGGGCTTGAACGAAAGGTGCTACGGCTTGATAACTTTTCGATTGCGGGTTTTTTTCCGGCCTCTTAGTGCATTTTGGTTTCAAAGGAGGGGAACGATAGATGGAAAATGGATTTCTCAGGCAAAACCAAGGGGATTCGCAGGATTTTAAAGGGGATTAATTGCCAAAAATTAACAGGGGCTGATATGATCAACACTAACCAACCCAAATTATACAAAACCTTTTAGTATCTTTTCCTTTGCCTCAGATACTACTTTAGCAGTTGTTTTATTGGAGAGAAATGATTACCAACATCATCAACCGATTTCTTTCTTTAGTAAGGTTATGAGATATGGTGAATTAAAATATGACATCATAGAGAAACAATCTTATGATTTGGTACATGCTTTGAAAGCATTTAGGATTTATGTTTCACATTATCCTATAATTTCTTATGTTCATAAAAATTCAGTAAAGATAATGTTGACTCAACCAAAAAAAGATGGAAAAAGGGGGAGATGGATTGCTAAGATATTGGAATTTGATTTAGATATCAGACCTAAAAAATTGGTAAAAGGAGAAGGCTTAGCCAAATTGTTGGCAGAATCAGATTGAAAAATACTGGGGATTAATACTATCATATGGATTTCAGATGAGAAGAATCCACAAGAACCTTAGTCCAGTGTAGTTCCTATTCCTCTTCATATTGATGAAATTTTGTTATTATTAGATTGGTACAAAGAAATTGTGCATTTTCTACGTGATTTGAAGTATCCTCTTAAATTCACAAGAAATAAAAGTAGATCCTTTAGACTCAAGGCCATGAAATACTACATAATAAATGCAAAATTGTATTGGAAGTATCCTTTAAATATCTGTTGGAGCAGGGTCCCATGGGGTTAATTTTGGTTATGTTTTTGTATATATTTTTTTGTGCGCGCTACGCGGAAGAGTCAAAGGGGCTTTGGGGCGGGTCTAAGTCCCTAATCAATGTAAATGGGTTTTAAGGGGAAAATATGAGTCTCAAACCATAGTTTTAGACCATGTATCTGCGCGCTAATATTAGCATAAAAATAGATATATCAAGTCAAGTAAGGACATATTATTTTTTGATGATGAACCTTTTGTAAGGATTTGATCTAAGTCTGAGTTTTGGGTAGAAAAGGCTCCTGCTGGCTGTGTGCGCAGAGACCTTATTCCTGGCTGTGTGTGGACTCTACTGGCTGTGTGTGTGGAAGGGTAATTTGTAAGGGAAGTGTGAATGTACTGGAATTGTTGGATATATTAATATAACATATTGTTTTGGCGAAGTTGAATGTGTTATGTGATTGATGTGTTATCTATCTGATTAAATGCGAATATGTTCTGTTAATTGCTTTGAGATCAGAATTTGTTGTGTGATATGTTTACTTCTGTTTATGATTAAATGCATCTGTGCGAATACGTAACATGTTTTATGCATGAGTGTCAGTTGACGATTAAAGTACATGATTTATGAATAGATCTGCTTAATTGTATCTGTTTATTGTGCCTGAAGACATATATATTGCATGCTGGAATAATCTGCGACGAAGTTAATCTGATATTTTATTAATCTGTTTATGCATCCATATACCTATTACTTGTGATAAGTTTTGTTATAAGTTTGTTTAGGGCCACCACGTTAAATTCTTCCTTAGGGTGTGAAAACCTGGTTCCAACACCCCCCCATACTGCTTCGAATGAGACTCTGATCTTCGCAAGCAGGTCATTGCCGAAAGGGCCAGTAGTTGGAGGGTTTGTTGGTTGCGCAATAAATCTAAACCTGGGCCAGGACCCCTCAAGTCAAAAAATGGTTCTGTTGTTAGGACTAAGATCATTTTGAGGGAGAATTGATGTATTAGCATCCTAATAAAAATGAATTACAATATTGGCTAGATAAAAATATCCTTGAATTCACGATCCAAGAGAATCGAAGCTCTAAATTATTTGCTGAAGATTGGGTTCAAAAGTATATTTACACAGAAGCTCATGAGAGATTCATCACTTCCTTTGCGATTGAGCTGCATGAATGGTTGTCTCAATTGAACGATTTTAATACATGCACAAAAGGCAACATAGTCACTCAGTGGACTTCAGAATTGGTACAACAGTTAGAAAATACCAACAATATGATTACCCATGTGAGAAATCGTTTGATCTATCATGTTATGGGAGGATTTGTAACTAAGTTTTCTATTGATCAATTTGTGTCTTATTCTAAAACAGAAAGAATATTTTTCAAGGGTCCCAGAGGTAAGTTCCTGTGCTCTTTGAAGTTGTGGATTAAGATGTTATTGTGCTAATAGGGTTCTCTGTGTGAGCATATTGCATGAATGTCCCGAAGAGGCCCGACTACACGTAGTGGAAGAATTTACTACGCAGATCTTGAAGAAGGGTTTATTTACAGTCCTCTTAAGGGTAGATTTGATAGTGATGACGAACCAAAGACTAGTAGCTCAAATGAATCAGCACACTCTGAAGAAGAAGAAGTCTTGCAAGATCAGAGTAATTAGGGAGTGTTGACCATAGTTCAGATCCCATCCACTCCACTTCCACACTCATCTCACAAGTCATCCACTCCACCTCCAACTCCATCTCCACCAGGCACAGATATGGTTGCATCTATGAACCTACCTACTTTCATAGGTATTGGGAATGAAGATACAAAGAAATTGTGGTTTTTCACTGATATTGTATGGAGAGAACAACATTTTAATAATGACGATGTTAAGGTAGCACAATTAGCCACTTCTTTTCATGCGCATTAGATTGGTATATAAGATATGTATCAGTGAACCCTAATGCAATTATGAATGATCTGAAGGACGCCTTAAATGAACAATTCAAAAATCCAAATTCATACGCGCAATGTGTCACGGAGTCAAAAGAGATTCAGCAGGAGGTGAAAGAATCTATATGGGATGCAGATCAGAGATTGAAGTGCATTATCAGAGATGGTGGATTCACTATCGATGATACCCAACACAAGGAGTGGTTTATTGCTATGCTGATCCCACATCTATGCCAACCCTTGAGTCAACAGAAGATTTCTACGCACGCTAAAGCCATGGAAATCGCGATGAAACTAGAAGTTGCGCCGGTGCCCACTGTGTTAGGAACTCGGTATATTAAGGGTCAGTTAGAAGAAATACATTTAGAGATTCATAATCTACGCAAAGATAAGGACAAGGAGCTATGCATAGAGGTATGGTGCATACGATGTAAATTTTTCGGGAATCATAAGGATCAATGCCCTGTGTTCAATGATTATCTGCACGCTAAAGGACCAAACCCGCTGAAGAGCACTATTGGACCAAGTGGGAAACCTTCAGATGGTGCGCAATTTGTTATTCTATGGGTCTGCATCTAATATATTACTGTCCAAGGATTGGAAAATATTTTCCTGAGCTAAAGTAGTTGTTTTGTAGATTTTTTTCATCGCTGGGACATGATGAACAACACTGTCAAAGTTCTAATTTGATGATTGAAAAATATGAGCTGTACAGAATGCAGGCTAAACCTACCTCACCAGCATCCTCGTTTGGGCATGGTGGATTCTAGGATAGAGGACAGGGAAGAGGAGGAGGATAAACTGGTCAAGGGAGAGGATAGGTCTTCTGCTCCAATAGTGCAGATGTTGGTCATTATGTGCGTGATTTTCCAAATCATGTGCGACAATCATGCAGGTACTGTAGGAAGTTTGATCATGTAATTGAAGATTGTCCTATTTTGATTGCTAAGATGCAAGAGAAGAAAACACAGACTCCGACGCAAAATTTTTAGATGGTCAGGGCAGAGTTGCTCAAAGAGGATCCTAGCGTGAATGTTTTCAGTAGGAGCGGTGCAACCACTGACGAAGATAAAGGAAAGGAGCTATATGTTGATCTTTGGATTCGAAAGGCACCTGAGAAAAATGATGGATTTTATCTACAACATGAAAAGACACTTTTGTAGAAGCAAAGAAGGGGTTTGAAGAGGCAAGCGCATAAACATCAGGTATACCTACAGATGTGGCAGGAGTGGTTGAAGAAATAAAGCCATTCTTACAAGCTTGCATCAAACTATTGCATAACAATAATGCAATAGAGAATATTCAATCATTAATAGATAACTGTGCAGAAAAGGAACAACCTCGGGTGGAACATAAAGTTGTCAATAATATCTACAAGAATAAAAGGAGGATTGGACCAAAGATGTTGCTCATATTGGTGTGGATGAGATGGATCAGGTCATTCGGGATCTAGGATCTAATGCTAATGTATTACCTAAGAAAACTTGGCAGCGCATGGGAGAACCTAAGTTGGAGTGGTCTACTATTCAGCTATGCATGGTGAATCAACGGAAATCATTCCCTTAGGAAGACCGTCATAGGTGGTGGTAGATATTGAAGGAGTTAAGGTGATTTCAGATTTTTAAGTCATAAAAATTGTGAATGATACTGATCCTTATCCTGCGTTTTTGGTATTATATTGGGCTATTGATATGGATGGCATCATAAATCTAAAGTGAAGAAGTATGGTATTTGAGAACAATGGAACTAGAGTTGTAGTTCCTCTAGATCCTATAGAAGGTGCAAGATACACAAAACCAGTGTACGTGGATGATGATGTCGAACATATCTATACGCTGACTAGGCGAGCTGATGATTGGATACACCATACGACTGATGGAAGGCTTAATTGGGAAAAATATAGTTCGTGCTTCTCAGATTCAAATGATGAGTTAGAGAACTGCAGAACTGACTACATGAAATATTTGCGCTGTGCTGCAACTGAGAGACCAGATCTCTTCACTGCATATCATTAGAGGTACGAGAATTACCATATTATAATGGTTTAACTAATGTGAACAATTTTTTAGGAGAACTTGAAAGAACTGTTCCAAAAGGACAAAGATTCCATGCACTGCATATTGTGTTGCATGCTACTCCAACACGATGGTGGGAAACTCACAAAGGAAACATGGGCAATTGGGAAGAATGCACTTGAATGATGAGATTTCACTTTGAGTGTCCAACTACCAGAATGCAAGAGGTTTACTCTGGAAAGGGTGAACCGCGCAGACATCTATCAAAATGGAATGAATTATGGGGCGCAGAGACGAGACCGAAATGGGTGCACATGTTCATCCATATGTTGGGGAAGGTGGCTACTGATTGGTACCTAGAGACAGAGTTGTGTCGAGGAACTAATGAATGGTCTGTGCTAACTGGAAGTTTCATTTTGACCTTTAGCTTTGAGAGTGGGTTTTGTAGAAATTATATAAATTTATGTGTTATATGTCCAAGATTCTCCTGATCTCACACTATTTTAACTTCATGCAAAATACATAATCTATTCCACCATTGATCATCTGTGGAAATTAAATCAAGATTGCAATGCACACATGAAACAATAAAAATTCACACACATTAACATAGTTTTTTAACGAGAAATCCTGAAGCTGAAAACCCCAACTATATGTATATAATATATTTTATAGATATCATGTAACAATCCTCATACAAAGCTGATCATATCAATTTCTCAGTACAATACAATTGCTACACACTAATCAAGCCCGATCTTGCAAATCCATGCACCGATCTTTGCCACCTGCTAGCCTGCCTCTATTGCGCAATCCCTGTTGAAGAATGGATCTGAATGAGTTCGAATTACTCCAGCCTTACTCACACAATCCTCATTGGCATCTCCACTGAGTGTTGGATGCAATCAATGCATCACTATAGTCACAACTGATAGTCACACTTTCCCTTTCACCTATCTCTCCACTGGTCTCCACTGAAACTACCATGCACTGTAGTTAAATGATGTATTGTTCAGTTGATTAATGAGTTATTATTTGTGAATTAATTAACTAATTAATTCACTCCAATCTCACTAGTGTATCATTCAGTTGGACTAGATACAACTAGCTCAATTGAGTCTAACTGAGTTAAACTAAATACAACTCCACCAACTACTTCTCCAACTCCACCAAACTCTGCCACCTTAGTTCTAACTGAGTCCTCCATGCAATAGCTCTAGTAAACCCTCAGGAATAGCGTAATTCCTTCTGTAAACTGTTGTGCCACATATTTGTACTTAACTGAAGTGCTACAAGATAATAAGTTGTTGTTTTAGAGTCCAAATATTATTAAGAGCTAATAATATTCGACTTATCTATTTTTAGATTGGCAGTCTAAAAATAGACTCCGCCCAAAATGTCTAAAAATAGAAGTCCATCTATTTTTCCAACTTGACCAACTATCCACAAATAGCATCCTGCAACTCATAGAATATGATCGACATGTCTAAAAATATACTTTGCGCCAAAAATAGCCTGCGGGCCCACTTAGTGAAGGCGACTCTTTTCACTAAGCTCATCATCTTGTTGAATCTCAACAGGTTTGATTTCTTGGGAAAAGCGCTGCAAGGTATTCAAGAGATTATCTTTGATACTTCCAAGCCAACGTTAGAACGTGCTTCGCCAACATGGGATGCACAAATGAGAGATATTGTCAATTGCATAAATTTGACAGTTGAAGAAAATGAAGAAGATCCAAGGAATATCACAATCCCTAAATCTGAGGGAAAACACGCAGTTGTTGGGCCTTCTTTTACGTCACTAGATGTCACAAAGCCTTCGAAGATCCGACAAGTGAACATTGGTATAGAAGAGAAACCAAAGTTGGCAAATATTGGAGATTGTTGGGATGATGATACAGTGGGAAAGTTCGTTGAGTTGTTGACTGAGTATCCAGACCTGTTTCCCACAAAATTTTCTGAGATGAAAGGGATAATTGGAGAACTTGGAGTCATGAAGATCACTTTGAAACATGATGCACGACTTGTGAAGTGGTGCCCGTATAGAATGAACCCCAAGTACAAGAAGAAATTTAAGGAAGAGTTCGATACGATGGTTGTTGCATGCATTATAGAACCAGTAGAAGAGTCTAATTGGGTAATTCCTATGGTAGTGAAGGATAAGAAGACAAAAGGAGGAATAAGGATTTGTGTGGACCTGTGAAAACTAAATGATGCCTCTGTACATGATCTTTTCCCTACCCCATTTCTGATGAGATCCTTGACAATGTAGGAGGACACGAGGTTTATTCATTTATAGATGGTTTCTCAGGATATCATCAGATCCAAATTGCGCTGAAGGATAGAAGTAAGACAACCTTTGCAACAGAATGGGGATATTTCTAGTATAAAGTCATGCCATTTGGATTGAAGAATGTACCTGTTATCTTCTCGTGCATAGTAGTAGCTGCATTCAAGGATTATATCCACAAGTTCTTAGAATTCTACTTTGATGATATGACTGTCTTTGGGTTGTTGAAAAAGCATGTCTCAAGTCTGCGACTAATGTTGGATAATTGTCAAAAGTATCAAATCTCACTTAATTTGAAGAAATGCATATTTTGTGTGCCATTTGAGATATTGCTGGGTCATATTGTTTGCCAGCAAGGGTTGATGGTAGATCCCGTGAAGATCACATTGATTGTTAATCTAGAAGTTCCTGTGAATGTCAAACAATTGCATTCAATTTTGGGGCATATTGGATATTATCGGAAGTTCATTCAGGGTTATGCACTGATCACTGTGCCCATGGAGAAACTGCTCAAGAAGGATGCGTCATTACGTTGGGATGAATAATGTCGAGCTTTTAATTTCTGAAGGAGAAGATGGTCACTTCTCCCATATAGGTCTTCCCAGATTGGTCGAAAGTGTTTCATATGCATGTTGATGCATCCTGCATCACGCTCGGAGCTATTTTAGCGCATCCAGGAGCTGGGGAGATCAATCACCCTATTGCATTTGCAAGTAGGAATTTATCAAGCACAAAGAGTAATTATTAAACTATGGAGAGAGAAGGATTAGCGATGGTTTATGTGCTGCAGAAATTCTGCCACTATCTGTTAGGAGGACACTTCAAGATGTTTACTGACCACTCTATGCTTTGAAGTACCTGGTCAGTAATCTTGTGTTGGGGGGGGGAGATCTTCAGGTGGTTGTTTTTGTTTCAGGAATATGACTTTGAAGTTATTTTTTAGCCTGGGAGACTGAATGCTGGGCCAGACCATTTGTCGCACATTGAGAATGGAGAAGAGACAACTAGTTTGGAGGATGGTTTACCAGATGCGCAGTTATTCGCGATAAAGGTGGTTGATGATCATTTCATGATATCATTCATTTCTTAACTACTGGACGTGCGCTCAAGAAGTATACATTGCAACAAAATAAAGAGATGGTGGTGCACGCAACTGACTTAATTATCATTGCTGGTCATTTTTACAAGATGGGTGTAGATAAGGTCTTGCTAAATTATGTCTTAGAATTTGAGAGACGAGACATCTTAGCTGAAGCTCATGGAGGGGCTGTCGGAGGTCACTATGCAAAGAAAGAAACTGCACGGAATATTTTGCGAGTTGGTTTATGGTGGCCCACGCTGCACAATGATGCATATGCACACTGCCGCACATGTGATGTATGTGAAAGGACATGAAAGCCATCGCATAGAGATGAGATTCCCTTGCATCCAAAGATGACGTTGCAATATTTTGATAAATGGGCCATAGAATTTGTTGGACCTATTGACCCTCCAGGAAAGAAGACATGTGTGTGTCACATAATCACTGCGACATATTATGTGACCAGATGGGCTGAAACTAAGCCGGTGAAGGATTGTAGTGTGGAAAGAGTTGCACACTTAATTTTTTAGAACATATTGACTCAATTTAAATGCCCTAATAATTTTATGAGTGATCGAGGTAAGCACTTTGTAAATGAAACCATTGAAGATCTGACAGAAGAATTCCAGATTCATCATTAAAAGAGTACTTCATATCACCCACAAGCAAATGGAGTGGTAGAAGCTTTCAATAATATATTGGAGACAGCGCTCACTAAGATTTACAATGCTAATAGGAATGGTTGGGATATTTGCATACCTTTGGTTCTTTGGGCATACAGAACTACATGCAATAAGTTGACAGGAAAGACACCATTCAGGATGGTATATGGATTGAAAGTTGTGATTCCAATGGAGTAAATTGTTCCAAGTTCGTGCATTGCAGCATTCACAAATATGGAAGGGCAGGATATTTTGGAGGAACGGTTGTCGCAGTTGTTCGTGCTGGAAGAGGGATGCTTTATTGAAAATTTCCATCATCAAGTACAAAAGGCACGCGAAAGGGCATGGCATGATAGGCATATCAAATAGAGGTTCTTTAAGGAATAAGATTTGGTCTTGTTGTATGACAACAAGTTTGTGTGCCACCTAGGGAAGTTCAAGATGCAATGGCTAGGACCATATATTGTTCAGAAGATCACTTACGAAGCTGCGGTACACCTGGCCACATTAAGCGGAGAAAATCTTCATGGGTATGTCAACGGAAGTCGATTGAAGTTTTACAGGGATGACCCTCTCCCTGTGCGCACCAAATGGCTATATGGCTGGATAATTGGATTTGCACAGAAGGGATGACTGATGCGTAGACAAATGGGACACACGAGTGACAGTTGCGCGCAAAGGTTGGCTGGGTCACAGAGGTACTAGAATATAGCCTTTGGAACAGTAAATATGGACAATATAGGATTATTACGATTTGGAGGAGCATCTAAATTGCATTTAATGAGAAAATTATGCCATATTGGGAGTCATTTTATCATTTATGGAGCCACATTAATGCACAAGAGGTTGTTTAAGACATGCATAAGCTACAAATATGACTGAAGGGGCTGCATTAGTTCCCTTTTACTTCTGTGTGATTCTTGTGCATTGAGCTCTCTGATTTCTAACCTTTGTCTGTAGTGTATGTCTAGTCTTGATCTGGTGTTTGAGGAGGATTTGCGCCATAGAGGGTTATGACACGTAATCTCGCCCAACATGACAGCCACTCGACTAGGAGAGGAATTCGTTGTGCAGACTGATGAGACCCCTGCGCCAGATAATACCAAGAAGGGACAAACCTCAGGGTCCTAGAAATCTCTGAGAGAGAAGACCACTAAGTCGCGCTCCATTGCGGCTGAGCGCCAGAAGAATACCATGGAAATGTTTCCTGAGACAAATATGGAAGAGGAGGATGTGGTGGAAATTCCCCCCATCTCATGGTTTCTGACCTATGTTGCATTGCGTAATGCCTCGGTGAAGGTCTTAAAGGACCTAGACAAAGTAATTGCCTACATCAATATGTCATTAATCCTAGAGAATGTACCAATTGAAGGTGATATGTTCGCCAAAGTATCGATGTTGAAAATGGAGGATTGAGACCTCGCAGATGAAAAAAAAATTCCAGAGCTTGCACCCGAGCAATACTTAGACCAGTTCCCTTGTGAAGGAGGCATTGTGTGCGTTGAGATGAAGCGCTGGGTGTTGGGCCTGCACAAAGCAGGGCTGCTCAATTTGTTGCAAATTCCACACTTCAGGTGCAACTCGATCAATTCCATCTGTGTGCGTTAGTTGATCGCGCTTGTCCATGATGAGTGTTTATGGCTGGGAGACCACATACCCATCAATGTCGCACTGATCCAACAGATCACCAGATTTCCTAATCAAGGCGCAGACCCTGTGGTCGATTTTGGAGGCAAAGGCTAGGAAAATAAGGTCACGAAGAAAATCAAGAATGACTATCAGGTCACACGCCACAGTCGCGAGTTCGTTGTGAGTGATATTAATGACCCTACCATATGATTTGGAACCCTCATCCAAGCATGAAAAATGATGAGGAAATTTAGACCAAAGGAAGCCCAAGGCCAAGTCATTGCACTTGCTGGGAAATGCGAGAAGGGTGTGTAATACAATTAGGCCCGGTACCTCTGCAGATAATTTCTAGAGAATGTGCGTGAGGCACAATAATATGGAAAGAACTTCTATTATGCCTAGTAATTTCTTCTGATAGCGCTCATCGACTCGAAGACATTAGAAGAAATGAAATTTCCTGACATTGAGCCTAATATGTGTGAGGCCACATAGTATGCCACACTTTGGAACTCAAAAATCCCCACGTGTGTCACATCAAAATAAAAAAATTTGGGTCCTTTTTGATGTTTTGGTGTTTCAAGCCATTCAATCAAATCCAAGGTTGTCTCCAACCTTGTACGAGCAATACAAGTTGATAGTGGACTTCAAAGTGACGTTCCACAATATCCATATCCACGTGAAGGGCGTCGTTGAGGGAATATGGTATGAGTTGCCACATCTAGTTACAGCATATGACTTAGTGCGCGTCACAACAGAGTGGTCACCAACTTGGTTGGAGTCACGCACCACGGAGGGTGCATCCTCATCAATTCCAAAGACTCCTACCAAGCCCCGAATAGGTACACAAAAAACAGAGGCCATGCCGATCACAACCGACGAGACCATTGATCTTGAGAAAGAGATTGCTCCTAAAAATAATGGTGTAGGTCCCAACGAGACTGAGGCTTAGACTACCGAGTAAGCTGGAGCGCATACCACCAAGGGGACAAAGCATCTCTCAAGCCACGGGAAGTTCGAGAAAGAAGAGAAAAGGGTCAAAAGTAGCTCGAGAAGAAGACCTTACTCTAACTCAAGATGACCTTAACGAAATTGCTAACACCGTGACATCCGCAATAGAAGATATGTGGACCGATCGAGAGGCGCAGTACAAAGATGCGCTTGATGGGGTGCAAACCGAAATTCAGGAATTGAAGGTTCAAGCGAGCCTGATACAAGCGAGCGTGGCCTAGGCAAGCCAGATTCAGCTAGTGTGCCTGCTACCATCGTGCAACCGATCAACACTGTGCTGCTTTCAACCAGGGATAGTCGCCTCATCTAGATCCTCGAGTCTGCCATTTGCGTAGAGTTGTCGATTCTGCGCACGCAACTTAGATCCTGCGGCAAAATTATTGTTGATTTGGCTATAATACCTGCAGGAAAGCTCCACATGATCCACAACATGATTGTGGATGAGCTGCAGTTCAAAGAATATTGATCCTACTGCACTGCCATTGAGCTGCAGTTCAAAGAAGCCTGATCCTACTACACTGCCATTGAGTCACAATAGAAAGCAGTCAAAATTCAGTAGAAACAACAATCAGTAGAAGAAGTGTGCCACGCAGCTGAGGCTCGATGCATCGCCCTCGAAGAAAAACAGATCAAGTATGCAACGATGTGCCAGCAGTCCCTGCCTTAGCTGATCCAAAAGAAAAATTGGAAGGGTTGGCCACTGCATTTAATGCATTGCGCAACGACGTGCAGACTATCAGAGCAAAATTCGAACAACAAATTGTAGATTTTCAGATGAAGTTGCAGTCGTAAACACCTCCGGAAGTCAGATCCCAGCACACTGCAACAGTCAAGGAAAAAACAGAGAGTATATCAGCTGCGATCACAGAGTGTGGCCAATTGTTAGATGAGGCCATGGGTGTCTGGAATTTGGTTCAGAATGACCCAATGGTGCAGCAGTTGCATAATGAATTGTGCGTGAAAGAGCAACAATTCACAGACATAAGGATGGCGATGCCCACACTAATGATAGCACAACGCCTTACCCGCCTTTAGGAGGGCCAAGTTATTCAAACAAAGATAGATGACTTGCATCTCCGCGAGCATTGATTGGAAGAAAGGATGCAGTCGTGGGATGAGGAAGCCCTACAACTGTCTCAAACATTAGATGGAACCCTGAAGAGACTTGATCAGATCCAACCCAGCAGCTAAAGGGCCGACAACTGAAAAAAAAAATGGTGAACAACGCGCAGGGAGAAGCTGTGTAGAGTGTTGAAGTTGTCTTTCCCTTGAAGACCATTGTCGCCATGCTCAAGGCGAAGATGAAGGAGCCCACCCCACTGTGACTCGATATGAGTCACAAGTTTATGTTGGGAGCCTGTTGGAGCGGGGTCCCATGGGGTTAATTTTGGATATGTTTTTGTATATATTTTGTTGTGCACACTGCGTAGAAGAGTCAAAGGGGCTTTGGGGTGGGTCAAAGTCCCTAATCAATGTAAATTGGTTTTAAGGGAAAACTATGAGTCTCAAACCATGGTTTGAGACCATGGTATCTGCGCGCTATAAAAATATATAGATTGAGTCAAGTAAAGACATATTATGTTTTGATGATGAATGTTTTGTAAGAATTTGATCTAAGTCTAGGTTTTGGGTAGAAAAGGCTCCTGCTGGCTGTGTGCTCAGAGACCTTAATCCTGGTTGTGTGCAGACTCCGCTGGCTGTGTGCACAGAAGGGTAATTTGTAAGGGAAGTCTGAATGTATTGGAAATGTTGGATCTATTAATATAACAAATTGTTTTGGCCAAGTTGAATGTGTTATGCGCTTAATGTGTTATCTATCTGATTAACTGTGAATCTGTTCTGTTAATTGCCCTGAGATTAGAATCTGTTCTGTGATATGTTTACTTATGTTTATGTTTAAATTCATCTGCGCGAATAAGTAACATGTTTTATGCATGAGTGTCAGTTGATGATTAAGGTACATAATTTATGAATAGATCTGCTTAAGTGTATTTGTTTAATGTGCACGAAGACATATATATTGCATGCTGGAATAATCTGCGACGAAGTTAATATGATATTTTATTGATCTGTTTATGTGCGCATCTGCCTATTACCTATGATCAGTTATGTTATAAGTCTGTTTAGGGCCACCACATTAAATTCTTCCTTAGGGTGCAGAAACCTAGTTCCAACACCACCCCCCCCATATTGCTTCGGGTGAGACTTTGATATGCGCAAGTAGGTCATGGCCGAAAGGTCTAGTAGTTGGAGGGTTTGTTGGTTGCACAATAAATCCGAACCTAGGTCAGGATCCCTCAAGAAAACAATATCTTTTTACTATGTTTAACTGAAAGTGAAACATATGGAGTAATTGAGCAGTTTCATCAAGGTATTTTTGGAGGACACTATGCTTGGAAGGAAACTGCATATAAAATATTGAGAGTAGGTCTCTATTGGCCAAAATATTTTTCACAAGTTGGAGCCAAGGTGAGGGTTGTATCCCTTGTCAGATATTTGCAGGAAAACAAAGGTTATTAGCACTTTCCCTTGTCCCAGTTTCAGTTGAAGCTCCTTTTTTACAGTCAGGATTAGATTTAATTGGTGAAATAGTTCCAGCTTCCAAAAATCAACACAGATGGATATTAACAACCACTGATTATTTCAAAAGTGGGTAGAGGAAATTCTTGTTAAAAATGCAACCGATACATTAGTAATGAAGTTAATTGAAGAAAATATAATGTTTAGATTTAGTTTCCAAAAAAAAATTGTTACAGATAATGCTTAAGCTTTCAACAACATAAATATGATAGAATTTTGTCAAAAATATCATATTACATTACATCATTCTACACCTTATTATCCACAGGGTAATGAGCTGGCATAATCATCAAGTAAAATTCTGATTAAAGTCATTAAGAAAGTATTAGAAGATCATAAAAAGAGTTGGGATAGTCATCTCAAATATGCAATGTAGGAAAAAAAGGTTTCACCTAAAAGGTCTATTGGTAAATTTCCTTTCCAACTTTTATATGGGATTAATGCAATTTTTCATATTCAGTTATATTCAGTTAGCATTTCCAGTCATGAAGTTTTTATAGAAATAATATGAAGAAACATATGATTTTTCTATAAGAATAAATCAAATCATTGACTTAAACTGGGATAGAAATGAAATTCAACACACACTTCAATAATATCAAAGCAAAATGAAGACTTTATTTGACATAAAAGCTGGGGAGAGATATTTTAGACAATGATATTTAGTTCTCAAATGGGATGCAAGAAGAGAAGAAAGACGCAAACATGGGAAGTTTGATAACTTATGGTTGGGACCTTTCAACATTGCAGAAGTAAAATGAAATAATACATTCATACTACGCAACCTGGAAGGACAACATTCCTCATTGCGAGATAATGGGAAATACCTCAAGCATTATATTCAGTATTAAATGTTTGCAATCATCATCAATGTAAATTTACAATTTTTCTTCAAATTTCGGCAAAAAATGTGATTTTCACAATAAATACTCCATAGCCCGAGGAGAAAGAACATGGATATGCAAGTTCTATGCATCCCATAGAGGGAAACCATCCCCAGATGGAACTGATGTTGTAACTTATTTTTACCCTTGTAATATTTTGTATTTTAATTCATTTATTTTCAAAATAAAAAATAAAAAATAGATAAAAATAAAAAATAAGAAAAAAGAATAAAAGAAATGAAAAGAAAAAGAGAAATTAAAAAAAAAATTAAAAACAAGAAAGAAATAAAAATGGAGAAAATAATAAAAAATAATGTTTCCTAGTAATAGCGAGCACATTTGAATTCCACATTTCCATTATATATTATTCTTAGCATATTCAAATATATTATTTTATCATAATAAAGTGATTTGATTGACTGTTGTTGAGCATTTAAAGTTCGCTCACTTTTCAACGGACAAGATCGGGTCCGCCGATATCAATAACCCCTAATAGATTTCACGGCCCCCCGTGTTGTCGAGAGTTAATGAAGAGTGGGGGGGGGGGTCCGCAAAACAATTTTCCCAATCCTCACAGAGATTGCGGTACACCCTTCCTAAAACCATAAACCGCCTCTCTACCCCCACCCCTGAAAACTGCTCATTCCATCTCGCAAATCCTCTTGCCCGTTTCGCTTACCGCTAAGACTTCTGCTACCATTAATCCTTGCTTTTCCCCCTGATGAATCTAGAAAATATCCATTAATACATTTATTTCCCGCCAACGTTCAAAACATTAATTCACCCATCACATTAACTATTACCTAATTTTTTGGATTTTTTAAAAATCCTATCCCTTATCCAAAAGACTCTCTTTGTTATTTTCTATTTGTAATTAAAGCTTCCAGCTTGAAACTGCAAGTGAACGATGGTTATTATCAGCTCTCGTTCATCATCATTTCCAGGTAATTGTTTTATTTTTCTCAACAAATTTTTTTTCCCTAATGGCTTCTCACAAAGGAAAATCCAAGGTATTTGTAGACAGTCCTAAGTTACCCTCTGTTATTAATTTGAATGAATTACCCTTAATTGATACTCATTTCAAAATAGTGGAGACCAATTGTGAATTTGACTTATATGAACTTCACAATTGGGCTTTTCATAAGTAATAGGAGATCAGTGACGAGTTTTCATTTTTGGAATCCCTACTACCCCAATTTTTCCCTCAGACTTATTATTTTCTAGTTTTTTTCACTTGATGTGAAGCTCGTTATCTCCCAAGTCAAAGAGATTTCATTGATCAGAACAATGAATCTTTGTTTTACGTAGCCCCTGAGTCGATCTGCTAGGCCCTCCAATTAAGTTCTCAAGAATCCCTTGACCCTTTTTCCATTAATGCATTAATGGATATTTATCATAAACTTTCCTTTTTAGAAAGATCCCATATCTTCGAATGTTTTATGCCAGACAATTATAAATTTCCAAGGACCAACCAACTTTATTTTTCTGCAATGTTTCCTGAGATGTCTAGGCAAGTAATTTCATAATTTTTTGCCTGTTAGGATATCCCAGTGACCAATGGGTGGATGAAGTTATCTTAGGATTTTATCAGTCTTTTCCTTCGTTTAAAATCCTTCAATTATGTTTAATTATAACGATTTTCTCTCAGACATAATCCATGATCAGTTTTTAAAGTTCAATGTTGAAGGATCTTTCAAGCACCAATAAGTTTTGGTTTATTTGTTCTTATATCACCAATGAGAGAGATTCAAGTTTCCCTTACAAAAACTGGATTTTTTTAGGAAGGTCACAATCAATAATTCATTGGATCTCACTAGTGAGGACGACTTCTGAAGAATTTTATTTAAGTGATTTTGTCAATCAGTTCTTGTATATCTCAAATTATTTATTGAACAATGATGTAGTTCCTATAATTTATACTGAGATTAATTTTTTTTTACATATAAGTGTACAATCCAAGGTTGGAGACTAGCATTTATAACAGAACTTTACATAAATAAGAATTTATGGATGTGAGTTTCAACCATACAAATTGCCAATTTTCCTCCCTATAAGATTTTTTTCACTTGAATATTTCAAGAAAATGATGAATGTGGATGATGTTCATTTTGTTTCTCGAAAACAAAAATCCTAGATTAAACTGAAAGCATAGGTTGGCAAGCATAGGTTGGCCCATTCATAGCCAACACTAGAGCCACAAACAAAGAAGTAAATGATTTATTGAAAGTAAATTTTAAGAGGAGCTTCAGTTGGTATTATGATCTAATAGGAATTATATCATCATTCAGAGTAGCACAGAAGTCAACACTCTATGTTCATATGCCAAAACTGGAAATTGAAAAATAGGCCAATAAAGAAGAATAGGAGGAAAATAATTTGCATGAAGTTGAGGAAGTGTTGGGGCCTCGAAATTCTCTACAACAACATGGGGGATGACCACTCGGTCCGGACCTTAAAGCAGTTCTTTTTCCGTTTGGAATGGTGGCTCCAACGGGTTTAACTAGGTCTAGTTACCTTCTCTCAATCTCCATTGGCTTAAAATATGACTTTTGTCTACCAATGGGAAAGAGACATCAGATCACTTCTCTTGCTAATTAGGCAATAAAGTGATCCTTAAGCTAATTTGGGCTTAGCCAGGCCACAACTAAAATTTTGCCTCTTTGGGAAGAGGACTTTTTAAGGATGTAGAATTTAATCTAAATGCAATATTATTCTAAGATGCAAGCAAAAGAAACTATTTTAATCCCATCTCAATTAGGCGGATATAGATTTATCCCAACTAAGACCAAGATGTTTTAAATAATTGAGATTTAAATATGTTTGTTTTAAATGAATATCAAGCTAATGAAGTAGTTTAATTAACTGATATTGTAAATACCAAACACATTCTATCTAGAGACCTATTAACTGAAATAATTAATCAACAACACTTAGGAAGTAGTTCTCAAAATGACATTGATCATTTAATCAGTAACTTGAATAATTAAACAATAACATGCGAAAATTAGTTCACAACATATCACTATTCGATGAATCAGTTTTATAAAAAAAAATTCTAAGTAAATAGTTACTCAGAAATCATAATTCAACTCATAAGAGTAGAGACAAATAATAACATAAATTGAAGCAAATTACTCATACCGACAGAAGTGCACAAGTATGTGAGTAAACTCACACATTCTTTTTATAAAAAAAAATGAAACCAACATTTAAAATAATAGTATTAAAAATACCAATTTATTAAGTCCATTTCTCCAGCTCCAGTCTCTAACAGTCTTTTATAATACCCTAACTTCTGCTTTCAAAATCAAAGCTACAGTAGTGCAAGACTCTGTTCATTATACATAACTCAGAATGTAAAAGAAAAACCTCAATAATCTCTAGATCTGAGATTCCTCTCCTCTCAGCCTACACCTCTAAATCCTCTAGACAATAGTGCCATCAAGAATTCCATAATTGCAAAGAAGAGAAGTCCTTATTACATTTTGCAATCTGTTATTTATACAATTTACAAAAGGATTTCTTCATAGGAAAGTTTGTTTGAAGAGTGGTTTTGCTCCATCCATTTTAAATGGTTCAAAATCATTGGAGCCTTTTCATTGAATGAGATCTTCTTCTGCTCATCTCCTCAACTGTTTTCCTGCAAAACAAATCAAAAACAAAATTAAAATGCAAAATTAAAATCAAAATGTTAAATCTAGAAATTAAAAGAAATCCAATTAAAACTTAATTAAATAAATAATTGAAAGGAAATATAAGCTTTCTTTTGATGTCGGTGCTGATTTAATTGGCCAAAGAGAACATAGACGAATGGATCTGCACTCATAAGAAGTTGTGGCAATTTAAAATGCAAAAAATAAAACTCAGAAAATTAGTTTTGTTGAAAAATTCGTAGCTTGATATTTTGTTGAATTTTAGACCCAATAAAATGATCAAATCTGGCAATGAAACCTCTTTAGGAATAATCTCCATCATTTTATCTTTCAAATGAGCTGTCCTGGGCCTCATTTGGCCAAGTAAAACTCCATTTATGAGCCTCTAAAGTTGGTATATTAAAATTGCCAAAAATCTGAAATTTTTGTTGCTTGGGCTAAAAAAATTAAAATTTTAAATTAAATTCTAATCCTAAATTAGATTTTGAAATTTAATTAATTAATTATAATTAATTGCAATTATATTATTAATCTAATTTAGTTATAATCTAATTCTAAATTAAGTTATAATTATCTATTAATTAATTATAATTACAAAATTAATTAAAAATAAATTAAACTAATTAAAACAAGAGAGTTATTGATTAATTAAAATATTTAAAATATTATATTGATATTATAATTCAAATTATATTAAAATTATAAAAAAATATTAAAATTAAAATATAATATTAATTTATAATATTATATAATAAAGTTTATTTTAATTAATAATTCACAAAATATAAAAAATGCACACCACGTGAGAGAGAGGGGAGGAGTAGAGGGATAAGATGGAAGATCGCGGAGGGATGGAAGTAAAAGTAAGTGATGCGGCAGGTAGGGGTCAATCGCAAATCGCAGAATTAAAATCTTACCGTAAATAACAGTAAAAAATGATTAGTGATAAATGTTTTTGCAATAAAACAATAAGATATGTGATGCGCGATGGGAGTGATGTGATGGTAGACAGGTAAGGGTCACACATGATATCGCATTGGCATTTCGGAAGGATAGCACATGACTGTGTTGAATATTTCTGCGATGGTCTATATGCGAAAATGTAAGGGGTCCTATCAATAGGTTTTAAGCAGCGGTTTGTAATGTATAATGCGGTTGTTCGATGGGTGGCGGAGCCATAACATTGAAATTTCGAAAGTTTAAAATAAGTGGGTTTTGGGGATTAAATGAGATTTAAAGTGTTAAACTATGGGTTTTAAATATAGTTTTAGTTATGAAGTGTTTGGATATTGGAAAAAAGGTGAAAAATAAAAAATGAAGTGAGGTTAATATTTACAATAAATGACTATTTTAACTATAAGAACTAAAATATTGGTACACTTTATACATATTTTTTAACCCAAGCGAGAAAATGATCAAAACTGCAAATGAGTGTCATTTACAAATCGTTTTACCAAATGAAGTGAAACAAGTATCGTGGAAAACTTATGGAAACCCAGATTCAGTGAAACAATCAAAATATAAATCCGATAAAAATAAAAAATTACAAAATAATGAACTTAATCAAAATCCTAAAAGGTGTTTAGCCAAAAATTTTGTAGAAAGAGTTCGCATTATTTTGGAGTACACAAGTTAAAAATGGGGAGGTTTTGTTTTACCACAACAATGGCGACATGCGAAAGAAGAACCAGTGATCTCTGATTAAAGATAATGAACTTAAATTTACATGAAGGTTAAAAATAATAGAAATCACGAAATCGTCTAACAGTAAAGCATTTCCATAGGTCCCACATAAATAGATTAAGCAATATGAGTTTGTAAAGATAAGCACTTAAAACAGACTTGAGTAAAAGTGATGAATCCAAATTTGGGAAATTTTAAGTTTAATATATATATATATATATATATATATATATATATATATATTCACGTGAAAAATAGAATAAGGTAGAGATAGGAGTTTTTGATAAAGCATATATCTATTTTGTGATTGTCTTTAACATTGCTTCGCTGCCAGCGAGCCTTAACAATACCCCGGTGAAATTGTCTTTTATACCATACAAGCCTAGTCCCGTTGCCAGCGAGCATCCATAGCCCCGACGGGTTTACTTGCATTTCCCATGCTTCCTCTTTTTATCACTCTTTTGATAAGTGCATTTGCAATATTTTTATTTATGATGTATTTGAGTGAAAGAGGCGAGATTGTAATAGAGATTTTATGTTTAATGGACATAGTACTTCATAATGTTTGCTCCAAATTCTTTCCCTGCAACTACCAACCAGAGGATTTTTAAATTGAGGGGTGGGAGAGATTCATTGAATTAAACTCAAATCAGTGCTTTCCTTGAAAAATTAAACTCAATCACTTAGAAAGGATGTGTGTTCTTCCATGGAAAATATTTTAAAACAAGATGGCGTTATTGTTCCATAAAGATATGCCTTTAATGATAAATGAAATTCACTTAAATGGATAGACTAAAAGATTTCCCATGTATGTCAACAACTATAAGGTAAGAAAAATTCTTTTCACATAAATTACAAAAAAAATCACCAAAATCAAATCAAAACTGAAAACAAAAGGAAAATAATTCCTAAACTAAAGTAAGAAAAGAAATCAGCAAATAAAAATGAAGAAAGAAAAAATTGAAAGAAAAACAAAATTTAAAAGCTAACTCTAACAAGATCGCTTATATGAATTTCTCAACAAAGATTTATAAAAGAAAATAACCATATGTACATTCATTCCTATGTCGAGATTTTAAATTTTTTTTATCTTGCAAAGTTATATAAAAATGAGGCTCTCAAAATGTAGAAGGCGAATAGCAATTATGATAGATAATATGTTGAATGAGAAGTTTATGTTTGTTGCAAATTTTCTTTTTCAAGGAAAAACTTGCATAAAAGCATCTTAACTATTTTCTAATAAAATTAATGCTTTAAAGAAACAGACTAAAGGTTCAGAAACTCCCTAGTCTAGCTGATTCGATGAGGATCATTACTGCTTCTCTCAAGAATCTCAAAGAGAAAATATATATATATATATATATATATATGTATGTATTTTTTTTAAACTGATCTGGTAGAGGTGCGAATGATTCATGAATATCTGAGAAAGATGATTTTCTCCAATGCAAGTTAACTTATTTCTTTAATTAGAATTAAAAGTATGAAGAAGTTTTATTAACCCAAAATCATTATTTATTAAATCTAAAGTAAAACAAGCAGTAAACTAAAAGAAATCAATGTTTCATGTTCAAGGAATCAGAAATAAATCGAATCCATCAAAAATGAGGGTGAATATGTGCTTCTTTATGAATTGAAATGATGACTGTTCTTTTTTATTCTTCCATTTTGAATTTATATCAGCTCCAAAACATTAAAGTTGATACAAAATCCTAAATAATGTAATAATATATAAAAGGATTTGAATTTCTACATGACAAGTATGGAGAAAAATTCAGAATAAAAGAAAATAAAAAATTGAATTAATCATCGGTACATTACTTTTCTAAATTTTTCACGTCGCGAGATTCTTTGCCATGCATAACTTAAAATCTGTGATTTTAACTTTTGCCGATATGTAATTGAGAATTTTATACATATAACAAAATAAAATGGTGGAAAGTCAAATATTAAAATTCATCACATCAAAAGATCTTGAAGACAAAGCTTCATTTGAGTTTAGCAATGCGATATAATTATTGTGATGACAATGTCGCGAGATGAGCATATGCGATGGGAAACTGCGAAGGGATGAATTAAATATTGGAGAATAATCATATCGAAAGATTAAATCTTGTGAATCAAATGAAATGCCAATATAATTCTTGCGATAATTAAAATGCGGTAGATGACTGATGCAACGTGACTGCAAATATCAGAATATATGTGCGGAACATTGGTTTTATAGCCCATACAAACAGTGACCAATCACACATGTTTTCACTTCTCACCTTTTATAATTTATGCTCTCGCAGATTTCAAAACTTAGAACTTTTGTTATTTTGTGATTTTGTGATTTCGCAATTTGTAGCAAACTCCACATCACTTGTTGCAACTTTTATTGTTTAACATATTACTTATCTCATGCGATATGCGATATGTGTATCATCGCATCACAATCTCCTTACCTTGTCATTTATCGCATCGCAACTAATATAACTTACCGAGTGAGGTTTTTAACAATAACTGCTAAAATTTCCGATATGCGAAATGTAATTTCTTTGATGCGCCGATGTGCGATGAAGAACGGACCTGATATTTTTATTATATGAATTTTAATTTCATATTGGATCCAGGACATCGAAACTTTTAAATATGTACTTATACCAAATTTGATATTTACAAACGGATGCGATATCTGTATATAAAGAGGATTTAAATGTAATATTGGGTTCGGGTTATATGAACATCGCAATTTTGATGAAATAATTTTATCGGAAAATGAGCGAGAGTATTGAAATTGATTCAGGAGATACACATCGAAGGTTTCATATCGGTAATTGTTAAAAGTTTCCTATGATCAAATGTTGTGATACAGATAGTTGTGATATGGATGATGTGATATCAGACAGAAAAATCAACGGAAATCGGAGGGAATGAAAATATCGAAAGATCAAAGATATTTGGTGTATGCTCATTTCAAAGCCTCTAATATGCAAATTGCGATATATGGTGAGCCATATGTGGGGTTGATGATTTTTTAAAGTATTCAATTCAAAAAGAAAGTGAGTGATTTAACTTTGCTTTATAATAAATATTTTTTTAATAATTCAATTATATGTCGAAAATTTTAATTGGAATTTGATTTTATCATAACTTTATTATAAAGAGAGTTGTGAAATAAAATGATCTGATATGATTCTTCCGACAATTTATTAAGTCTTATAAGGATTTCAATAAATATAAGCAAAATTAGATACCCTTCAAATTTCAGACAAAATCATAAATACTTCCCTGAACATGTTGCAGATTTTGGTTAACTGCTTGCTTATTTCAGATCTGCATAATCAAGTTAATGAAGATCTGCAAATAAAACAAAATAGAAATAAGAAACAACCTTTGAAAGAAAAATAAACAATAGATAATGATGAACTTGTAAACATATACCTGGAAGAATTTTGATTGTATATTTTACCTCTTTGAAGCTTCAAGTTCTTCCAAATTTTCTCAAAATTTGCGTAAGTTCAGTATCACCTTCTTATTTTTATCTAAAATTATAAGTAATGAATTTTATGAAATTGCATCATTTCCAAAATTACATCAGAAAACAAGAGTGGTAAAAAATAGTTCTTATAATTACTCGTGAATCAAAAAGTGACAAGTGGTAAAAAAAATTCTTGAAATTTCTTCATGTATGATCAATGATATGAATTGTGAAAAACAAGAAAATTGAAGGCTTGAGAAATAAGTATGATCAGATAATTCAAGAGCTTTCTAAAATTCTCTAGGCTTCTTTTCTGAAATGGGATGCTTAAAACAAATTGGATTAATTACTTGTTTTATTAAAAATCTGGAATAATGAAATAAATGCGAACAGAAAAGAAAATTAATCTATTTCTATTTCTAACTTAATGAAGGAAACATGACTAGGTATAGTCATACTTCCAATGTAACTATGTAAGCATTTTAATTCCTACATGTATGTACATGTCAAACATTAGTAAAAATACAAATATATTTGAACTAAAAAAACTAAATCTAAAAGCAGAATGTATCTTTATTGTTAGTGGATTATTCACCGTTATCTTCTCTTGAAATGTCCTTTCCAACTAAATTTCAATTGGATCATAGAAATTTGGATGGATTTCCATTATTAAGTGGGAGAGGTTTAAAAGATAAAATGACAGGCCAGGTTGTGGAAATGATCTTTCAACAACAATGACATATGTGATTTTTTTAGTGTTATGTTTAAGTGTTAAATTATTAACGATCTTCCGTGAAGGAAAACTTCCCAAATGTCTTTCAAATTGATCAATAAAAAATGGATGGAAGTCCGATAAATCCAACAAAATATTATTAATTGAATTGGATTGTTGGTCATAAAGTGAAAATACATTCTCTTGTTGGCACTACTCTTGAGAAGTAAGAAGTAATTGATAATGAATGAACATCAATTGAAATTGGAAGTTTAATAACTTTCGATGTTCACATTTATAATTTGAATCTTCATTTTTCCCTTGAGGTAATGCATCAATTGAGTGTTCAATATCGAGCTTCTCAATATGCCAGCACAAAGTATTTAAAAATCTAGGACTAAAAACAGAAAATAAATCTGAAGTTAAAAATAAATGTTGAAAAAATAACAAAATTGAATCATAGTTTACACTAGTGTTACAATTATTGTTACAACACAATTGGGAGTGACTTAAAGTAATTTTCTCTTCACAAGAATTGGGCAGAATAATGCAATTAAAATGATTGTTGATACCTGCTTGTGAATTAGAGAGAATGATATGACTCTGAATAGGAATGCGAGCTTGATCATCATATAAATCATAGATTGGAATGGTTTCTTGAATGCTGAAATCATAAGTATGATTATTTGTTTGAAAATGAGAACTATTTGGAACAATTACTAAATTAGATCATTTTTCATTTTCACATGTAATTAGACTTTGATCATGAAGATTTAATTGTAAAGAAGACAAATCAATATCCTCAATGACCTCAAGATATTCACTAGAATTTCTTTCAATCTTTTTCAATGTATCAAAACAAGAAGCAATATTAAGTTCATGTTCATTAATGTCTGAAAAATGATCATTAATTGATTCTCTATCCTGATAAAAACTAATCGGTAATTCATTTAGATCAACCTCTCTGTTTTCTGAAATATATTTAATGTGAAGAAATGTTAAATTACTATTAGAAAAATTATCAGGATAAAGAGAAAAATATGAATCTGAAACAATGTAATTGAAAATATCTCTATTTGAAAACTCTGGTGTATTTTCTTTATTGCAATTTTCAGATTTAAGATCATTTTCTTGGCTACTTATGCTTTCTTGAAGAATATTGATTTGTTGATCTGAATTTGGAATTTTCTCATCATGAAAGAATTTAAAAATTTGTACAACATATTGCATTTTATTGGAAACTTTAATCGTTACTAGTACTTGCCGGATTATGATCTGGTTTTCTGATTCTAATGCATATTTATTTTCAGATTTTAAAGCGTTATTTTCTTCAAGAGTGTTGCTAATATTTTCTTGCGGTTGATTAGTGAAATTTTCCAAGCTTCGTGACTGAGATTCATGGAAATGTGAAGGTGCACCTTGATCTTTTTCAATACTGTAAGAAATGTGCAGAAATTTAAGGAATTGATTATACACAATAGAGGCGTCTTCATCATCATTTGTTGGTACCTCCATTTTGGAATTCTTACTTATGTCAATGAAATTAGAAGGAGATTGATCAAAGTTTGAAATAATTTCACATGGATTATGAATGGAAGGAAGAGAGAAAATATGTTCAAACCAATCTAATAATTCTTCTTTCGAAGGTTTATCTTCAATTTTAAATTTTAAACAATTTAAACGAAACCTGATGTTAAAATCAATTAAAGACTTGTCTTCAAACCTTCGTAGATCTTCAAAATAATCCCATACCTGTTTGTAGATATATCCATCAAATTTACAAAGGAATATTATAATAAATTCTTCCCAAGTGTGGATTGAAGCAACTGAAAGTGATTTAAACCAGTTTCTGGCTTTTGCCAAGAATGTAAAAGTAAAAATCCTGCATAAAAACCTTCATCAATTTCATGAAAAATGTTAAGTCCCTATATTAATACTGTAGTCCCTTATTATGTTAGTGTAGCCCCCCTTATTGTTATTATTGTACCCCTGTAACCCCCATATTGTTATTATTGTGCCCTTAAATTATTATTGTTAGGTCGGCTAGGATTACATTGTGGCCCACTAGAATTACATTATGGCCCCATGGACTCCTATATATAGAAAGGAGGTTTTGTGAATTGTATCATCCAAGAATTGTTCATTTATGTAATGTATTGGAGGTTGCCCCTCGAAGTGGCTTATTTCTAAGGCGTTCATATCTCTTTTCTTCTATTTTTGGAGCTGGTTACACAACATTTGGTATCAGAGCTTTGGATTCTAGGGTTTCGCTGCTCCAAACAGGTCATCGTGGAATGTTCGCTATAAATTTTTTTCTACGAAGTTTCAGAAGCTGAAATTTTTATGGTGCGAAGAACAAATCCTGAGGAAGCTTGTATAAAAATTTCAGAGTTTGGTTCGCAATAATTTCGAAGATATGATCTGTGGAAGTCAGGTATTTTTTCAGGCTCCTAAATAGGTCATCGTGGCATTTGCACTATAAATTTTTTTCTATGAAGGTTCAGAATCTGAAATTCATATGGTGCGAAGCTGAAATCCTGAGGAAATTCATCAAAAAATTTTAGAGCTTGGTTCGCAATATCTTTGGAGATATGATCTATGGAAGGTAGTGCTTTTTCAGGCTCTTGAATTTCATCTCAAAGAGGTGATCGTGGGAAAAGTTCAATAACTCTTTCTCTGAAGATTGGATTGGAGTGCCGTCAAAAGTGGTCGCAAGTACACAGCCTGTAGTTTCTTCTCTATCAATTTCAGAGACAAAGGACAAAACAGTGACACGTGGCAAGTCGTACAAGTTCGCTCTACTGAACCAGTCCAGAATTAGGTCATTGTGGGAGATTGGACACAACTTTGTCTTGGAGAATCAAAATCAGGTCAGACTTGTGGAATTTGAAAGAAGCTTCAGAGGGCTACTACAGGGCTGAATTTCAGATATCGAAGATTTTCAATTACAGAGATAATTCAATTTCAATACAGAGCTCCTAAAAAGCAAGTAAAAGGTGTGTATTTGTTTTCCGAATTGCATAAGTCTTGTTTGAAGAATCAATTTGAATTGATTCCAAGGGCATATTTTAGAATTTGTATCAGTATTGGGTTTTATAATGCCTCCAAAAAATAATTCCATACCCATTAATCCCTCAAAAATCTATACTATGACGCATGAATAGGAAGAGTTGCAGTATGAGATATCAAAATTACGGTACCAAGTGCAACAAGTTTCAATCTTACGAAGAGCAATTGAAGATGAAATAGATGGTTTAAAAGCAGAAATGGAGGCTAATTTGGATGGTTTGAAGGATCAAATAATAGCAAATATGGATGATAAATTAATGGAAGATCACATCGAGCATCAACAGCAAGTTCTCCAACTCTCAAAGGATAACCCAACTTTGGTGCAGAATCTAATGAAACAACAGGAAGATCAACATCACATCGAAAGAAGTTATGAAGCAGTCATAGAAACAAGAACTCGACAAGTACGATCAATTTCAGAGTATCTCAGCAAGTGGAAGAACTTTCCTATAGAATATTTCACAGGGGAGGATGAGAATTTTATACAGAAGCATCAAGAAATAATCAAGCGTTGAGGACAACACTTGTTTGAAGGAGAGGGGCATGTTAAGTCCCTATATTAATAGTGTAGCCCCTTATTATGTTAGTGTATCCCCCCTTATTGTTATTATTGTACCCTTGTAACCCCATATTGTTATTATTGTGCCCTTAAATTATTATTGTTAGGTCGGCTAGGATTACATTGTGGCCCACTAAGATTACATTATGGCCCCATGGACTCCTATATATAGAAAGGAGGTTTTGTAAATTGTATCATCCAAGAATTGTTCATTCATGTAATGTATTGGAGGTTTCCCCCTCGAAGTGGCTTATTTCTAAGGCGTTGATATCTCATTTCTTCTATTTTTGGAGCTGGTTACACAACAAAAAATAGAATTTGAAAATTTTTGAATGAATTTTAAAGTATGATTAAATGTAGAAGTATTCCTCTTACCGTTAAACTTTACCTGAGACAAGTGTCTTACTATTTCTGGTGGAGTATTGGAAGATGCTCGTCCAGAAATACAACTCCAAATTGGAAGTTTTAAAGGAGCCTTTGTAATAAAAATAAAATGTTAGAATATAAAGAATCCAAAGGAAAACAAGTCTAAGGCCTTCCTTCTAGTGCCAAAAATGTTGAGGCCTCGAAATTTGCTGCCACAACATGGGGGATGACCATCCGGTCCGGACCTTAAAGCAGTTCTTTTTCCGTTTGGAATGATGGCTCCAATTGGTTTAACTAGGTCCAGTTACCTTCTCTCAATCTCCATTGGCTTAAAATATGACTTTTGTCTACCAATGGGAAAGAGACATCAGATCACTTCTCTTGTTGATCGGGCAAGAAAGTGATCCTTAAGCTAATTTGCGCTTAGTCAAGCCACAACTAAATTTTTTCCTCTTTGGGAAGAATACTTTTTAAGGATGTAGAATTTAATCTAAATGCAATATTATTCTAAGATGCAATCAAAAGAAACTATTTTAATCCCATCTCAAATAGGCATATATAGATCTATCCCAACTAAGACCAAGATGTTTTAAATAATTGAGATTTAAATATGTTTGTTTTAAATGAATATCAAGCTAACGAAGTAGTTCAATTAACTGATATTGTGAATACCAAACACATTCTATCTAGAGACCTCTTAACTGAAATAATTAATCAACAACACTTAGGAATTAGTTCTCAAAATGATATTGATCATTTAATCAGTAACTTGAATAATTAAACAATAACATGCGGAAATTAGTTCACGACATATCAATATTCGATAAATCAATTTTATAAGACAAATTTTTGAGTAAATAGTTACTCAGAAATCAAAATTCAACCCATAAGAGTAGAGACAAATAATAACATAAATTGAAGCAAATTACTCATACCAACAGAATTGCACAAGTATGCGAGTAAATTGACACATTATTGTTATTAAAAAAAAATGAAACCAGCATTTAAAATAATAGTATTAAAAATATCAATTTACTAAGTCCATTTCTCCAGCTCCGGTCCCTGACAGTCTTTTACAATACCCGAACTTCTGCTTTCAAAATCAGAGCTATAGTAGTGCGAGACTCTGTTTATTATACATAACTTAGAATGTAAAAGAAAAACCTCAATAATCTCTAGATCTGAGATTCGTCTCCTCTCACCCTACATCTCTAAATACTCTAGACAATAGTGCCATCAAGAATTCCAAAATTGCAAAGAAGAGAAGCCCTTATTGCATTTTGCAATATGTTATTTATACAATTTACAAAAGGATTTCTTCATAGGAAAAATTATTTGAAGAGTGGTTTTGCTCCATCCATTTTAATAAGTTCAAAATCATATTTTTAAATTGTTTGAGCCTTCTCATTGATTGAGATCTTCTTCTTCTCATCTCCTCAACTGTTTTCCTACAAAACAAAATTAAAATGCAAAAATAAAATCAAAATGTTAAATCTAGAAATTAAGATAAATCCAATTAAAACTTAATTAAATAAATAATTGAAAGGAAATATAAGTTTTATTTTGATGTCTGTGCTGATTTAATTGGCCAAAGAGAACATAGATGAATGGATCTGCACTCATAAGAAGTTGTGGCAATTTAAAATGCAAAAAATAAAACTCAGATAATTAGTTTTATTGAAAAATTCGTAGCTTGATCTTTTGTTGAATTTTAGACCAAATAAATGATCAAATCTGGAAATGAAACCTCTTCAGGAATAATCTCCATCATTTTATCTTTCCAATGAGCTATCTTGGGCCTCATTTGGCTAAGTAAACCTCTAAAGTTGGTATATTAAAATTGCCAAAAATCTGGAATTTTAGTTGCTTGGGCTAAAAAAATCAAAATTTTAAATTAAATTATAATCCTAAATTAAATTATGATATTTAATTAATTAATTCTAATTAATTGCAATTATATTATTAATCTAATTTAGTTATAATCTAATTCTAAATTAAGTTATAATTATCTATTAATTAATTATAATTACAAAACTAATTAAAAATAAAATAAACTAATTAAAAAAGAGAGTTATTGATTAATTAAAATATTTAAAATATTATATTAATATTATAATTCAAATTATATTAAAATTATAAAAAATATTATAATTAAAATATAATATTAATTTATAATATTATATAATAAAGTTAATTTTAATTAATAATTTACAAAATATAAAAAATGCACACCACGTGAGAGAGAGAGGAGTAGAGGGATAAGCGGAAGATTGTGGAGGGACGGAAGTAAAAGTAAGTGCCGCGGCAAGTAGGGGTCAATCGCAAATCGCAGAATTAAATGTTTACCGTAAATCGCAGTCAGAAACGATTAGTGATAAATGTTTTCACAATAAAACAGTAAGATATGCGATGTGCGATGGGAGTGATGTGACGATAGGCAGGTAAGGGTCCCACATGATATTGCATCGGCATTTCGGAAGGATAGCACATGACTGTGTTGAAGATTTTTGCGATGGCCGATATGGGAAAAGGTAAGGGGTCCTACCAATAGGTTTTAAGCGGCGGTTTGTAATGTATAATGCGACTGTTCGATGGGTGGCGGAGTTATAACATTGAAATTTCGGAAGTTTAAAATAAGTGGGTTTTAGGGATTAAATGGGATTTAAAGCGTTAAACTATGGGTTTTAAATATAGTTTTATTTATGAAGTGTTTGGATATTTGGAAAAAGGGTGGAAAATAAAAAATGAAGTGAGGTTAATATTTACAATAAATGACAATTTTAATTATAAGAATTAAAATATTGGTACACTTTATACATATTTTTTAACCCAAGCGAGAAAATGATCAAAACTTCAAATGAGTGTCATTTACAAATCGTTTGACCAAATGAAGTGAAACAAGTATCATTGAAAAACTTATGGAAAACTAGATTCAATGAAACAATCAAAATAGAAATCCAATAAAAATGAAAAATGACAAAATTACAAAATAATTAACTTAATCAAAATCGTAAAAGGTGTTTAGCCAAAAATTTTGTAGAAAGGGTCCCCATTATTTTGGAGTACATAAGTTAAAAATGGGGGGGTTGTGTTTTACCACAACAGGAAGTAATATCCAGTTGGATAATATTAGAGACTCTAAAGGCCACAGTGAAATAATTGAAACGGCTGAGAGAAATCTTGTCTCCATAAGGATCAGAATTACAACAAACAACATTCAAAGTGATCAACAGAAGAAAGACAAAAAATGATGATCAAGAAGAATCCTCAAAAGATCAGACTTCTAAATAACCTACTACTATTATTCATATAGAAGAACTACATTTTCATTGCAACAGATTGAAGAAACTAGAATACATTCTTCTTCTCCTTCTTCAAGACAACAAAGTATATTTTCAAGATTTTTAGAAATGAAAAAGAAGAATGAAGTACTGAAAACTTCAACATCTGCAGAATTTTGGAAACAATATTCTACAACACAAACCAGATTACTTTCTGCCTCGGACAGTGAAAAAGGATAGTTCCAATTAGCATTTTTGGAACCAAAGGCCCCTATGCCTAAAACTGCTAAAGATTATAAAACTTCTTTTTTTTCCTTTGATACTAAATAGATTCATCCCATAGATCAAATTGATCTTCACAAGAAAGTAGGGGAGATGATATATATACATCTTTGACAATTTATACCATGGCAGCTCCTACGCTGCAAGCATCTTTGAACAATATTCATTCTCAATTAAAGCTAGAAAATATGTCTTCTCTAGCAAAGGACACTAAAATCAAGGGGTTGGAAGATCTAGTTTTGAAATTAAGATTGAATCCTAAAGATATAGAGGATACTAAAGAAATAATCAAAAGAATAAATGCAGGTATCCAAGCATTGAGGAAACAACGGAAACTTCTAACAACCGAACATCCATAGGCTCAAGAAGTAAGTCATCTATAGAAGGAGAAAGAAAATGTGCTTTAGATTATTGTTGAAAAAATATACAGATTCAGAAAATGGAGACAGAGATGGAAAAATTAATCAAGGAAAGAGAACTCCAAATCTTCACTGGAGTAGGAACATCTACAACAATAACATCTAAAACATCAGTGTCCACAACAAAAACTGATAGATTCTAATGGTCAAAATTTAGCAGAACAATTATCTAAATCCATAGGATATTTGTCAATAAAATATAATGAAATTGAAAAATGTAGAGTTCAGTTAGAGAAGATCCACGACAACAAGATAAAAATTGATAATGAATATTTGACTGAAATACAAAAAAAATTCAAATTGACTAAGCAATTAGAAATATATGAAAATGATTCCTTTATTGCATAAACATTATCTCAATCCAAATAGAAAATTTGGATTGATATTAATACAACCTTAATTGAATTATGGCCATCAATTGAAATCATTTTTTAGCAGGAAGTGTTATTACAAAAATCAAAAGAAACAAGACAAAGATCAAAGAATATTTATATCACAATCTAGGAGAAGGCACCAATATAATCAAAGTGCTAAAATCTAAGACAAAATAAGAGTTGGAATAATTTTGGATTGAAGATAGGATTGATGTAGTCCTAGAAACAAGAAAAATTTTCACAAAGAGAAATTTAATGTTACAATTGGAAAACAAGTGTCAAAATTTAGAAGTGAAAAATAAAAAATTCTATAAAAAGTTTAATTCTTTGCGCGAGAAAGGACTCTCAGATCTACGAGACTCTAGAGGCCAATTGATTCCACTAGAGAATTATCAACGCATACTACATGAGACAGAAACATATAAAACCAAATTTTCCAAAGTCATAGGGATTTACTGGTAAGGCATCATTGAAGGCCTAGAATATGAGCTTCTCATTCAACATGAAGTTAACCATTTGTTTATTATTATGCCAACCTTTGATAAATACACAAAAGTCGATGAGGCATATAGAAAGGTAACAAAATTTTCTATCCCATATGATAAAAGGTGGGATATGTTACTTGAACTCATCGAGTAAAACAAAATGCAAGATTTTAGTGAACAAAAGGCAGATAAAGAGGATCATAAAACATGATAGCAGGGGCAGCAAATGGAAGATGCAGTTTCGAACAACAATCATCAAACAATAACCTCAAATTGTGTGCTAATTATTCAAATCAGTTTAGAATAGCTACTTTTCTGTTCTAGTTTTGTAAATATCCAAATTAGTTTTAAATAATATTTCATTTTGTAATAAATTGTGTTCAGGTCTAGATATTTTGGGAATTTATACTCTATAAGCATTTTGTAAGTCAAGGAAGAAAGGGTTGAACCCTTGTAATGATCTAGGACATGATTGTAGTATTTTGAGCTATTTATGAATGTAATTGAAGGATTCTGGATTCATTCTTAAGAGCTTGTGTATTCATGTGAGTTTGTCATGTTATTCACTTATGTTCTTTCATATTAATTTGTGCACATGTTCAAGGTAACATAGGATTTTGGGCAAGGCTAGATTGAATATCACTATCCTAACAACCCCCTGCAAAGTTATAATCATTAAAATAGATTAATTAAATAAATAATTTGTCTTAGTTAATTTCTCTAAATATTTTAATTGTTGCCTCCTATTATCTCTTGAACATGTATTGTTTGGTTGTAGAAAGTTTCTATGCACAGTTCCCAGCCTAGAATTGTCTACAAAGACACAACATCAAATTGTGCACTAGAGGGATGAGAGGCAAGCTTGATGAGAGAGAATACACATAATACTAAAGGTATTTTTCTTTACATACGTGTTTGTGGAGAGAGAATATTTCAAGACATTAAAAAGGGACCAAGGAGCACGCATGGATTCTATAGCAAGAGCATGGCCTATGCATAATACTAAAGTGATTCAATTTCAAGAGATACAAATAATGCAGACATCGATAAAATAAGTAAATGAAAATGGAAGAGTAATAATGTGCAGTGTTTTAGGTAAAGCGATTTATGGGATATAATAGAGTGTACACATGATGTAGTAGAGTGATTTTTCAAATCACCTACAAAGTTATAAAATGCATTGCATGTAATTTGGAGAGGTTGTGCACTCTGCGGCAAATTTACAAATCAAGCACTTCTTGCTTATAGTCTAAATAACTCGGGACGTGCTCTAGATTCTCTTCAACCTTGTGGCTATTCAAAGGAGTGGATTTTTTGGTAATTCATTTTTGTTGTTGGAATTTTTTTCCTTGGTGCTGGAGCTACCATTGTTCATGGATTTTTTATTTTTTTAATGTGCGGATGTTCTGAACTCAAATAGATCGTGTAATGTTTGATCTGGTTGAATTGTTCTAGGAATGATGCATGTGTGAACATTGTTTTAATGGTTGTGATGATCGAATTGGTTTTTGATTTGGTGAGTATGAACACATTTATGTTGAACTCATGAAGAAGAATTTAATTTCTTTTGGATGCCAAGCTAGTGGCCTAAATTTGGACAATGGATCTAGTCAAATCAATGCATATGTGCATGCATGAAAAATGCCATGGGAATTAAACCAAATTATTTATCCATAGTAAAATACACAATGGTGTGATTTGGTCAAAAGGAAAGCCAACAAATTTAACCACTATAATTACCTATAGTTTTTTCTTCCCTGGATGGAATTAACAAATATTTTATATGGGTCGTTGTGTGCATGTTTCCAGAAATATTTTCGAAATGTGAAATTACAGTGTAATGGTGTCTATTGATTCAATTACTATTCTAGTTAGATGGAAGAAATGTCTAATAATATTTTAGAGCAATGGTGAGAAAGACATCAAGTGTGGATATTGAAGAGTAAACATATCTAATTCTTCTGCGACCCTTGTGATGTCCTGAATATCGGCATGAAGTTTGGATTTTGAAGTCTCGCGACATTATTGCAAGGATAATTTGATGCAACAATATCTTGAAGGTATTCATGGAATTGTTCAATGCAAACCAACTCTTAATCAAGAGGGCGGCCATGTATGTGCTGGTAAAAGAGAACAAACATGACGACATACTACTTAGGTTGAAAAAAAAGGATAAACCTACAACAACAGTAGAATGAAGAAGGATAATATAGTTATCTTTGCTCTTTTCTTCCCCATTCCAAGCGATGTAGTCTTTGAAAATGTTGAACACGTGAATATGGAGGTATTCACTCTCACATATGGATCCTTTTTGCACCAATTTCTCACTGATTTTGAATAGGCTGAGGGAGTTAATAGTCAACTTAACCAAATGGGTGAATTTATAGCAAAATCAGATATCACGAGATGTGTTTATTTTAAAGATAACAATCATTATTGCAAAATGTTCCTAGAGTGACATAGTCTGTATGTAACAATGATCATTTTTGTGCATGGGTTATCAACGCATATGATTTAGGTTACATAAGGTATCTATTTTATTGGAATTTAAAGGAATTTGATATTGAATCGAGTGAAATATCCAACTGTCGAATTATGAAAGAGTTGCTGCAAATAGAAGATGAACTCGTTCAACTTTTAAAGGAATTGAAATTTGTAAGAAAGACTACAGAATTATGTTTAAATAATAAGAGCATAGTAGACTTTTTTTCTCATTGTGTTCACATGGACATTGCATCATTGAATGATTAATGATGTTTGAATTCGTCTCAAATCTGTTTTGATCTTGGTAGCAAGCAAATGGATATGAGCAAGATAAACGAATATTTTAACTTCTCCTTCCTCATAGAAGATAATCTTTATATCAAGGTTTTGTGGAGTACAAAATACAACAAAAAATATAAGAAATAGTTTATTTCATAAATAACAACTTGGAAATATAATGAACACATGTATGGTGAGAACCTTCAAATGTGTGTGGAACACATTGTATCTCAAATTCATTATAAGAAAAACGTGTTGATTGCTACTCATGGGTCAAGTCCTTCGTCAAGAGTCAGTCTTATGGTCTACGAGGTGTATTTTTTGAGAGAGATTTCATTGAAGTTTGTTGATGATGCTGCTAAGGGGGAGTATGCCTAGTATTTTTTTGTTGCTTAGATGTTGTCATTTGATGGCTATGGATGGTCATGCTTACTATTATGTATGTGTTGTTGCAGTGTTTTGGTGAGAGCATAATGGTTGAACAGAAGATGATGTTGCTACTCCTCGAGTTTAGGATCAAGTTATGTTGTTTTTATTTGAGAAGTGATGTTAATATAACTATTGCTGGTGATTGAGTTTGTTGTTGCTATGATATATTTATTTTTTATTGCTGACTTAAGCGATGTTTTTGATGTTGATGCTTATCATATGCTGCTAATATTTCGATTAGAAAATGTTTTTTATAGAGATGGAGTTTTTAATTGAGTTTATTGTTGTTGAGTTGAGATTGATGTTGCTCCTTCAGGAAAGAGAGCATTGAAAAAGTTCAATATGTTGCTACCTATTTTCATGATTTCCATGGTGAGTAAGAGAGATTGTTGTTTGTTGATTCGTTTATTGTATAGGGGAATTTATTGAGTATTCAATTACCTCTACCATTGATGAGTTTATCCCTTTAACATTGATTTCAAAGGGGAAGTGCTTGCGGAAATTAGTTTCAGAGGTCAATATCAGTTGGATGGTTCAACTCGGGTTTCCATAATTTCCAAAGGGGGATATTGTTGGCATTGATGTTGTGTTACAGGTGATGATCTATGGTTGGCATTGATGTCAACCTTAGCATGTATTTGCAGATGTTATGCATATGCTTAATTGGGTGCTATGGCAAATTTTTGTGTTGTAGGTGGAAACTTGGCTTGTGATGGATGAGTGTGTGCTTGGATTATGTTAGATGTTGTGGTGTCTATATGGTTGCTATGGTAGATGTATGTCTTTTTAGTTGCAGGTTATGTCACCAGTGCTTGGACATTTGTATAGGTGATGAAAGAGTTGTGGAGAGGGTTGGCAGAGGTATGGGCTGAGGAAGGAGGCCTAAGAGTGGTAACATAGGCTATCGGTGACCACATAACATTAATAACACTATCCTTGGCTTGGAAGAGAGCGTTATGACATAATTCAAAAGTGTAGTGGGAGCTTTACTCTGTTTTGAGTATTTTTCTCTGGATTCCTTGTGAATATTTTATATTTCATGAGTAAAGTATTACCATGGTATTTGCACATGGTATTTTGTCTTATTTGGTATTGGTACTACCTTAGTATTTTCCGGTGGTATGGATTTGAGATTGATGAGGATAGTTTGATATATACTTGTGTGTTATTATTGAATTGGGGTATTGTATGGATGGAGTAAGTGTGTGAGAGTGCTACAATGCCTTGCATAGATTATTGTACATCTGTTGTTGATTTCAGTGTATGTTATTATATTTTATTTTTAGATGAGAGAGGCTGTTGGGTTGCTCATGTTGAGTAGATTTGAGAAACTAGTCTGAAGCATTTTGAAACATGGTTCACATGGAGGAGTTGGAAGCGTAGATACTTCGAGCTTGCAAAGACAGAATACATTGATTAGAGGAGGAGAATATTAATCCAATGGTAATTGGATAGTCCAATGGATGTTGTGTGAAGCTCTTTGGTTGTGGTGGATTCCAGTGGATGATTATCTACAGAGTCATGTGAGTAGGAGCTTCTCAGCTGATGGATGTCAACACACTATTATAGGGGTTGAGTCTTCCAGCTAGTGGGTGATAACTACTTCATGTCCAAATTTGTTCAACTATTAATAGAAGATTTGATTAGCAACAACAATAGGTTTTTTTTCCCTAGAGGGGGTTTTCCACTAGAACACTTGTGTCCTCTTATGTGCTTATTTCTGATACTATTCGTGGTGCTTTTACATGTTTATTTTATGAATGTTTCATATTTTATTTGATGGGTTATTGATTCTTGTTTTTTTTGGTAAAAAGAATAAATTTAATAAACCCTAGAACTAATTATTCACAACTCCCCCCCTCTCAGTAGTGAGATCATTTCTAACACAAAGAAACCAATTGATGGAAGGGACATAAAGGAGTAATTATTGATCCTAAGTAGGTAGGAGTAATCCCAAAGAAGGTCACACTCAAGAGTATGAGATAGATGGAACCAAGCACTAGTGAAATTACCAAGGAGAGAGATAACCAAGATGAGAAAAGAGAAGAAGGATGTTCATGCTTTTTCTTGAGCATTCATGGGATGGGGGCATGGAGAGAGCACAAGAAGCTAGTATTGGGGAAATAAGAGAATGGAAAGCAAAAAGAGAGAAAGAGAGAAGAAAGAAGAGTAGGGGATGTATAAAGAAACTATCAAGGAAGTTGCAAAGGAGGGAGAATGAGGGCTCATATGAACTTGGGAGGGTCTAAATAAGTGATCTATAAAGGATAAAAGAAATATCATCTTCTAGGTGAAATTAAGTGAGAAGATGGGGGGGGTGCATTTAGTTGGCCTTAATGGTCAAACCTCTTGTCATGGTTAAAGTTATCTGTAGAAGACTCAATTTGTAATTATCAAGGGGTTATGTTGAGGCTACCAATGAGATAGGACAAATCCTTAATGGGATCAAGAATTACATCTCTCCATAGTTGGTCAAAGTACTTCAATTTTTCCTGGTCAATTCTTGACTTTTGGTTGAGAAGGAGAAATGTCAAGCCAAGAAGTGACATTTTTTTTTTGAAAAAGTGTCTGATTGAAATAACATATATTGGATGGTAAAGTGTCACATTGAAATTTAGAAAATTTTGATCAAGGTGTTGGTTCATGAACCTCTTTGGGACAAGGAATGGTTATTCCATTGAACACATGGAATTCATTCGAGTTGTGAGTGTTAATCTTACAATACTTACATTACTTATATTAATTACAAAAAGGTTCAAGACATAAGTATTTTTTATAACTTGTAGGATTTTTTTAGGACAAGAAGCCATATTTTCCTCACATTGCTTGAGTGGTAATTCCATGTTTAACTTTGATTATATAGTAATAAGTGAGGGAAATCCTATGTTATGAGGTTGGGTAGAAATTGTTGTAAGAGTACTTTGATGCATACTGAGATGGAAACTCTTATTAGTCATTTCAATAAGATGAGAGAGGTTACACATATATTGAGGGTAGAGATATTTGACACAAAATATAGAACTGGGGCAAAGAATACTAAGGGAGGCATAATAGAGTTCCATAGTCCATGGAAAATGAGAGAAAAATAGAGATAGAAGAGAGAGAAGCTTCACTAAAAGGAGCGATGGGTTAACAAGAATTCCATAGTGAGGTGGAAACAAATAGTGTAAGGGTGTAATGGGGGGAAAACCTATGGAAAACACAACTAACAAGGAGGAAAGAGAGATTTGGAGCCACCGAATTGTTTGGGGAAAAACTAAGAAACGTTAAGGGAGAGGAAGAGAGGAAGAAAATAGAGGGTATGAGGAATAATAAATGAATTAGGATTTTAATTTTAAATAAATATATAACATTGTAGGTTAAATAAGGTACTTGAATTAGAGTTTTCACCAAGTATCAAACAATAAATTAACAAAGGAAATTGAGCTAACCTAGGGGTAATTCCCAATATTCCCTAATGAGGTAATTGAACTAAGTCTTGGAAAATAAAGAGAGGAGAAAATAAAATAACTCATTTGAATAACCATTATTATAGGTGATGAAGCTTCTTAGGATGAAAATTAGAGTAGTTCTAGGCCTCTAATATGTTCCACCTTCTAAATGATCCCCCCCATATAAATAAGTCCTAATGTAATTTAGGCTTGCATTGGCCTCAAATTCAAAGTAATATAAATAATAAAGCTACTACATGTAATCATATGACAATATGCAATAAATACATATGCAAATTCCCTCAAAAGGGTTCAACACCTCCCTTACCCTATATATATAGGAACCACTCTTGAGGTCGTAGGGTTTAATGTTCAAAGGTATGAGAGAAATATACCTTTGAATATGCCCTATGATGAAACAACACACTTTCAAGTATTGAGGCAGACTAACAACAAGATATACCTATTAAGGTGATACGGGAGACACGTAGAAGTACTAGCCCAAGTTCCCAATGAGTGAATTAGAAAGAAATATTAGGATGTCAATCCAAGAGGGTATATTCAATGAAATGAAATAAGGAGAGAAAAATATAAGAGTTTGAGAGAGAATTTAAAAAGAGGAATTGAATGTTATATATAGGGAAGGAAACAACATTAAGGCATAATGAATAAAAAACTAATAGTTGGAAGTAGAGACATGTATGTAAAATTTGTGCCACACTATTTGATCACATAATGTGAGCGTTTGAGGTTATATTGCAAGTTACTTTCCAAATACACAATCTTTGTTCCATGATATGAAAGACACAATCGCGGTATAGACAATGTAATCATGGGTTACTTAGCTCCTTGAGACCAAAAAAGGTTAAGGAATATCTAGCTCATTTAAACTCATAAATAGAAATCCTAAATGGGTTGGTGATATCATGGACCCATAATGAAACATCCTAACCAACTATTACCCAATCAAGGGTTTCTACCCCCAAAAAAATACATAGAGTAAGGAAACACCTAAAATAATTGCCCAAAGGGGTCAAATGAACCAAATTGGTGAAAAAGTAACCAAGGATTAGAAATTAAATGAAAAAAATTTCCCTACATAAGTACTAGATATCCCTAAGACATCATACATTTAGGCTATGGTAATGGGACTCAAGGAAGGACGATATCAAGGAAAATTTTAAAGATTCATACTTATTTTAAAGTGTAGAAACTTTGGTGATTGTTACTAATTCTTATAGTACCAACATAAAATATTCGATGACATTTTTGTAAAAATATTCAAATTTAAATATTGGAAATTTTTAGAGTAACTTAATATTTTATCCTATATAATTATGGTGAATCATTTTAGGAAAAAAGGGAATTTTTTGAACCTTTTTTTTGTGGGGAGGGGTGGGTGGACATGGAAAATTATCCCATGGGTGAAATTTAGCTCCTAGAAATTTCCATGGATGATATAAAGATATTATTTTCATCACAAGGTGGGTTATGCATGGACATACAATAGAAAAGGCTCACCTCATGACATCCTTATAAGGTAGGTTTATGTGAGTGCTAAACTGGAAAATCCATATGCTATAGAAGTAGTTTATAGGGCCAAGTTTGTAAAACTTTAGTCTAGAGAACTTTAGTCTATGTTCAATCTCTAAAAATATATCTATATTGGGGGATGTAGTGGTAAATCCACCTTCCAAATCTCTCCAACTCATGTTAATGGGGGGTTGTCAGAGAATGTGTAAAACTTGCATGTTGAGCAACCTTTTGACCTCCTTGTATTAAGGGAGTTGGTTATGGTTATCATATTGAATCAATAGAATTGGTTCGCGTTAATCACTTTGAAACAAGGAAGTTGGTTATGATGATATAAGGGAATTTTTTATGAATCCAATTGCATAAGTAGAGTGCTCATGGAGTAATTTATAATAATTGGTTAGATACTCTCTTTCCTTGAGGCAAGTTGAGTATTTTCTAGCTCTTCATTTCTTGATATTTATCCATTAGTGAAAATGTGTATTCTCAAGTGAGTTTGGTGTATTATGCTTTAATGATAACACATTATTTTGATTATTTTCAATAACCAACATATATGCTTGATGTCTCTCTCTTTTTTTATTATGTGGATTTATTTGAGTAATCATGGAAATGATCATTAAATCCCAATATTTTCCTATGTCAAAACACAACTTTTTTATCTATCAATATTAATTAAGGACTGGATTACATAAATGTTTTTTTAGGATTAAGTAAATAAATAAGAAGATAATTATCTTATAAAGGCAACCTAGAGAATAATTAGGGTTTGAATCACTCTTTTATATAAATAAGGGTTTCCATCTCCCTTATATTTTTTTTTTTATCTATCAGTTAAATACTACAATTTCTCTCAATAGAAAATGTTGTATTAAAGGAATTTTCCTCCAACATTTGGAACTGTAAGTGTGTTCTATCTTTTGGGTGTGTAGGTTCCCCCACCTTTTATTTCAACAAATGTTTATACATCTCTTATTTTTATTTCTATCAATTTCATTATATTTTACTGTTAAATATACTTCTGGTTGTGCTTGTGGTGCCATTTTTAAAATAGGCATGTTGCAACAAAAACATGATATTGCATTCTTGGTGTTCCCTTCAACCCATACAATTCCGTTCATAGATGGAATTCGAGGTTATCCTTTCCAAGTATGTAGATACTATTGAATTCCCTTAGGTATTTCTAGTGTCCTAATTCTATAACAGTCAATTCTTTCCCTACTTTTTGGGTTTCTACAATATCAAAATAGTCAAAATATTTCTTTTTATTAAGACCATTTTCTATTTTCTCTCTAACCCTAAAACAATAGGTGTGTTCCCTAAGACATACTTTTTGAATCATTTGGTTAAGAATTCATCAAGATCTTATCGGTTGTACTAATATCTTACCTATTGGGTTGATTGGGGCCTTATTGGTTTTGTTGAACTTTCAAGGCCTTATTAGTTTTTGCCAAAAATATTACCCAAGCGGATAATCAAGACCTTATTTAGTGGGTTTACATTTCAATAGAAACCCTTTGTGTAACTATAATAAGTGAGAGCCTTACTTTCTAACTAACTCATTTAAGGCCAAGTGAGTCCTTTAATATCTTAGCTGAGCTCTCTAAAAGCTTGTCCCATCTCATTAAGACCAACATAAAACATTACCCATTTACTTTAGAATATTCAAGGATCATTTCATATGGAAAAATTCACAAGCCAGTCATCATAAGGGATGTTTCAATTTTTTTCTCAAAACTAATTAATAAATAATGAAATTAATATAAACATGAAATAGATGTTCTCAATACAATTTATGCTAATGAGGAAAATTCTCAAATTTCTATTCAAACTATAAAATAACAAGTTTATCCTCATTTTGAGATCTAGTTTCTCATAAAAAATACATTAGTTTATTTATGATCTACACCACAATTTCAATGACATAAAAAATTACTCTTAGGATAAGGGAATCAATACAATTAAGGTGACCAATAATCCTATGAATATAATGAGAAAAAAAATCATTTACATAGGATAAATAATTTTTATTTGGGATCTTCACTACATATTGACCTCATAATCACACACTCCTTCCATTTATATTTAAGTAATGCCCCTTTCAATTTTTTCACTGCAACAACTTGAATGGGGAATGTTGAGGCTTGAATATTTTGACATTTCCTTAAATGGAATCATTTTTTATTTTATTTTATGTTTTATTTTAACAACCCCCTCCTAATCCTCACCATAACCTCGATTAAGAGTGAGTGGTTACTATGCCGACCCAAGATCCAAGGTGCCATTATGGAAATGGGGTCTAAAAATTTGATATTTCCAACTCACTTAAATCTCGAGTTTGGCATTACCATTGCATTCCTTTCGTCAAGACAATTTTAGTGATATACAATTTTGCTTCAATCCAATCTCTAGATCAAAATATGTGACCATTACAATCTGATGAATTAGAGGATGCCACGTTACAATCTTTGACACGTGGCATCCACATGGCCATACCCACTTAGCTAACCCTAGCACCGCATGGTAATTAATTATTATCTGTCAACCCATTCATGGGTTTGGGTCCCACACCCTATGTTATGCAATAAAATTCAACCTATATGTATATAAATATATGGTTTATCTTACCAGTGTGATGGGTGTTTAACTGTCAGCACTATTCCCTTGTCCCAGGCTCCGTTACCCGACTAAGAAAAATGTGCATGCTTGATGATTGATTTGGGTTGACCCTCTAGGATGACTCGTTGTGGGTCCGCTCATCTGCACCAATGGCTTGGCTGTTGGGTTGGCGTGTTTGCCATGGTGGGTCGAGCTTACGTCACCCCACTCGATTTTTTGTGCGCTCCTCTCTATACTCCCAAGGAGTTACCCTCTAGGCTTACGTGCTATGGAGAGCCCTTCCCTTGGTACTATCAATGCCTTTTGACTGGTTCTCACCGATGTCTATTGGACAAAGTTGTCATTGATGTCAATACAATGATGTCATTATTGAAGAAGATGAAAATCCTGAGTATAAATATGATCAAACTCTAGGATAACCCTAAGAATATGAATAAATCCTAGCATCGTGGAAACCCTAACTATAACTCTATCATTGTTGTTACCCTAATCCTAAATAAATTTATTGAAAAACAACCTAAATTTCTAAGCCTTAATCCTAATCCTATTCACATACTATAAACACATCAAAAGTATTTTAATGTATTTCCATATAATAAAAACCTTAACAAACAAAATAAAATGCATTACAAATTATGTATATATTTGTAATGACAAGCATCAAAACCATATAGTATTACCATACATACTATAGATACTTACTTATGCTTTATTAAAAATTACACATTACATACATTCGTTGGGCATACATTGCGCTCCCAAAGAAACACATTAATTAAATTAGTTGGGCACACATTAAATGATTCATTTGGCATACATTATGCTCCCAAATACACACACTAATTAAATTCATCAAGCATATTTAATGTGTTGCCATAACAATAATTTAAACCTTTTTTCATCCCTATGCAAGACAATGCGATGTTTATATATATATCAATGAATGTGTGTGTGTGTGTGTGTGTGTATATCAACGCAGATCATTCGGTGAAAATGGAGTCCGATCACCACAAAGAAGATACAAAGAAGAGCATAGGTAAAGTACAAAGAAGATGCAACATTGTGACTTCTTTACGGAACTTTGAAGAGATTCTACTCGGATTTGTTAAGAGTACAAGTCTTGTAACTTAGTACAACAATATATATAGACTTGTGGAGGGCCTTTTGGTAAAGTGCAACAATAAATGTAAAAGATATCTGAAGGACCTAGACCTATGACAAAGTGCAGTGGAATTGATGAAGTTTTTGGTAAAGAGTAGTAAAAGAGTTCATTGACAACTTTTGAAGCCTATATTGTGAAACACCTTGAACCTATGGAGCTGTGGAATAAATTTTTTTAAAGAAATTTTCATCATTGATGATTAGTCGAAAAGGATTGGAGTCCTCAAGGTAGGAGCCTTGGAACAATTTTTCAAGTAGGAGCTTGAACTTTATGATTAAAGGATTGGAGTCCTCAAGGTTGGAGCCTTGAAACGTAATTTTTAGAACTATGAGCTTTTCATCATTGTATTACAGGATTGGTGTCCTCAACACTTTCATTAATAAAGTTTTGTTTCTTATTTCTTATCTTCTGGTTAATAAATTGTGGAAAATATTAACTAGTATTAATAACAATTGTAAGAAATATTGATTCACCCCACCCCCCCACCCTTTCCTCTCAGTATTTCCAACAATTGGTATCAGAGCCAACTTCTTTATAATTAACCTAATAGTTGGAAGAAGAATTTTTAGTCACAATGGCCAGTAAAGATGCATGAAAGGTTCCTCAATTTAATGGAACAAACTTTGCCTTTTGGAAAGTTAGGATGAAATTTTATTTTATGTCACTTGGACCAGAAGTATGGCAATAAATTCTCAATGGTTACAAAACTCCATCTTCTCCACCAACATATCGGGATCGAAGGAAAGTTTATGCAGCAAATTCCAAGGCTCTAAACTCTATATCAAGTGGAATAGCTGACTTAGAGTTCACTAAGGTTATGAACTGTGAATCTTCTAAGGAAATGTGGGACAAGCTCGTTAGAATTTATGATGGAGATACCAAGGTCAAGAAGGAAAAACTCATAACGTCTAGAAGAAAATTTGAAAATCTAAAGATGAATGAAGAATAAGACATTGCTACTTATTTTCTCTGAGTAGATGAAGTTGTTAACTCACTCGATGGTCTAAGTGAAAAAATTTAAGAAAAATAATTGTCCAAAAGGTTTTGAGATCAATTCCATAGCGTTTTAATTCCAAATTTATTACCATAGAAGAATTAAAATACTTGGACACCTTGTCAATGGATTAACTTCATGGAATTTGCATTGCATATGAAATGAGAAAAGGTATCTCAAATCCTAAAGAAGTCACGTTCAAGGCCTCACAAGCATCAAGAAAAGGGAAAAGTTGTAATTGTAACAACGATGATTCCGATGTTGAAATAGAATTAGAGGTAAGTATCTTCTCATTTGTTTTAAACGTGGTAAAATAGAACATTATGCTGCAAAATTTCCTTTCAAGGATGATAATGATGATGAAAATGATTCCAAAAGAAAAGTATTCAAAAAGAAGGGACCAGAAAAAATAAATAAATAAATAAATAAAAAATAAAAAAATTAAAAAATAAAAATTTAAAAAATAAAAATTTAAAAAAAAAATTAAAAAAAATAAATAAATAAATAAATAAATTAAAAATTAAAAAAAATTAAAAAAAATTAAAAAATTAAAAAATTAAAAAAAAATTAATTTTTTTTTTTAAAATTAAAAAATAAAAATAAATAAATAAAAAATAAAAAATAAAAAATAAAAAATAAATAAAAAATAAAAAATAAAAAATAAATAAAATAATAATAAAAAATAAAAAAATAAAAAAAAATTCTCCTCCAAGAAAGATGATTATGATGAATATGAATTTAATATAAAGAAGAAAAGTTCAACCAAAAATACTTTCCTTCTCAAACAAGATAGTGATGATTCTAATGAAGAAGATGACTATGCTGGAAGTAGTGAAGTGTTATTCATGGCATTCACAAATGACAATGAATATGCAGGAGGAGACAAGATGTCCCAAGTAATGTACCTCAGTCTGGAAGAAACTACATTTGTTGATCTTAGAATACAATTTATGCTCTCTCAACATCCTCAACATTGCTGCCAATTGCTCGACATGCTCTTCCTCATTTTTAGAACACACCAATATGTCATCAATAAACATAATCACAAACTTGTCCAAATAAGGACGCAACAAGTTCTTCATCAAACACATAAATTTAGTTGGGGCATTAGTCAAACCAAATGGAACTACAACAGACTCATAATGCCTGTACCTAGTCTTGAATGCGGAATGGTATATGTCCTGCTCTTTCATGCATACTTGATGATATCCTGACCTCAAGTCGATCTTAGAGAACATCGCTGCTCCCTTCAGCTGATCAGACAAATCATCAATCATCGGTAATGGGTACATGTTCTTGATGGTCACTTTGTTCAGCTACCTATAGTTATGGCATAGTCTACGAGTTCCATCCTTCTTTTTCACGAACAATACTGGTGCACCCCATTGCGATGCACTTGGCCTAATGTACCCTTTGTCCAACATTTCCTTCAACTGCAATTTCAACTCTACCAACTTTGGTGTAATCATCTTGTAACATGCCTTTGATGTTGGAGTTGCCCCTAACATCAACTCAATAGAAAAGTATACCTCCCTGTGCGGTGGAAACTCTGAAATATCTGTGGAAAACGCATCCTGAAACTGCTGCAAAACTAGATATTTGCTCAAGACTTCATCATCCTCAACTTCCTACCTTTTTCACTAGAGATATGAACTGAAAATAGCACACATCCTTTCCTATGACTGCACTTGGCATGCATGGCTGTCACCATCCTAACTGATGTGTCTTTCTTCTTTCCCTGCAAGACTCTTGGTTCCCAATTGTCATCCAAGAACTCAATAGGTTTGTCATAGCAATCTACCTTGGTCATGTGAAGGTATAACCAATCCATACCCAATAACATACGGTAGGAACCCAACGACAATATGTTCAAGTGTGTTGTTGTAGGAATACCATTTAACTCAAATGCACATGCTCTTACCCAATGATGAACTCTTCTCTTCGTACCTGTAGCTAACTACACTAACCAGGATTCAGCATGCATTTCTTTACTCAAGCCACACTTATTCACCAATTTAGGACTAACCTAGCTATAATTATATCTAGGATCAATCAAAATAGAAATGGATTGATCAAAAATCTTACCGTCCATATCAATGATAGATTTCTGGTGCTCTTCCTGCCCATTGTCCATAGCTTCATAAATCCGAGGAATGCTATGCCCAACATCTCCAATAGTTTTCGCCTCTTGTGCATTGTATATCTTAGGCCTACCACCCTGGTTTTGCAGACAATCCCTCCTAAGGTGCTCCTCACCACATGTCCAACACTCCAACCATCTCGTACCATTACCTCCATGTTGTTGTTGTGATCTATGTTATTGTTGTGGCCTATGTCCCTGTCTAGTTGTGTTAAACTTCTTTTGCAGTGCTACACTTTCTTTCCCATCTGCATTCTAAGACTTTTCTCTCTTAGGCTGTCATTTACCTTTACCTTTGTATTTCCCTTTCCATCCTTATTGAGCCTCATTCTTGTGCTTTGAATGCTCATAGCAATGCTTCAGATTCTTGATGACTTCATCAAGTGACTGAGGCTCATCATACTCAATCCGATCTATAAATGGTAATGGAAAACCACTGACAAATCGTTGAACTTTAGCCTTCTCATCCTTAAGATATGGCACATAACTCAGTAGCTCCAGGAACCTAGTTGTGTACTCTTCATCTGTCATTGACCCCCTCTTCAACTCATAAAATTATATGGCCTTAATTTCATAGTACCTCTTTGACAAGTACTTCTTCCTAAAAATTCTCTTGAACTCATGCCAACTCAAGTCCTTTATTCTGATGTCTCTAACCTGCTTCACATCTTGCCACCATATTTCTGCTTTACCTTTCAAACCAAAGATAGAAATTATGGCCTGCATATTATCTGAGTACTCATGCAACTCAAAGAATTTGTTCATTTCAAGTAACCAAGTCTCGACATATTCTGGTTTCTTCAAGTCTCCATCAAAAGTAGGTGGTTTGGCTTTCTTAGATTCATTTGGAAATTATCCCCTATCACTCCTCATGTAAGGGTGATACTAATGACGATCATGATGTCTATCCGAACCAGAGCTAGAATGGTACGTGTACTCATCACCCCGCCTATCCAAATTTTCCAACAACCATACTGTTACACAGCAATTTGTCATCGTCCCTACAATCCCCATCCCGCACATTGGAGGGTTCATTCCGTGACCTGTGGGCAGAGTTAAGGCTTGAAAATACTTTCATTGCATCCCTTTGAAGATGAGCTTTAATTTCCCTAAAGACATCTCACTGCAAAAAACCCTAAAAATATCTCTTTTTCCATTGGCGCGGTTCCATAGTTCAGCCCTCGCGCCAAGAGGGAAATCCTCCAAAGAGGGTGCGCCAATTGGCGCTCTGTCATAGAGCCGTACCCGCGCCAACCATATTAAGAGGTGTTTTTTAAAAATAAAAGGCAGAAGTTTCATCCTAACAAATTACTAGGCTGATTTCTATCTTGAGTTGGGAGGTTTGGCTACGGATTTCCATGGAGAGGAAGTAGTTTGCCACCTCTCATGGAAGCTTCCTTGATGATAGGGCCAATCCCATAATTATAGGGATCCCAACTCCCCTTCCTCCTTCTATAAAAGCTTGCCCATTTCCTGTTAGGTCCCTATATCACTAGTATAGTCCCTTATTATTGTTAGTGTAACCCCCTTATTGTTATTATTCTACCCCTGTAACCCCCATATTGTTATTATTGTGCCCTTAAATTATTATTGTTAGGTCGGCTAGGATTACATTGTGGCCCACTAGGATTACATTACGGCCCCATGGACTCCTATATATAGAAAGGAGGTTTTGTAAATGGTATCATCCAAGAATTGTTCATTCATGTAATGTATTGGAGGTTGCCCCCTCGAAGTGGCTTATTTCTAAGGCGTTGATATCTCATTTCTTCTATTTTGGAGCTGGTTACACAACATTTAGTATCAGAGGTTTGGATTCTAGGGTTTCGCTGCTCCAAATAGGTCATCGTGGAATTTTCGCTATAACGTTTTTTCTATGAAGTTTCAGAAGCTGAAATTTTTAGGGTGCGAAGCTGAAATCCTGAGGACGATTTTCTAAAAATTTTAGATCTTGGTTCGCAATATTTTCGGAGATATGATCTTTGGAAGTTAGGTATTTGTTCAGGCGCCTAAACAGGTCATCGTGGAATTTGCGCTATAACTTTTTTTCTACGAAGTTTCAGAATCTGAAATTTGTATGGTGCGAAGCTGAATCCTGAGGAAATTGGCCAAAAATCTCGCAGCTTGTCTGTAATATTTTGGAGATATGATCTCAGGAAGGTAGTGCTTTTTCGTGCTCCGACCCCCATCTCAAAGAGGTGATCGTGGAAAAGTTCAATAAATCTCTCTTCTGGGCATTGGATTGAGTGCCGTAAAAATTGGTTGCAAGTACACAGAATTTCGTTTCTTGGCTATCAAGTTTAGAGACAAAGGACAAAACAGTGACACGTGGCAAGTCGTACAAGTTCAAACTACTAAACCAGTCCATAATTAGGTCATTGTGGGATATTGGACACAACTTTGTCTTGGAGAATCCAAATCAGGTCAGACCTGTGGAATTTGAAATATAATTAATAGGGCTACATTGGTACCGAATTTTAGATATTGAAGTGCTAAAATCATAGAAATAATCCATTTTCAATATCGAGCTCCTCAAAAGCAAGAAAAAGGTGTGTATTTTTTTCCAAATTGCATAAGTCTTGTGTGAATAATCAAGTTAAATTGATCCCAAGGGCATATTGTAGAATAGATATCAGTATTGGATTCTAAAATGGCCCCTAAAAAGAATTCAACACCCATTAAGCCTTTAGAAGGCTCTACTATGACTCATGAAGATGAAGAATGGCAACATGACATATCAAAATTACAAGAGCAAATTTCGCTCTCGCAAAGAACAACAAAAATGAAATGGAAGTTTTGAAGAAAGGCGTGGAAACTAAGATGGATGGCTTGAAGAAAGGCGTGGAAGCTAAGATGAATGGTTTGGAAGCTAAGATGGATGACATGAAAGACAACATGGAAAACATGAAGAATGATCTAAAAGCATACATGGAAGGCTTGATGACAAGTTTAAAACCAGAAATGATTCCTAATGGTAAAAATATAGTAGAATAACCTCATGATGAGAACAAAATAAATGTTAATCGTGATTTCATAAACTCTAATGTTGGCGGGAAGAACCACCATATTCCAAAAATGGATATAAGGAAGTTTGATGGAAAGGATCCTGTAACATGGATACTACAGATGGAGCAATATTTTGAGCTCCATAATGTGCAAAACACACAAAATGTACGCATTGCTACTTTACATTTAGAACAAAATACATTTGTATGGTATCGATGGCTTTTCTCCCGTAAAAAAATTGTCACTTGATCAATTTTTACGGAGGAAATGATAGCACATTATGAGGATACAAAGAGCAACACCTTCTTTAGCCAATTGATAAATCTCAAACAAAAGGGTTTAGTGGGGGAGCACATTGAGGACTTCAAAAATTGAATATAAGGGTAACTGATATTCCAGAGGAACACAGGATTGATCTCTTCATAGGCACTTTAAAGGATAACATCCAACATGAAGTTCGCGTTTTGGAACCTGATTCATTGGAGAAGGCATTCAGGTTGGCAAGAAAAATTGAATGTAAAATTATGGCGACAAGGAAGCCTACCACTCACTTCTATAAAGAGGGAAGTGTTGCTACTCCTAGATTTCAACAACCTACAAGGTTGACACCACAACAATTGGAAGAAAAAAGAGCAAAAGGGATTTGCTACAGTTGTGATAGCAAATACACTAAAGGTCATAAGTGTGCTGAGAAGAAATTATTTTACATAGATTGTGAAGAGGAAGAAGAAAATGAACAAGAAGAGGATATACACCAGGAACCAGCCCTAGAAGAGGAGGAAATGAATCCGACCATACCGTGTAATGCACTGGTAGGAATTACCACTCCTCAAACTCTCAAGATAGAAGGAAAAATCAAGAAGAAAAAGGTAATAGTGTTGATTGATTCAGGTAGCACCCATAATTTTATTCATTGTAAGGTAGCCAAGGAATTAAATTGTTTCCTATACCCAGCACCAGAATGCCAAATGATGGTTGCAAATGGAGGAACTATAAATTGCTCTGGGAAATGCCATAATATCAAGCTAACCATGGGGGAATATGTATTGACTAGTCCAATGCTTTCCATTCCTATGGGAGGTGTTGATGGTGTATTAGGAGTACAATGGTTACAATCTTTGGGGACGGTAGCTTTTAATTTTCAAGAACTTCTCTTGAAATTTTTTTCAGAAGGAAAGGAAGACGAATTACGGGGTATTGAAGGTAAGCCAGGAAGGATAATAAGCTCTAATGTCATGACAAAGCTTCTAAAGAAAGAACAACAAGGCTTAATTGCACAATTATGCTCACTAGAAGTTCCAACATCAAAATCATCTATTTCTGCAAATCTCCAAAAAGTCTTGGACAATCATTCCAAGGTGTTTGAAACTCCCAAAGGACTCCCACCTATTCGTGATCATGATCATGCTATTCATTTGATTCTAGGAAGTGTTCCTCCAAACATCAGGCCTTATAGATATCCTTACTTCCAAAAGAGCGAAATTGAACGTATGATTACAGAAATGTTAGAGGCGGGTGTTAGTATGAATCCTTTGTTGAAGTGTACGAAAAAGGACCACTTTAGCTACGCATAACTAATAGCCCTAACAACAAAAGTGGCTGCCAATATCTTCAGATCTGCGGTTAGTTAGACAAGAAAAGAGTTGCAAAATACCAGATCTATGTATGGAAAGACATTAAGCAGTAAAAACAAGGGTTTGCTCCATATACCAATAGACAAGACAACAACAATTTTTGAAAGAATTTTTGTATTAATGGGGCACCTGTGAGGAAAACCAGAAGGAGTATCCAATTCCCCTCGGTGGGATGGGTTCTTGGAAGTCCTCAGCACTTCAGATCTAAGATTCTTCTCTCTAGTTGATGTAGAAAACCCAATGCAAAGAGTAGAGCTCAAAGGGAGAAAAATGGCAGAAAATGGTGACCAAGTGTATAGATCCAGAGTGATCTAATAGGCAACAAAAGGTGAAGAATGGTAGGGAAAACCCTCCTATTTATAACAAAATATTAGGTCATTCTAGATCTTGGTGCATGGGTTAACTAGATCTAGATCCACTTTTTATGGAATATTTTATTATATTTGTTGGAGGGAAAAGGTATTTGACTTGGGTCAAATCCCTTAATTTGTCAAAAATAAATAAATAAATGATTTATTTATCTTTTTAAGGAAACGGTTAGAAGATAATCAAATAAATAATGATTTATTTAATTATTTAAGGAAGTAGTTGAAAGATAACTAAATAAATAGTGATTTATTTAATTATTTGTGGGTGATTTGGTCATATTTAACAAGGAATATTATCTAAATAAAGGTTTAAATAATTATTCCTAGAAAATAATAAGATAAATAAAGGTTTATCTAATTAATTTCTTTGATTTTGGGTTAAACATGACTGGGAATAATAATTAAATTATGGTTTAATTAATTATTCCATGAGGAAAATCAAACAAATATGTGTTTGTTTAATATTTCCTTTTGGGGTTTCCTGTTTTAACATAGTGAAAGCGGTTTTACTTAGGGTAAAACTGGTCTTACATGGTGTACTTGGGTCCATCTAATGGTAATAAGTTAGATGACCAAAAAATGGTGTAACAGCGGGTATAATTCAACCTAGTCAAAGTTCTTTCTCTGCTCCTGTAGTATTGGTACACAAGAAGGATGGATCATGGCGAATGTGTTCGGATTATAGGGAGCTCAATAAGCTCACCATTGAAGACAAATTTCCCATTCCTGTGATTGATGAATTATTGGATGAATTACATGGAGCAATTTATTTTACCAAGTTGGATCTTCGTTCAGGATATCATCAAATTTGAATGAAGACTGAAGATATTCCAAAAACAACATTTCGAACTCATGAGGGTCATTATGAATTCTTGGTCATGCCTTTTGGCCTTACCAATGCACCTTCTACATTTCAAGGGTTGATGAATTCCATTTTCAAACCCTTCCTTAGAAAATTTGTGCTAGTATTTTTTGATGATATACTAATCTACAGCAGGTCCTGGAAGGATCATGTTGAACATGTTGACAGGGTGCTCAAACTATTGCGGGAGAAACAATTATATGCAAAAAAATCCAAATGTTTCTTTGGAGTACAAGAGGTGGAATATCTGGGTCATATTGTATCTCACGAGGGTGTTAAAGTAGACCCTAAAAAAATTAAAGCCATTAAGGAATGGAAAGTCCCAACAACCATAAAGCAGTTGCGAGGATTTCTCGGGTTAACAGGGTATTATCGCAAGTTTGTTAAGAATTATGGGAGAATAGCAGCACCTCTAACAACATTATTGAATAAAGATGCATTTTCATGGACTCCTGAAGCAACTAAGGCCTTTGAACATCTTAAAGAGGCAATGTGCCTAGCACGGTCTTAGCTATGCCAAACTTCAAAAAAACTTTTATTGTGGAATGTGATGCCTTAGGAAATGGAATTGGTGCAGTTTTAATGCAGGAAGGAAGACCCATTGCTTTTGAAAGTCGTCCAATCAAAGGAAAGTATTTACAGAAACCTATTTATGAGAAGGAAATGTTATCAATACTGCATGCACTAAAGAAATGGCGAACTTACCTAATGGGAAGACACTTCAAGGTAAAAACCGATCATGATAGTCTTAAACACTTTTTGGAACAAATACTATCGTCAGAAGAGCAGCAGAAATGGGTCACAAAGATGTTGGGTTATGACTTTGAAATAATCTACAAAAAAGGAAAGCTGAATGTTGTTGCAGATGCACTCTCAAGAAAGAATGAAGACGTGGAAGCATTGCTTTGTGCCATTTCTATTATCAAACCAGATTGGATAACTGAAGCAAGAGATGAATGGAAGAAGGACAAAGATGTATGGATACTCATTCAAAAGTTGCAGCAAGATCCTAGTACATCTGATACATTTAGTTGGAAAAATGATTCCTTATGGTACAAAGATCGCTTACATCTTTGTAAGAATTCCCAACTAAAACAAAAGATTCTTCTGGAATTGCACACTTCTCCTTTAGGAGGACACTCAGGATTTTTAAAAACTTACCACGGGGTGAAGAAAGAATTTTTTTGGGATGGCCTTAAATCTGATATTCGAAAGTTTGTGGCGGAATGTTTGGTTTGCCAACAGAATAAAGTGGAAACAATTAAGACCCCAGGACTTCTACAACCTTTATCCATTCCAGGTCAACGTTGGGAGGAGATTTCAATGGATTTTATCACGGGTTTACCTAAGTCCGAAGGAAAGAGTGTCATCATGGTGGTAGTTGATAGACTTACCAAGTATGCACACTTTTGTGCATTATCTCATCCATTTAAAGCAAGTACGGTTGCTACTACATTTATGGATAGAATTCAAAAGCTACATGGAAGCCCAAGGGTTATTGTGAGCGATAGAGATCCCATTTTTACTGGAAATTTTTGGACGGAGTTATTTTCTTGTTTGGGTACTCAATTAGCTCATAGCTCATCTTATCATCCTCAATCGATGGTCAAACTGAGATAGTAAATAAATGTTTGGAAGGATATCTTCGTTGTTTTGTATCTGATAAACAAACACAATGGGTCAAGTGGTTACCTCTCGCTGAATGGTGGTATAACACTTCCTTCCATGCTGCAGCAAAAATGACCCCATTTATGGCACTTTATGGATATCATCCACCATCGATCACATCATCTTTAAGGGAAAATTTGAAGGTTCAAGCAGTGGAAAATCACGTCGAGCATCAGCAAGAAGTTCTCCAACTCTTAAAGGATAACCTGAATTTGGCACAAAATCGAATGAAACAACAGGCAGATCAACATCGCGGCGAGAGAAGTTTTGATATAGGAGATTGGGTATTTTTACGGCTACAACCATATAAACAAATGTCCCTCAAGCAAGCTAAGAAGGATAATAAATTATCGCCAAAGTACTATGGTCCTTACAAGGTGTTGCAAAGGATTGGTACTATGGCATACAAATTGGAGCTTCCTGCTTCTTCGCGAGTACATCCAGTTTTCCATGTTTCATGCTTAAAGAAGGTTATAGGAGAAAATCTTCCAGTTCAAACAATATTGCAAGAACTTGATGAGGAAGGAAAAATCATATTGGAACCAGAAGCGGTCATGGAAACAAGAACTCGACAACTACGGAATCGATCAATTTCAGAGTATCTCATCAAGTGGAAGAACTTACCCACTGAAGATTCTACATGGGAGGATGAGAATTTTATACAGAAGCACCCGGAGCTACTCAAGTGTTGAGGACAACACTTTTTTTTTGAAGGAGAGGGGCATGTTAGGTCCCTATATCACTAGTATAGCCCCTTATTATTGTTAGTGTAAACCCCTTATTGTTATTATTGTACCCTTGTAACCCCCATTTTGTTATTATTGTGCCCTTAAATTATTATTGTTAGGTCGGCTAGGATTACATTGTGGCCCACTAGGATTACACTATGGCCCCATGGACTCCTATATATAGAAAGGAGGTTTTGTAAATGGTATCATCCAAGAATTGTGCATTTATGTAATGTATTGGAGGTTTCCCCCTTGAAGTGGCTTATTTCTAAGGCGTTGATATCTCTTTTCTTCTATTTTTGAAGCTGGTTACACAACATTTCCATTTGCAAGCTAGTTCCAAAGGGTGGCAGAATTTCTAAGTTCCCAAGAGCTTTCATGCTACAAAAGCCTTCTTGATTCCCTAAGGCCAAATCCAAGCAAGGAGACTATTTCCAAGTATCCGGAGAGAAAGGCTTGTCCCATCCTTGACAGGCTTTTCCGAGACATGTTGTGCTGACGACCCGCTAAAGGAGAGTGCTGCGTCGAAGCTATGGTTGTATTCTTATTTTGACTCTTTAATGATAAGCGACTATCGGTTATGGTTCCACTCTTGTTCTTGATCATGTTCATGAGTTATATCCTCTTCGATTGATATATAGTTGTATGCACTGGATTTTATGCTTGCGTTTGTGTTGTTTCTTGCATGTGCAGGTGTCCGATCACGGGGATCGTGAGGATTGTGATCTGCCAAGGCAAAGGAACGGGAGCACCACCTCTTCTACAGATGATAGCGTTGGATTCCAGGTAAGCCTTCCTCGCAAGTCGGTTTATTTACAATTAGGAACCTGCACTATAGTGTGTTTGATTGTTGCTAGACCCGATCTAGGCTAGTAGGGATCACCTCTGTCCGCAGAGGGGATTTACCTCCTTAACAATTTGGCGACTCCGCTGGGGACTCATCTTGTTGTTTGATTTGTAAGCTATAAACGGAGCCTGAAGTACAGCCAAATAGCCTTTGAAATGCTTTTGCTCTGCATTAGCGGAGTAGATCAACGCTGCTTCAGTCAATCTCCGGTTTAGTTTACGAACTGAACAACTTGGAATATTGTCTTCTCTTTTCGGTCAATTTCTTGGCCTTGCTTGCTTGGTCAGCTCTCTGGGTTGGTTATTTTTGTGAATTTGGGTCTTTGATAGCTTGAACATCACTGGTCTGATCTTAGATTGCTTATTTTTTATTTTGGAATAGCAAACTTGACTGGCGCGCTTTTTAGCATGACAGTCGTGCCAATTGGCGCCATTTGTCCATTTATTACCCGCGCCAATCTTGATATGGCGCTAGTTTCAGCCTGACAGTCACACCAGTGCTGGGGACTACTGGGGTTTGCTCTGTTTTGATCTTTCTGAGCTTGATCTGTGTGTTTAGCTTTGCCTCGCTTTGAGCCTAGATTACATGGTTCATTTGAGTCTTGGAGATTCTGCTGGAAGTGGTGAGTCTGGTCTTGGTTGGGAGAAATTCTTTGTTTTTTCATTTTTAGGCGTTGGCGCTTATTGTCAGTTAGCAACCCGCACCAATTGGCCATTGGCGCTAGTTGTCAATGTACAAGTCGCGCCAGTTGGTGCTAGTTGTCAATGTACAAGTCGAGCCAATTTCAGGGTGTGTGAAAATTTAGATTTTTTCCCTTAATCCTTCACTAGTGTGTCTTTCCCTTCCGGTCTTTTCAATGTATGAGCATAGATTACATTGCTCATTGTTTGGAATGTCTTCTTTCCATGATTGTTTGATGTAAAAGGGAATGAATGCCTTGTTTTGATCTCTTGCTTTGGAAGTCCTCTTTGTACTTGACCTGATATGTCTTGTCGCCTTTTGAGGAATTTCATGACAAAGTGTTTGAAACAACGAATGCATTCTTAGTGTTTGTCTACATTCATCCTTCGTTAAGGAGATTTGCGTTCTTTTAGTTTTCGTCTCATAGTTTGCTTTTCGTTAAAATGCATTAGATCACATTGCATTGAAAAGTGTTTTTGAGAGTTATCATTGAACTTAGATCACATTGTTTAATGATTGAAAGCTAAAAATCGCTATGAGTGCATTCTCTTTCATTAAAAGCATGCATTAAGTAGATTCTCATTTCCTCGAAAAAAGCATTGAGTGCATTCTTATCATTTGAAAAGGAAATTGTGCATAGATTACAATTGCATAGTTTTCGGGAAAAAAGAGGATTTTGCATAGATTACATTGCATTATTCGCATCGTTGAATGTTTGGAGTTACTTTTGGATAGTGAAAGTCATCTAGTTTGGAAAATTTTCATTTGCAGTGTTGTTTTATGTCGCATCATTGTTTGAAGCTCTTCCCTTAACTAGATAGCATTCATCGAATTGAAAAGTTTTATTTTCTCATTTAGTTGCATATACGAGATTGTCAGATGACATACGGTAGGGCCTTGAAACCGAAACATAATTGAAGATCAACCATAAAATTTACTCAATTTACCTAAGGAATCATTGAAACATTAACGAAATATTTAGAGGTCTAGGCTAGAGACGTGTTCCGGCGTCGTTAAACCTAGTAGCTGTCGTTCGCCTCTTGGCTTTAGACAGCGCTAGTACGGACTTGTGCTCCCCGTACCTTCGAGTATATAAAGGGAGACCCCACTAGGTTTTAATCCTTTATCCGTAGGAAGCCGAGTCTGCCGCCCTATACCCGTGATACACCGGACATAGCATTCGGGGAGATTGCCTGCACGTACGTTAATTCCTTGGTTGATTTCTCTTTCATTTTTGAAACCAAGGTGTATATTGCAGTTCACGGATATCTGGTACACCCTTTGCCTAGAATTCCTGAGCAGTCATTTCGATCTTTTCTGACTCTTTAAATTTGAAAAGGTCATCAAGCGCTTGTCCTTTCACACTTGTTTCCAACCTGAAAGTGATAGAGTCACCTTTTTCCTGTTTCTCGACTCTTAAAAGATGAAACGGTAGAGTTTTGTTTCAATGTTTTAAAAAATTAACTGCCCACGAAATATTCCTGGTTAGACTTAGTTTCCTTAGGGTGTTGTTCTAAGATCTTTTCTGATGGCAACTTTTCCAGAGTTCACCAACCAAGGAATCCCCTCTGAAGGGAATCCTGGTCCTTTTCCTCCTTTTGGAAATGTTGGTGCTCCTTATATGGCAATGTTGTCCCTTCCTGGGTTAACTGTTGGGTTGCCTGTTTGGTTGTTTTCAACTGCTGTGGTCCCGAATGTCTTTGCTACTGTTCAATCAGTTCCTCCGCCTGAACAACATCATGTTGATTCTAAGGTGGACCTCTCCCCTTCTTCGCCTGTTTCTGCGTCCTCCTCTTCTACTTTGCCTGATGAAAGTCTGGATTCGAGTAACCAGGTGGCTAAGAAGAAGAAGAAGAAGATAAAGAAGAAGAAGTCTGATAAAGGAGAGGCTAGCTCTGCAGCTATTGTGCCTAAGAAGCCTTCCATTGATAAACCTCCCAACCCTTCACGGAAAGTCAAGTTCCCTTACATGTTGTGCATGGGAGACCATCTTCTTCGAGACTGCCCTGGCATTCCTAAGGTGCTTGAAGAATGGTCCAGCGGTCGTCCACCGTTGCCTTTGGCTTCCGGGAGTCAGGTTGGGGGCACGTCTTCAGCTACTGTTGGTAAAACTCCTAAGAAGCAGGGTAAGATTACCAATCCCTGTAGGTTGTGTGAAGCGCACCATGCCATTCATCTTTGTCCTTATATGGATGAAGCCAAGCAAGTGTTGGACAGCCCGACTGTTTCTACGCCGTGCCTTCCAGTTGGTTATAAACAACTTTCTTTGAGTCCTCCACCAGCTGATCCTACGATTGGTCAAGATTCATCCTTGGTCAATCCCGCTCCCCCAGAAATTCCCATTCAAGAACCCATCCCTGACCAATCATTGGTTGTGGGATCGGTTGAGCTGGCCCCGTCTGCGGTGCACCAGGTCTTTTCCGTTGAGAGTGGACCCCACACCCCTCATGTTCTTCTTGTTTCTTCAGATTCCTCGGATTTGGAGAAAGATTCTCCTATCCCCGAATCTCAAGAAGCTACTCCTCCACCTCCCATGATGGAGGTCCCGGAGGATACTCCTCCCACCTTCGAGATGGAGGTTGTGGAGGATGCTTCTTCTCCTTCCATAACACCAGGGGAAGACCATCTCGGTTCGATGGTAGCCCCTCCAAGTAGTTTGATCGCTTCCTTCGATTGGAGTCGATTTGTGGGATATCGCCTTCCGTCTTATGTGCCTTTCGAGATCACAGTACAGGCTTTTGGTCTCGTCATACCCAGCACCATTATAGACGAAGGCGCCTCTGTTAGTATTCTATCCTCAACCACCTGGAAAGCTTTTGGCTCGCCGCCGCTTGCGCCTGTTACGCAGAATTTGTTGGCATTTAACAGAATAACGAGTCAACCATTAGGGATCCTTCCAAGGTTACCTGTTACTTTGGGAGGTAAAACCATCCATATGGACGTGATGGTTTTTCCAGGCCCCTTAGATTTCAATCTGCTCCTGGGGCGTGATTACACCTATGCCATGGGAGCGCTTGTCTCCTCCCTTTTTCGTGTGGTCTGTTTTCCACATGAAGGACGGATTGTGACCATTGATTAGATTTCATTCTTTGGTCCTGATGTGGCAACTGGCCCGCCATCATACCTTCCTGGTTTTTATCCACCCGTTGTATCTGCCCCACCGCAGATCAACTATGTGGCTGCCTACCCTGTGCCTGTGCTCAGTGATGATGCCGTCGTGCATCAGGTGCTGGGGGCATTAGGTCCTGACTTCCAAGATTTTTTCCTTCCATCGGGAGTGGAACTCTTGGAAGCAATGACTTCTTGTTCATTATGATGAAGTCGTTCGGAGCATGGTTCCTTTCTTGTGTCAAGCTTCTTAAAAAATGAAACAAGGTGGTTGGAGCATGGTTCCTTTCTTGTGTCAAGCTCCTTAAAAAATGAAACAAGGTTATCGGAGCAGAGTTCCTTGTCTTGTGTCAAGCTCCTTAAAAAATGTAACAAAGTTGTCGGAGCAGAGTTCCTTGTCTTGTGCCAAGCTCCTTAAAAAATGACACAAGGTGTTTTGAGGATAGTTCTTTTAATGTTTCAACCTCGTTAAAACAATGAAACATGTTTCTTGTTCAATTCGAGTCTTTGATCAGATCCCGTAAAATCCTAGTCGAGTCTTTCTTAGATCTCGTAATTTGAACCTTCACTCCATCTGCCTTCCATATGGACTGAAGCTTTGGGGGCATGTACCTTGAATTGAGTCACCATGCTGGGGGCATGCTTAATTTTTCAAGCATAGTTTGTTTCCGTTTCAAGCTTGTGTAAAAATGAAACCGGTTTCAAGCATAGTTTATCTTTGTTTCAAGCTTGTGTAAAAATGAAACCAACTTCAAGCAGAGTTTCCTGATTTCAAGCTTGTGTAAAAATGAAACCCTTCCCATTTTACCTCTTATGATTGCCATTTTATCAGCCTATTTTTGCTAGATGAGCCTTGGTTCTCTCATTCCATCGTCATTATCTGCTTGGCCGATCATATGCCTTCACTTGGTTGCGATCATATGCCTTCACTTGGTTGTTTTACCTGTTCCTGAGGAACCGCTGCGATGAGTGGTCTTGTTAGCCAGCCTCTTAACCTTTATTTTTTTTGAGCAGTTCCACCATCACCGGAACCAGTTGCTACCCTTTATACCACTCGTTCCTCTAGGAGGAGTCGTCTTTCAGCTTTTTTCTGACTCTCTAAACATGAAAATATTGCCGAGGCCCTTGTCGTTTCGATCTCGTTAAAGTGGCTGCAAAACAACATCTACCCAGTATATGTTTACCCCTTTTTCGGGCTGGGATAGATTATTACGAAAAAGGAATACCTAATATATTGTGATAGGATGTTTTCTAGAACCATGATGTTTGGTCATTTAATTATTCCTAAATTCATTGCATTATTGTCATCAGGATTCATGGTGATGAAGTGCGGCACCATGTGCAAGATAACTTCTCCTGCAACTTTTATGGGGTTTGATTTTAAGATGAAATAAATTCTAAAATAAAAATGGATATGGTTATGTTGTTAAAGGAAGTGATATCCACTCTATATTAGTTACAACAGAGCTGCAAAAAAAATTGAAAATTACAATAAAAACTTGAAAATGAAAATATATTTCTTCGAAATAAAAAAAGTGTTCTTCATCTAATAAAATCAAAACGATGAACTAAAATGAGCATGAAACCATGTTCTTGTAGGCCATTAAACACAAAAGAAACTATGTTGAAAGAAATCCAAAAGTTACAATAAAGTAAATCTAAATCAAATTACATCAACTTGTCTTCTGATCCCTCATCATTAGTCCAGCTATGATTTTCGGAAGTAACCATAAACAACTTGAGTAACTGATATCTAACTTGCAGAAAGTAAACTAATATCAAACCATACTTTCATAATTCAATCCCTCACCATCAGTCCAGCTGTGGCTTTCGGAGGTAACTGAAGATGTCATGCACAATTTAATATATCTAAATTTGCGGAAAGGAAACTAATACCAAACTACACATTTCATAATACAATCCTCACCATCTATCATTTGTAAAGCATGAATGTAGCTAAGAAATATTGTATTGAGCAGGTTTAATAATATTAAATTAACGAAAGGAAACTGTCTTATTACACATTTTATAATATAATCCTCACATCGGTCCGATTTGGCGGCTTTCGAGGGCTCATGGGAATATTGTAGGCAGTTTAATATGTCTCGGAAGACTGAGAGGAAATAATATAGCTAAAACTGTAAAATGCAATCCCTCACCATCGGTCCGGCGGCTGCCGGAAGGCAGAATGTTATGAGCGGCTTAATATCTAATTTAACTACGCGACAAAATGAGCAAAACCCAGTTAAACAAAACGATGCGAAATTAAACGAGAAACTAAAAATCAATTAGCGACGAGCAATGTTAATTCTTGTGTCATTAGTAAAAAACTATGAAAATGGACAAGGTCACAACACAGAAACAAGAACACTGATCAGTGATTAGTAACATAAAACATGAAAGACAGAAGTGAAATGGAAAGCATAAAAGTTTATAAACAGAAATGAAACATATATACTATGAGAGATGCAATGTATAAACATGTGAATGGATTATGGCACAATGAACTTTAAAGAAATAAAACAAGAACTATACACTAATGCACAAAACCTCAGCTGAGCAGGGGCCCTCTACACCAGCCTTGGCAACAATCTTCAAGTATGAATTACGTTGGAAAACAGAGTCTTCTTATATTAAAATGTAGTCATAACAGTAAGGTAGTATTACGGCACTAAGGCAGCGTAATTACATTACAGAGCAGACTAATAAAAGATAACAAAGACTAATCGAGACTAACTCTATATGCGTATGCAAACGCGTTATATATAACAAAAGAAATATAACTGTCTCCTAAAGTTTATGCTGGTGAAGAACACGTAGACCATTACGTCCACGGATCTAGGATCATGGCCGTGTTGGAAAGTAAATCTATGAGGAGTGGATGCTTGAATTCGGCTATGGAGCCATGTACAGATGTCGACTTGTCCTCTGCAAGCTCAGAAACGGCCATATGAACCTTCACGTGACACGAAACAGAGTCCTGTCACCGTAAGACTCTACGGTTGACTTCCATGTGGACGCCTTTGACCGCGGCTTCTTTAGATGAGTTTGCTCGAGCCAATAGGACACGAACCATGTCCACATCATTCCTGACTTGCCCATGTGGCTCGTTTTCCCTGTAGACACCTGTAACATAGAGTTTCACAAAATAGCTGCGGAAAGTTGCAGCAGCTGCGGAAAGTGGCAAGATTCCACAGCTAAATGAACAAAATCTAAATCAAACAGCAGACACAAAAATATAGTTAAAAACCATGTTAGATGCTCTTTTGCAATTAATATACAATGATATTGACAACTTGGGAGGTTCAGGTGAGTGAAAAAGGTATAGAAAAGTGTATGGAAAAGATGCAGAATTGAGATTCAACACATAGTTTTCTACCTTTTCGGATCTGAGGAACTATCTACGAAAAGGGACAATTGGAGTTTACTTTTCTGTTGTCTTTTCAAACTCTATAAACATGAAAAGACGCCGAGTTCTTCCTTTGTCAGACTCGTTAAACCCTGATGACATTGGATTCAGTCGTAATGACGTTACTCGAGTCTTTCCTTCCTAGGGCTCGTTAAATGTACTAGGATGGATTCGTCCGAAGGACGGATTTATATAACAAGCATATGGTATCCTCTTCAAGCTTGTGTAAAAATAAAGAGGTACTCACCTAAATGGTGGGGGAAAATGGAACCAGCATCATTGTGGTGTCGGCAGTATGTCGCTCTTGAACATGGCACTTGTTTGCATTCGTGTCGGGTTGGGGACATCTCATCTCATTTTTCACTTGCCTCCGTGGGTTCGGGTGATTCCTTTTGACCTCTCATCTGCTCTTTGCCTCGTCACTATCACCTCTGATCTTTTGATGTCAAATACTGCCAAATCCACTGTCGTGCTGCCAATATGTTCAAGAGAAGTTGACCTCTGCACATATCAACCTCCCTCTGATTCTCATCTAATCGTGATTCACAAAAAACATCATGTTTCTCTGTCTCGTGTCGATGATGTGGGAAACATTATGGCCCACCTTCGATCAAGGTCACTTCCTGTCGACTTCAGCTCATTATCCAGGAAGCTGATCTAGAGACTCCCTTATGGTACCTTGGAGCCTGCATGCCTCAATGGCAGGTTCGTCGCATTCGACGAGGGGTTTTCATCATTGGCCCCCGATCGAGTGATTCTACGGGTGTTCGACGCCAGCTCATTGATTCACACGCCGTAGATTGTACCTATAGTACCTTGAGGGCCATTGTCATTATTGGTGGTTCCTCTCGCGTCTGTTAACAGCTCTCATCATTGGCTGGTAATCAGACAATGTTCTTGCATGTTCGACTTCAGCTCACATATTCGCATGCTTGAACTTGTACTTTGTTTGGGTCGAGATGGAGCGCAAGACCCTGGATTGTGTCTGTTGTAATCCAGGCTGCGACATTGTGGATTATTATGATTATTTACATGACTCACTGATTGGATGGCTGCGACCATACCTGAGTCTATTTATCGATCTTCATTGGATGGCTGCGTCCATGCCTTGGATCTAGATTATTGTACACTCTGTTATGGATGGCTGCGCCCATACCATGCATATATATCATGTATCTGAGACATCAGTTGTACTTCGCTCCGCAGGTTTTCCGATGGCGGTGTTTTCGGTCGGCATGTTCTCGTAAAGCATTTCACCCCTCTCTCTCTCTTTCGGGACTCATGCTTTAGGGGGCATCTGTTACACAGCAATTTGTCACCGTCCCTACAATCCCCATCCCGCACATTGGAGGGCTCATTCCATGACCTGTGGGCAGAGTTAAGGCTTGAAAATACTTTCATTGCATCCCTCTGAAGATGAGCTTTAATTGCCCTAAAGACATCTCCCTGCAAAAAACCCTAAAAATAGCTCTTTTTCCATTGGCGCGGTTCCATAGTTCAACCCTCGCGCCAAGAGGGAAATCCTCCAAAGAGGGCGCACCAATTGGTGCTCTGTCATAGAGCCGTACCCGCGCCAACCATATTAAGAGGTGTTTAAAAAAAATAAAAGGTGGAAGTTTCATCCTAACAAATTACTGGGCTGATTTCTATCTTGAGTTGGGAGGTTTGGCTACGGATTTCCATGGAGAGGAAGTGGTTTGCCACCTCTCATGGAAGCTTCCTTGATGATAGGGCCAATCCCATAATTATAGGGATCCTAACTCCCCTTCCTCCTTCTATAAAAGCTTGCCCATTTCCATTTGCAAGCTAGTTCCAAAGGGTGGCAGAATTTCTAAGTTCCCAAGAGCTTTCATGCTGCAAAAGCCTTCTTGATTCCCTAAGGCCAAATCCAAGCAAGGAGACTATTTCCAAGTATCTGGAGAGAGAGGCTTGTCCCATCCCTGACAGGCTTTTCCGAGACATGTTGTGCTGACAACCCGCTAAAGGAGAGTGATGCGTCGAAGCTATGGTTGTATTCTTCTTTTGACTCTTTAATGATAAGCGACTATCGGTTATGGTTCCACTCTTGTTCTTGATCATGTTCATGAGTTATATCCTCTTCGACTGGTATATAGTTGTATGTACTGGATTTTATGCTTGCGTTTGTGTTGTTTCTTGCATGTGTAGGTGTTTGATCACGGGGATCGTGAGGATTGTGATCTGCCAAGGCAAAGGAACGGGAGCACCACCTCTTCTACAGACGATAGCGTTGGATTCCAGGTAAGCCTTCCTCGCAAGTCGGTTTATTTACAATTAGGAACCTGCACTGTAGCGTGTTTGATTGTTGCTAGACCCAATCTGGGCTAGTAGGGATATCCTTTGTCCACAGAGGGGATTTACCTCCTCAACACATACATATCTCACTGTATCTGCTCTATCTGACCCATGTCTACTAGGAGACCTACTTCCATATTCCCCATTAGTTTTTTCGTCATGTCCATAACTAATCTGCAATGGCCCTTGTTTCTGCAAATATGACAAGCTCTGAAGAAGTATTGCATTCACCTCTTCTTGTTTCTCTTGTGCTTGTATGAGATTTTCATTATCTGCCTTACAACTCCTTATTTCATCCTGTAATCTTCTCAATGTGTCTGCCAAATCATAATAATTCCCACCATGCTGCTCATATGACTCACAGAGGGAGTCATTGTAGTCTACCATCTTTCTATCCATGTTGATCTTTCTCCTGCAAGGCATAATATGTCGGATAAACCAAATAACGATAAACCAATGTACCTTAGTGTAATTTGGGGAGGATACTTCCTATAGAAATTATAAAAACAATATGTATATAAATGTATTCAATCCGATCATGCGATATGCTAAATCTAGATATTGAATCCTTCTACAAATTAATTGTGGAAAATAAACATGATCGCCAATCACAACAAGTAAAGAAAGAAGAAAATCAAACCACAACACAGATGTTTTCCCGGGGAAATATTGCTGCTCAAAACCCATCTATCTTCTATTGTATATTCACCAAGGAATCATGAAACAATTATAATGCACTCTTCTCATAAGAGTCTGTTGCACTCTCACAACTGTCTCACACTGATCTGGTCAAAATCAACCAACACTTAGCCAATTTTCAGCCTCTTCTCAGCCTGTCTTTCTTGTGCAATTCATGTGGAATGCAATCCCTATTATTTAGGAACTTTAGCCTTCCAAACCTGCGTAATGCTCATGGGAAATTCTATGGTTGTTTTACTACATGCGGGCAGCCTACTAATAATACAACTGATAGTTAACATCCATTTAAAATTTGTCTCAACTGGTTACCCACTGGAACTAACATGCATGCGGTTATTAATAGTAAATCATCAGTTACATGACAGATCACTGCATGTGAATTAAATCTGATTTAATTCACTTTACCTCTCACTAATGCAACAAACAGTTACAACTAGTTAAACTGATTTTAACTCAATTAATTGAGTTAATTTATTTCTCATGCATTAAACTAATGCACTAACTGCAACTTGGACTCAATAACTAATAGAATAACTCTGCATGCTTCACCAATCACCCTCAACTCGAAATTTATGAGCTAAATAATTTTATCACACTCAATTAACTATTACAAGTGATTATGAGATAATATTGCATTTTATTGTCCAATTTAATTAATGGAAAATTAAATTAGACACACATTTCTTGACCTTTCAACACTCCCTCTCAACAAGAAAGGGATTATCAGCTACCCCAATCCTGCCTCTATGGTATTCGAATTTTCCCTTGGCAAGCGCCTTCGTCAGAATATCTGCATCCTGATCTTCCGTGGGAATGTATTGAATTAACATAATTCACCACTGAACATAATCTATGAGATGGTGGTACCGGATGTCTATATGCTTGGACCTATCAGGGAATACCAAATTAACCGAGAGTTTTATGCAACTCTGGTTATCACAATGTATCACCGTCGGATCCATCTGATGACAAAACAAAACAACAAGAATCTTCCTCATCTAGATGACCTCACATGTAGCCTGACTAGCTGCCATGTACTCTACCTCGGCTAAAATGAGTGCCATAGATCTCTGCTTCCTCTTGTACGAAGAAACTGTTGCCGATCCTATGTTGAAGATCCCTCCCAATGTTCTCTTTCTGTCAGATGGACTGCCTGCCCAATCTGCATCGATGAAGCCTTGAAGCTTCACTCCCTCTGTCTGTCTGTACCATAATCCATACTTTGTAATTCCCCTGAGATATCTCAAGACATGCTTCCCCGACTTCCAAAAGAGCTTGGTCAGTTTAACCATAACTTGACTCAACTGGTTAATTGCAAGGAAAATGTTTAGTTTGGTGTTCACCAAGTACATGAGTGAACCCACAAGCTGCTTGTAAATAGTAGCGTCCACTACCTCACCTGAAGTAGCATCCTCCTTTCTCTAGTTTCCTGCAAGAGGAGTCTCCATGGTTTTATAGCTCTCCATGTTGAACTTTCTCAAAATATCTTTGGCATACTTGCCTCGAGAAACAAAAAAACTCCCCATCCCGCTGCCATATTTCCAAACCAAGGAAATAGTGAAGGAGTCCCATGGCCTTCATCTCAAACACTCTTGAAAGATCATCTTTGCAAGAAATTATGAACTTCTCATCACCAGTCAAAATTATATCATCAACATAAAGTACGATAATCAAGAGCTTACCATCAACCACAATCTGGTACAGGTTCACATCCACTTCACTCTTTGTGAAGCCCAACTCGATGAAATAGTTGTCAATCCTAGTGTACCAAGCACGAGGTGCTTGCTTCAACCCATACATTTCTCTCTTGAGTTTGCACACATGTGACTCACTGTCAAAGGTCTCAAAACTTTCTAGCTGCTCTATGTACACTTATTCCTCAATAACTCCATTGAGAAACATAGTCTTCACATCTGTCTGATGTATCTACCACCCCATCTGCGCTGAGAGTGCAAGGATAGATCTAATTGATGCTTGTACCTCAAAACTGGTGCAAAATTCTCCTCATAGTCAATCCCCTCAACTTGTGAGAATCCCTGGGCTACAAATATAGCCTTGTACTTCTCCACACTCCCATATGCCGCTTCCTTCACCTTATAGATCCATCTATATCCAACCATTGATTTCCTGAATAGTCTTGGGACAACTTCTAATGCACTGTTCTTTACGATGGAGTTGTACTCCTCAACCATGGCGTCAACCCAAATTGGTTGTTACACTGCTTCCTCAAAAGAGGATGGTTCTGTCACAATACACTTGCTCATAAGAGCCATGTATCCAGTAAACATGTCTGGATATTATCTCTATCTTCGCAATGATGTAGGTGCTCCTACGTGTTCAGCCGCATCAAGTCTCAATCTATCAGCTTTTTTGGTGCGCCTTCTACCATGTCTAGTGGATGGATCTACATGAGTGTTTTCTACCACTCCATGATCCTCCGCATTTGGATGATCCACATCCTGAGGTTCATCCTTTGGAAACAAGAGTTCCTCATCTACATGTAGATCAAGCTCCCTCTCAAGGGACAATTGCATGGCTTACTCCTCATCAAATTTTATATCTTGTCTCACAACATTCATCTTGTTGTTTGGAAAATACACCCAATAGTTTTGGGGAGTATCATTGTACCCCAAAAATATCCCAATCTCAGTTGTTGGTTCTAGCTTCTTTTTGGGATCTTTGGTCACATGGAAATAGACATATGAGCCAAAAATTTTAAAATATGAAACATCAGGTTTCTTACCAGAAAATTCCTCCTCTGGTGTACTCATGCCAAGTATCTGATGATGACTACGATTTTGCACAAATATTGCTAGGTTGCATGCCTCTGCCCATAGATGCAATGGTAGGCCCTGATCATGCACCATCGTTTGTGCTGCACCCACAATTGCTTTGTTCTTTCTTTCTGTGACCCCATTCTGCTATGCGTTATGAGGCACAATCAACTCTCTCTGAATTCCTTCTTTTCTACAGAAGTTCTTGAATTCATTGGAGATGTACTCACCACAATTTTCGCTCCTCAGAGCCTTCACATGCTTCCCCGTATCTTTCTCCACCATTTCTTTGAACTCACAAAATTTTGAGAACGTCCGATCTTTCTTCTGCATGAAGTAGATCTAACTTTCTAGAAAAATCATCAACAAATATCACATAATACTTGTGCTTTGTTGTCGAAGCTGTAGAGAATGGTCCACACATGTCTCAGTGAACTCTCTCAAGGATTCCCGCTACTTGTTTCTCCTTCTCGTGAAAAGTGGCCTTTGCATACTTCCCCATGGTACATCCCTTGCATGTGTCTATCTGTGCAAGAGTACCCTTTGGAAGCCTTGTAGAAATATGTTGAATGACCTTCAAAGCTCCGTGGTGTAGATGGCCCAATCTCCTGTGCCATAACTCACCCTCATCCCAGCTCACCACTTTTTCTTCTTTACCCATCAATGTTGTGTAGCCATATACATCAAGTTTGTAGAGATTCTTCACACGAATCCCAATCTTCTTGGCTTGTCCTATGGCTTTGTGACAAAGGAATGCTTCCCCTTCACTTAAAACCACATCATAACCTCTATCCTCCAACATAGCAACTGAAAATAAATTATTTTTCAAGCCTGGTACATGCCTTACATCTTTTAATAAGAAGGGTTACCTGATTATCTCTGGAAAGTAACTATACCAATCTCGGTAGCGCTATACCTTCCGTCATCACCCATTTCGATATGTATATGGATATCTTTCTCCTTCAAGCTACTGAAAATTTCTTTGTCTCCCGTCATGTGGAAAGATGCACCACTATCCAAGTACCACACTGATCCCAACGCACTAGACACCATGCATGTGTTGAGCGAGAATTCCAACTCAAATTGCGAGGCCAAAGCCTCACCAACTATAGATTCTGATGCCTTCCTGTTCTTCTTCTTTTGTGGACAATTAGTGGCATAATGTCCATGCTCGTGACTATGAAAACATTTCACTCTGGACATGTCACGCCTCTTGCCTTCTTTTCCAGTCTCATATTTGGAATAGGATTTATTTCCCTTCCCCTTCTTTGCCTTACTAGCCAAGGCGCAATTTTCCTCATCATCTGTCTTAGATGAGGATCCATCCCCGGTATTTCGCCTGAATTCTTCTTGCACCAAATCCAACCAAAGTCGCTCCCAATTTGGTAGCTTCTCCCTCCCATTGACAGAGTCCTGATAACTGTGGAAACTCTTGGGAAGGCCTAGAAGAGCTAGGTTCACCAAGTCATCATCCGCTATAGTAATTTCGACACTCCCAATCTCATATCGACATTGGATGAACTTGGTTAAATATTTTGAAATAGTGTCGCCTTTCTCCATTTTCATTTTCCCGAGCTTGTCCTTTAGTGCCAATTTTTCGTGGTCACTACTACTCTAAAACAGATCTGTCAAATCCTTCCACATTGCATATGGAGTCACTTTTCCATGGAGACTTGAGACAATTTGGTCTCATACTCCCTCTAATAATATCCTCCTCACCTTTGTAACCTTCCTTTTCCAAGAATCAACAAGAGCGACAGCTGCTGTTGCGGGTTTGGGAATGTCATTATCAATGAATTCTTTCAACCCATTGTCCTCCAGAACTGCCTCCATCCTATCTTTCCATGCAATATAATTAGAACTGCCCTTGTGTTTAAGATTGCAACAAGAAACAGTGAAGGAGGCATCCTAAAACATCATCCTTGATCTTAGTTGGAAAATAATCACCTAAACTAAGTGGGGCCCACAATGGTGATTTTTTGCGCAAAGTCTATTTTTAGACTATGCCTATCTTTAGACATGGCGATCATATTCTATGAGTTTCAGGATGCTATTTGTGGATGGTTGGTCAAGTTGGAAAAATAGATGGACTTCTATTTTTAGACATATTGGGTGGAGTCTATTTTTAGACTGCCAGTCTAAAAATAGATATGTGGAATGTTATTAGCTCTTAATAATATTTGGACTCTAAACATTATCTTATTCTCTTGGAGCACTTTAGTTAAGTTTTTGGTCTTCTTATTTGTGACAAAGAGCAGCTATTCACCGAGGGTTTTCTGTATCTATTGCATGGAGGACTTCGGTTAGAACTCATGTGATAGAGTTTGGTGGAGTTGGAAGTAGTTGAGTGGAGTTGTAGTGAGTGGAGTTGTATTCGGTTAACTTTCAAGTTAGACTTAGTTGAGCTAGTTGTATCTAGTCTAACTAATTGATACACTAGTGAGAGTGGCATGAATTAATTAGTTAATTAATTCACTAAATAATAACTCATTAATCAACTGAAGAATACATCAGTTAACTACAGTGCATGACAGTCTCAGTGGAGACCAATGGAGAGATAGGTGAAAGAGCAAGTGTGACTATCAGTTGTGACTATAGTGTTGCATTGTTTGCACCACACACTTAGTGGAGATGCTATGAGGATTGCGTGAGCAAGACTAGAGCAATTCGAGTTCATTCAGAGCCATTATTTAGCAAGGGTTGCGCAGTAGAGGCAGGCTAGCAGGTGGAAAAGATCGGTGCATGGATTTGCAAGATCGGGCCTTATTAGTGTGTAGCGATTGTATTATACTGAGAGCTTGATATGATCATCTTTGTATGAGGATTGTTACATGATCTCTATGACATATATTATATACATATAGTTGGGGTTTTCAACTTCAGGCTTTCCCGTTAAACAACTATGTTAATGTGTGTGAATTTTTATTATTTCATGTGTGCATTGCAATCTTGATTTAATTTCCGCAAATGATCAATGGTGGAATAGATTATGTATTTTGCATGAAGTTAAAATAGTGTGAGATCAGGATAATCTTGGATATATAACACATAATTTATATAATTTATACATGGTATCGAAGCAGATGATCATTGGAGTAGATTGCAATTATTGAAGCGGTTGAGTTTTGTGCTGGTGGAATTCAAATTTGCTGCAGTGTTTTCTTGGTGTTGAAGTTGAGCATTCATTGAAATGTCTTTCAACGGATTGTGATTGGAGTATGCCCTTGATGGGAACTTGAATTATATTGCATGGAAGGATAGGATGGAGGCAGTGCTTGATGATAATGGGTTGAAGGAGTTCATCGATAGCGATATTCCTAAGCCGAGTTCTAGCGATGCAGCTGCACTTGACGCATGGCAAAAGAAGGTAGCAAAGTGTCGAAGGATTCTGTTGGAAGGTGTGAAAGACCACATTGTGTCCAACCTTCATAGTAAATCCACTCCATTCTTAATGTGGAAGGCTTTGACAGAATTGTTCCAAAGCAGAAGTGACCAGAGGAAGTTGGCACTTAAAGACAAGCTTAAATAAAAATGGAGAAGAATGACACTATTCCGGTATACTTGACAAAGTTTGTCCACTGCAGGGATGAGCTTGGGAGTGTAGGAGTCAGTTTTGATGAAGAAGACTTGGTGATCTTGGCTCTCCTTGGGCTTCCAAAGAGTTGGCATAGCTACGAAGACTCTGTCAATGGACGGGAGAAACTACCAGGATGGGAGTGACTTTGGTTGGATCTTGTGCAGGAGGAGATAAGGCGAAGTACCAGGGATGGCTCTTTATCAAAGCAAGATGATGAGGAGGATTGCGCTTTGGTTTCCAAGGCAAAGAAGAATAAGGGGAAGAAATTCCATTATATCTGAGGCCGGTGAAGATGGCAAAGAGCGTGACATGTCCAAAGTGAAGTGTTTTCACTGTCATGAACATGGGCATTTCGCCACTAATTTTCCACATAAGAAGAAGAACAAGATGGTTGCTAGAGCTACAGCTGGTGAGGCTCTTTCCTTGCAATTTTATCTTGACTTCTCATTGATCACATGCATGGTGTCTAGTGCATTGGGATCATGGTGGTACTTTGATAGTGGTGCTTCCTTTCACATGACGAGAGATGTGAACCATTTCAGTGACTTGGTGGAGAAAGATCTCCAGTTGCATGTTGAGTTGGGTGACAATGGACGATACAGTGCGATCGAAATTGGTACCATTACCTTTCAGAGCGAGTCAAGTAAACTCATTCTTTTACAAGATGTAGTGCATGTTCCAGGTTTAAAGAAGAATTTAATCTCAGTCTCAATGTTAGAGGATAAAGGGTATGATGTTTTCTTTAGTGAAGGAAAATTTTTCCTTCGGTACAAAGCAACAGGACAAGTCAAGAAGGTTGGGATTTGAGCGAAGAATCTCTACAGACTTGAAGTAGATGGGATTTCTATGGAGCTTCATACTGTTGGGAAGTGCAAGAAAGATATGCAATTGAAGCTTGAGAGGGAGCAGGATTTGCATGCAAGTAAGAGTGAACCTCGGGATGTGGAGCAGCCACAAGATGAGGATCATGGAGTGGGAGAAACCACTCATGCAGATAAATTTCATGCCAGATGGGTAGAGGGAGTGCATGCAGCTATACCACCAGGTGAGAGGTGGGGCCACATGCATGAGTAATCCCAAGAGGAGATTTCTAGGCAGGATTCATGGAGATGGTGTGGATCTCGTGAATTGAACCTAGCTATGAGTTTCCCAAAGAGCAACAGTAGCATGATCAGTTGGATTGATGCGGGCAGATCAAAGTGAAAGTGTCAGATACTGGAGTGCGGTTCAGAGTTGACAGCAAGTGCAGAGTGCATGGGTGCAGAGTTCAACAGCGCAGTGGTTCCTGAAGACATGTGCAGTTGGTATCAGCATAAGTCAAAGAATTTTATGATAGGTGCATTGAGATTGATTGATTTGTTTGGAGCCTTTTAGTTTCGAAAGAGTTGCAAAGAAGATGCATGGAGTTGCAGGGCGCTTGCAAAGGTTGCAGGGCGAATGCATGGAGTTGCATGTCGCATGCAAAGACAGTCCTTTCTTGTTGAGATGGAGTGTTGAATATTGCAACAAGAAAAAGTGAAGGAAGCATCCTAAAACATCATCCGTGATCCTAGTTGGAAAATAATCACCTAAACTAGGTGGGGCCCACACAGGTGATTTTTGGCGCAAAGTCTATTTTTAGACATGGCGATCATATTCTATAAGTTGCAGGATGCTATTTGTGGATGGTTGGTCAAGTTGGAAAAATAGATGGATTTCTATTTTTAGACATATTGGGTGGAGTCTATTTTTAGACTGCCAGTCTAAAAATAGATATGTCGAATATTATTAGCTCTTAATAATATTTGGACTCTAAACATTATCTTATTCTCTTGGAGCACTTCAGTTAAGTGCACAGATGTGGCACAGGAGCTGACAGAAGGAATTACGTTATTCCTGAGGGTTTAATGGAGCTATTTCATGGAGGACTTCAGTTAGAACTCATGTGACAGAGTTTGGTGGAGTTGTAGAAGTAGTTGGTGGAGTTGTGTTCAGTTTAACTCAGTTAGACACAGTTGAGCTAGTTGTATCTAGTCTAACTGATTGATACACTAGTGAGAGTGATGTGAATTAATTAGTTAATTAATTCACTAAATAATAAATCATTAATCAACTAAAGAATACATCAGTTAACTACAGTGCATGGCAGTTTCAGTGGAGACCAGTGGAGAGATAGGTGAAAGAGAAAGTGTGACTATCAGTTGTGACTATAGTGTTGCATTTTTTGCACCATACACTCAGTGGATATTCCTATGAGGATTGCGTGAGCAAGGCTGGAGCAATTCGAGTTCATTCAGAGCCATTCTTCAGCAGCGATTGCGCAGTAGAGGCAGGCTAGCAGGTGGCAAAGATCGTTGCATGGATTTGCAAGATCGGGCCTGATTAGTGTGTAGCGATTGTATTATACTGAGAGCTTGATATGATCAGCTTTGTATGAGGATTGTTACATGATCTCTATGAAATATATTATATACATATAGTTTGGGTTTTCAGCTTCAGGCTTTCCCGTTAAACAACGCGTTAATGTGTGTGAATTTTTATTGTTTCATGTGTGCATTGCAATCTTGATTTAATTTTCGCAAATGATCAATGGTGGAATAGATTCTGTATTTTGCATGAAGTTAAAATAGTGTGATATTGGGAGAATATTGGACATATAACACATAAGCTATATAATTTCTACAGAGTGAATATTCCAAGATCAAGCTATTAAAATCCATCTTGATCCGTCTGTCACACCAAAGAATATTTCTACAAATTCAAATGCTATTCATTCACAAACTCAATTTCTTCTCCACTATAGTGATTTCCTGCACTCCGATACCATGTAGAAATTATACAAACAATATGTATATCAATGGATTTAATCCGATCATGCGATATGCTAAAGCAAGATACTGAATCCTTCTACAAATCAATTGCAGAAAATAAACACGATCACCAATCAAGACAAGTAAAGAAAGATTCATATCAAACCACAACACAAATATTTTCTTGGGGAAATCTTGATGCTCAAAACCCCTCTATATTCTATTGTATATTCACCAAGGAATCATGAAACAATTACAATGCACTCTTCTCACAAGAGTTTGTTGCACTCTCACAACTGTATCACACTGATCTAGACAAAATCAACCAACACTCAGCCAATTTTCAGCCTCTACTCAACCTGCCTTGCTTGCGCAATTCATGTGGAATGACATACATATTATTTAGGAATTTCAGCCTTCCAAAATTGCGCAATGCTCATTGGAAATCCTATGGTTGTTTTACTGCATGCGAGCAACCTACTAATAATACAAATGATAGTTAACATCCCTTTAACCTTTTTCTCAATTGAGTCTCCACTGGAACTGACATGCATGCATCTATTAATAGTAAATCATCAGTTACATGACATCACTGCATGTGAATTAAATCTTATTTGATTCACTTGACCTCTCACTAGTGCAACAAACAGTTACAACTAGTTAAACTAATTTTAACTCAATTAATTGAGTTAAGTGATTTCTCATGCATTAAACTAATGCACTAATTGCAACTTGGACTCAATAACTAATTGAATCACTTTTCATGCCTCACCAACCACTCTCAACTCGAAATTAATGAGCTAACTGAGTTTCTCACACTCAGTTAACTATTACAAGTGATTATGACGTAAGATTATATTTTATTGTCCAATTTAATTAAGGTAAAATTAAATTAGACACACATTTCTTGTTGACTTTCAAACACTTCCTGCAAGATCAATTGATCAACATAATACATGTATAGATATAATAATGACATCATATAAACACATAATGTCTAGGCATATCAACATATAAATTTCATTCTAGTTAGATTTCAATCATCCATGCATGATCATACCAAATGCACACCAATGCAAGCTTTACCACACATACAACCATAAGCATGAACCATACATGAGCATAAGAAACATGTAACCCAACATGAATGACCAATGCATATTTAGCATATAACATTAAACAATCAAACATACACAACCACTACACAAGCATGACCCAAATGTGACCTAGCATAAACAAGCAATGCATATACAACATGTAACAATATGTATGAAAGAGTGCACACACAATACATAAACAAAAACAACACACAATCAGTCATACATTCACGACATCATGTTGATAATAACTTCATCAACACTTCCATGGTGACACCATTTCCATCATGGCCAACACAACACGGATGCATCAACCAGATACAACATAGTTATGAAAACACATAAGAAATCAACATAAAAGCATGACCAACACACTGCCCATCCAGTTCGAGAGTTGAACCATGTTTTGATACCACTCTGTAACACCCTCTTCCCACATCTACCTAAGTAACTGGCCAACTAGGGTAAACATGTGAAGAGAGGATACTAATATGAGATTCAACCTCCTAGATGACCTAACGGAATTGGAACTGACGGGAACTAAAAACACACCTTACACAACATCAACAACACCTCCAAGAGGTAAACCACCCTCCCAGACCCCTGTACCCTGGAGGGGGACTGATTTTTGACCCAATTAGGCCTTATCCGTGAGCATGTAAGGGAAAGGGAGCGGCTAGAAACCTATAGGCGCATGCATGCCTTGGCAAGGCCACGACCAGGGCCCTAAAAGGTAAATTTTGTGCCTGTAACTCTGGGATTCGTGCAACATTTTGAGCCCCTGAGCCCAAGTCACTGCCAAAAAATTCTTGTAATTTTAGGAGAGGGTAAATAACATTAAAACAAATACATGGAATCAATCACAACATCAGGAACTCATCTGACCCCACCCAGTCATGACAGACATTTCGTCAAACAAGTCACAAACATTGCATCTACAGGTGTAAAAAGAAGAATTAAACATGGGGGTCTCTTACAAATTTAAGAATAGCTAAGAAACATTTCTCCCCTACATCATAAGATACAATACAATATATTTTACCATAGATACATTGTGCATTCATTTACAACTAAAAACATAGATAGAGTCATACATCATCATTGGTCAAATACATGCTTATAACCAACATAATAACAACATAAATGCAATGGATATAATAGCAAATAAATCCATTCATAAACCAATACATTTTCATACCAAATACCAGAGGAATGATCTCTTCTTACTGAATGTAAAAACCAACTGTAAATGGGACTTCCACATTCCACCCGACCATAGATTGGATGAGCCAAATATTTCTTCAACCAATCACCCCCTTGCCATATTCCAAGCATGAATGTGATATAATAATAAATCAACATAAAAGCATGACCAACACACTACCCATCCAGTCCAAGAGTTGAACCATGCTCTGATACAACTTTGTAACACCCTCTTCCCACATCTACCCAAATAACCGGCCAACTGGGGTAAACATGTGAAGAAAGGATACTAATATTAGATTCAACCTCCTAGATGACCTAAAGGAATTGGAACTGAAGGAAACGACAAACACATCTTACATTGCATCAACAACACCTCCAATAGGTTAACCGCCCTCCCAGACCCCTGTACCCTGGAAGGAGACTGATTTTTGACCCATTTAGGCCTTAGCCATGGGCATGCAAGGGAAAGGGAGTGGCTAGAAACCTATAGCCACAGACATGCCTTGGCAAGGCCATGGCCAGGGCCCCAAAAGGTAAATTTTGTGCCTGCAACTTCGAGATGCGTGCAACATTTTTAGCCCCTGAGCCCAAGTCACTGCCCAAAACTTCCTGTAATTTCAGGAGAGGGTAAATAACATTAAAAAAAATACATTGAAGCAATCACAACATCAGGAACTCATCCGAACCCACCCAGTCATGACAGACATTTCGTCAAACAAGTCACAAACATTGCATCTATAGGTGTAAAAAATAGAATTAAACACAGGGGTCTCTTAAAAATCTGATAATAGCTAAGAAGCATTTCTCCCCTACATCATAAGCTACAATACAATATATTTTACCATATATACATTGTGCATTCATTTACAACTAAAAAAATAGATAGAGCCATACATCATCATTGGTCAAATACATGCTTATAACCAGCATAATAACAACATAAATGAAATGGATATAATAACAAATAAATCCATTCATAAACCAATACATTTGCATACCTACTACCAGATGAATGATCTCTTCATTTATAAATGGAAAAACCAACTAGAGATGGGACTTCACATTCCACCCGACCATAGTTTGGCTGAGTCAAATCTCTCTTTAGCCAATCACCCCCGTGCCATATTCCAAGCATGAATGTGAGACTCATAACCAACCGAAAAAGAACCAAACAAGCATGGATGTTGGAGGAGTTCTCCACCTACACTGGGAGGAATTTGAGTGCCTCATAGTCTCTTAGGCTTTACTATAACCCACAGTCTGATCCAGGGGTCACTAGGACCTACACCGAGACCATCTTTCCAGGCTTTACCGTACATCCCATCCCGGGACTACTAGGCCCAACAAAGAGAAATCCACCTCTTAGCTTTACCATATACCTTTCCATTCACCAGAAAGGATTCGTAGGCCCACCAAGGCACAAAATCTGGCTTTACCGTAACCCACAGTCTGGCTCAGGGGTTACTGGGCTAGTGGCTTTACCGTGATCCTCAGTCTGGTTCAAGGAAAACTAGGCCATGTGTTTGTCATTTCGGAGATTAACCCCACTAAGCTTCAAATCCAACTGCCAATCCATCTCAATTGAAGTATGAGAAACCCATCTCCTCAAAGTTATATGGAAATGTAAAGGCTAGGTTGAAAACCATTGTCACACCTGGAAAAAGACGAGACAACAAGAAACCACATGCAACACCGTGCATGCTAGATCTAGCAAGGAAATCACATATGCAAATCGATACCTGTAAAGAATATTGTTGTAGCTGATTGATCCTACTCTTCCTTGCTTGTTTCTCCTTTCTTGGTCCAATTCCCAAGTGCTCCAAGAAAATTCTAGGTGCCCCATAGTGAGAGAGAGAGAATAATGAGATAGCTCCAAAAAATTCACTATCAAAAGGTACCAATTGATCCTTAGAAGCCTTTTTATAGAAGAGGTCTCTATTTTCTTTATTTTCCAATATTTTCCTTCAATTTCCTCCTCACATGCAACTTGTGACCTTTCATATCCCCTTTCTCCTAATTTCCATTATTTTAATAAATAAATGTGCCACAAATTCTGTTTCTCCTTTCTAAAGCCTTTTCCTTTGCCTTTGCCAATTTACTTAGCCATAATAAACCAAATCAACACCCCCTATGATGTTTTTCCCAACATTCAGCTTGGAATAAGCGTCTCATCAACCATGGTTATTATTTTTAACTTTTATTACATGAAATTTTCACAAGGGTTGTTACACATGTAGCCGCCACATCTCTTCTCATAAGCCACCATCGCCCGAGCTAGTTTATTTCCATTATGTTTGGAAGTTTATTTCAGTATTTGATATTAATGAAAT